>CM050176.1:24493672-24718672 GCA_027410445.1 Discoglossus pictus | reverse complement strand
AAAGCCATGGGTGAGACCGTACACACAATTTATTATTGTTGTTTAGTCGTTCAGTCATGTCCGCCTCTCCGTGACCCTATTGACCACAGCATGCTAGGCACAACTTGTGTCTGGTTGTGTTTATCCATAAGGTTTTCTTAGCAAAGATACTGGCGTGGGTTGCTAGTTCCTTCTAAAGTGAATTGTGATTTATCTGCTATGGTATAGCTCACAGCTTCATTGAAGTATACAAGCCCCTTCACCACGACAAGGTTACGTCCTGAAGGGGACCTCCAATTTACTATTCTCCTAATTCCAATATTTCATTTTGGATACAATATCTAAAAATGATTTCAAATCCAATATTTACATGAGGAATAACAACTGACAACCAAAAGTTGTTTAATTCGAAACTGATCACTATAGTGTCATATTTATATTATGCATTTTTCCAAGAACTTGATAAGGTGCAAATGCAGCCTTTTTTTTTAACCAATGTAATCAATTTTGCTTAGCAGACATTTTATCTTTGATTTGGGGTTACAAATCTGAAAGGAATATGAGAAAGGGTCTCAGATCAGATCTGTATTCAGATTTGTTGAGACATTCAACTTTATATAGCCTTTCAACAGTAGTACTAAATAGAAGAGCAAACCCATTCCGCACAAACTCAGCTCCGTTATTCTCTAGACGTGTTTTTATGTTCCTGGCTGCTAATTGTTGGTTTGTTGGCCACTTCATAAACGTGACGTTTTTTCTGATCTATATTGTTAGGTACATAGTAATTAACGTTGAAAAAAGACTTTTAGACCATTACGTTAAACCTTTTTAGAACTTTTCTGATCTTTGTAATATGTGGAATAATTGTTAATTAATCCAGAGGAAGACGGAGGGGAATAAAAGCATTGAGACATTGGCAATGGTCTCAAAAGGGGGGAAAAGATACCGGTGATAGGATTCCTTCCTTTTTTTGGGGGGGGGGGGGGGGGGGTCGTTTAGTTATTTCCGACTCTCCTTGACCTCATGGACTGTAACTCACCAGAAGATCTTTATGTCCATGGTCATGCTGATCCACTTGGTATTCATGAGATACTGGAGTGGGTTGCCATTTCCTTCTCCAGTGGGCCACCACATACCGCTCTTGGTATTCCTATTCGACCTGGCCCAACCCAGCTTGGGTTCACGGTGGTGTGACCTCTTGGTTCCCTGACTTGGTACTTCCACCGCTGTCAACCTGGGTTTGACTCAGAGTCCTAACCACTGGACCACCAGGAAACCCTCCTGGATCAATCCTCCTTCTCTAATTATCCCTTTTTAAAGTTATCTATCAAATCCTCTGTCACCACCCCCATTGGTAGAGAATTCCACAATTTATCTATCCTTACTGTGAAATTAGAATCCTTTAGTTTAAGATGTCGGAGTCATTTGAGGGTTTCATTTCCTTGGCTTTCACCGCAACTCCATTATTTTATTCTATATCTGCCATTAAAGTGATCAATTAGTATTAATTCCTATAAATCTGTTTAAATAACTGAATGGGTCGCAGTGTGAAGCCGTGTTGTTCTAGTTTTTCATTTCCTTTGCCAGTTAGGGTATTTTTCTCATCAGACTAATAAAAGATTGTCAGAGCCTCCATAACCTTAAGGCAGCGGTTTCATGAGGCGACGGCTTCAAGCCCCCCGCACAGATTCATAGGAAATTTCATAAAACTGATCAGCCTTGGCAAATGTTTCCATTTCCAATAGCAGAATAAAAGCACTTTACTCCCAAGCTATAAAAGACTGAATAACAGAGTTTTTATTATGGTAGAACAAATCGGGAGGGGGTGCTTATTAAATGAGAGAGTGCGAGACTTGGGGAGGGGGGGCAATGAAACATAGATCTGGAATTTTGTATATATGGTTTTAAAACCTCTTTGATAAGACTCCTGTATTTTAGGAAATATTTTAGGTTTAAGAAATAAAACAAAACAATGAGCTGTGCTTGAAGATTATTACTACCCCCCCCCCCCCCCCATTTAGTTTACTTCCATAAATAGTAGCAGTGAATATATATATATATATATATATATATATATATATATATATATATATATATATATATATTTAATCAAAAATACTTTCATTAAATACTATTCAACTAAACTGATATGGGTCATCCAATGAGGCAAGAAATCCCCCTATCCTCCACCCACTACTAATTAGATAAAAATATTTGCCAGTGCATGCCCTCTGACTGCAAGCTAACAGGGAGTATTAGGAGCAGACAACATGGCAGCCCTCAGGAACAAGCCATCTGATATAATTAAGATTTTTTAATTATAATGATTGTGGTTTAAACGGCTGCAGATGTTGTTAATTGGTTACTTATGTCACAAACCTGAGATTTTTCCTGAACTATAATAGTATTTAGTTATGTATTATACATTAATAATAATTTATCTATATAGTTTTATGGTCACATTAATTTTTATCATTTGAAACCTTTTAGAAATTTTATAGAAAACCTCAAATGGTTTTAAAGTACCTCAGTTTAAATAGTCATGACGATCAACTTTTTTACATTTTAGTTATTTAGTACAAATGTAATTTACTAGTGGAAACCTTAGTTTAAAAATTGTATTTCAGCATCATATCAATTGGACAACTCCAACTCCTCTCTTCTTTCTCTCTTTTCTCTTCTCTCTCTCTTCTCTTCCTTCCATCTTTCTTCTTTCTCTCTCTTCTCGTCCTTTTCTCTCTCTTCTCGTCCTTTTCTCTCTCTTCTCGTCCTTCTCTCTCTCTCTCTTCTCGTCCTTCTCTCTCTTCTCGTCCTTCTCTCTCTCTCTTCTCGTCCTTCTCTCTCTCTTCTCGTCCTTCTCTCTCTCTCTTCTCGTCCTTCTCTCTCTCTCTTCTCGTCCTTCTCTCTCTCTCTCTTCTCGTCCTTCTCTCTCTCTCTCTTCTCGTCCTTCTCTCTCTCTCTCTCTTCTCGTCCTTCTCTCTCTCTCTCTTCTCGTCCTTCTCTCTCTCTCTCTTCTCGTCCTTCTCTCTCTCTCTCTTCTCGTCCTTCTCTCTCTCTCTCTTCTCGTCCTTCCCTCGCTGTCTTCTCGTCCTTCCCTCTTCTCGTCCTTCCCTCGCTGTCTTCTCGTCCTCTCTCTCTCTCTCTCTATCCCCCTCCTCTCCTCTCTTCTCTCTCTCACCCTCTCTCTTCTCTCCGTGGTCACCCTCTCTCTTCTCTCCCCTGTCACCCTCTCTCTTCTCTCCCCTGTCACCCTCTCTCTTCTCTCCCCTGTCACCCTCTCTCTTCTCTCCGTGGTCACCCTCTCTCTTCTCTCCGTGGTCACCCTCTCTCTTCTCTCCGTGGTCACCCTCTCTCTTCTCTCCCCTGTCACCCTCTCTCTTCTCTCCCCTGTCACCCTCTCTCTTCTCTCCCCTGTCACCCTCTCTCTTCTCTCCCCTGTCACCCTCTCTCTTCTCTCCCCTGTCACTCTCTCTCTTCTCTCCCCTGTCACCCTCTCTCTTCTCTCCCCTGTCACCCTCTCTCTTCTCTCCCCTGTCACCCTCTCTCTTCTCTCCCCTGTCACCCTCTCTCTTCTCTCCCCTGTCACCCTCTCTCTTCTCTCCCCTGTCACCCTCTCTCTTCTCTCCCCTGTCACCCTCTCTCTTCTCTCCCCCGTCACCCTCTCTCTTCTCTCCCCTGTCACCCTCTCTCTTCTCTCCCCTGTCACCCTCTCTCTTCTCTCCCCTGTCACCCTCTCTCTTCTCTCCCCTGTCACCCTCTCTCTTCTCTCCCCTGTCACCCTCTCTCTTCTCTCCCCTGTCACCCTCTCTCTTCTCTCCCCTGTCACCCTCTCTCTTCTCTCCCCTGTCACCCTCTCTCTTCTCTCCCCTGTCACCCTCTCTCTTCTCTCCCCTGTCACCCTCTCTCTTCTCTCCCCTGTCACCCTCTCTCTTCTCTCCCCTGTCACCCTCTCTCTTCTCTCCCCTGTCACCCTCTCTCTTCTCTCCCCTGTCACCCTCTCTCTTCTCTCCCCTGTCACCCTCTCTCTTCTCTCCCCTGTCACCCTCTCTCTTCTCTCCCCTGTCACCCTCTCTCTTCTCTCCCCTGTCACCCTCTCTCTTCTCTCCCCTGTCACCCTCTCTCTTCTCTCCCCTGTCACCCTCTCTCTTCTCTCCCCTGTCACCCTCTCTCTTCTCTCCCCTGTCACCCTCTCTCTTCTCTCCCCTGTCACCCTCTCTCTTCTCTCCCCCGTCACCCTCTCTCTTCTCTCCCCCGTCACCCTCTCTCTTCTCTCCCCCGTCACCCTCTCTCTTCTCTCCCCCGTCACCCTCTCTCTTCTCTCCCCTGTCACCCTCTCTCTTCTCTCCCCTGTCACCCTCTTTCCCACAAAAAAATGTTTTATCAATTATTATAAAGCCATTTTATTCAAATTTAATGTAATTTTTTCTTAATTTGCTCCATGTTTGTCACAACTCGGATCACCCTTCTTCCTGTGAAAAGTAGACTTCTTGGAGCAATCAAAATAACGCAAATGTAGTTTAAGTTCGATTTCATGAATTTTTATGTGGAGCATCTTTAATTTAATTTCAATTTACATGTAATTCCCCACTATAGTACATGCATGTATTAGTAGTATTTATAGGTGTTTATTGGTTTAAAATGTAAAAAATAATTTCTCACATTGTAGGTTGAACTTTTAACCAGTCTTTGCTGTCAAAATATAAATGTTCTAGATTTCAGATCACTCTATTGCATGATTAATGTTTAAAAATATATTTAAATTAATAAGAGCGCAGGCTCCTTCTTACACTTTTTTTTTTTTTAAATCACAATATGATTTTTCTAATTTAAAGCACAACTCGTGCTTTATTGGCAAAAATGATTCAAATACATAATAATTTATTATAACCAGGAATATTATATGTGAGAAGTAGAGGAATTTAGCTCTAAATGTTACTATTAACCGAAACACATGCTCGTACACGGCAGATGTTTTTTTTGCTTTCTAGATTGTGTGCATGTAATGAGCAAAAGCTCAATATCATGAAGTATTTACCAAAAATAGCCGCTTACATGGATGGGATTTGTTACCTTAGTGAAATATACACTGTAGACATGGAACAGATGAGCAGTGACCTAGTGCAATTATATCATAGCGAGAATTTTGAAAAGAAAACTTTTTCAGTATATCTCATATAGAATTATTAAGTGAATAGTGCTTCCACTGCTGCTAAAGGTTCTGGGTAGTGACATGCAAATGAGGCTCAGAATGTACCACTTTTTCCATCTGTCCCATGGGAATCCATTTAGGACTATGAGCCCTGCTCTCAGGGATACTTCATGACATAGCAATGAATTAGGGTACGGTTTCAGAACCGCACTAAGACCCCTGATTTTCACCTATACTTTATACTCCATTTAACACTGGTAGGATTATAGTTGTTTGTGTAAATTAGGTGAGTCCTTTTAGAAAATATTCTGTTGAAGGTGCAGAACTTTGCACATCATTGGCTTATAATATAACTTTTTTTCTTATTTTACAAGAAAAGTCCCCATATTTTTTTTTTATAAATTGGCTGTACATATAATTATGCAGGTATACAATGTTCCTACATAATAGCTTAGTGTTCCATTGCAGGGAACAGATTGTGACTTGCCATAGGTAGTAACCAGGGACGATTAAGTGGGTGTTCAAGGTATACCATACCTGGCCGCTGCCCAGCCCTGCAGTGTTGTACCATAGTTCATATAGTCAATAATCATATATGCCTGCCATTATATTATATATGCATTCGTTTTACAAACTGTACAAACTATTGTTTGTAGTTGAAAAGTTTTTGTTTGTCGTTTTTTTGTCTTTTTTTCAAAGATTCTGGTGGAATCCCAATGGAAAGTTATACTAAGCTTCTCCTGCCGGTATCTCAGCATCACATTCTAGTTTCAGCCATAAAAAATGATCATAAATATAAAATATTCTGGTAACTTGCATTGCCTTTTCATACCAGGAAACACACAAAGGAACACTGGATAGTTTATAATTAATGATATACTGATGGCTTGTTGTTTTAATTTTTAGTTTAGAATTCATCAATTATAAAATTCCTATTTAATGAGTTACAATAGCAATATTCATTATTAAATTCACTTAAAATCATTAGCGTTTCAACCTCCTTTTTTTTTTTTTTATCCTGATAAGGATATTAAGGTGGGGGGACACATAATTGTACAGGATTTTAGGAAGAATCAAACTAGTTGCCAAGAGATGCCTCTTGAGTTACCAGCTAATGGAGAGTATTGTGTTTAACATTATAAACTTTATGCCTGAAAATTTTGCACTGCATGCTAGACAAAGCTTCACTTCTTGACCTAATAGTGTGTGGATACTAACAGCATAGTCTGAACATTAAAAGTAAGTTTAATATTGAATATTGCTCTTTCAAATGATTGAATATGTTTTTTTTTTTTTTAGTAAATTAATGTTAATGAGAAACACTTCATTTGAAAAAAACTCACGCTGTAAGGACATTACACCGGCCAGATGAGAATGTAATATTTAGTTACACTCAATTGTCTTGGACAAAGGTTTCAAAACTTTAAAATGTTCTCTATAAAAGTGTGTTGGACACTTTAAATTGCGAGAAAGACCTAGAAGACTACTTGAATGAGATGCTAGTGCACACATTGCATTAGCACCCGGATGATATGGCGCTGATTTTTGCCGCATTGTTGTACAATATCCATGTAAGATACCCAAGAAATCCGACAGGCTACATGTAGCAAGACCCAATTATCTCTTTGTTTTGTTTATATTTGCCCTTCCCTTGTGCTCTTATTAGTTGCACCTTCTGCACAGTCTCACTGGCCCTCTGTCAGCATCCCAACTAGGCCTAATCCCCAGTAACTGCCTCCTGTTGCTCGGCAACCAAGTTCCATGGTGACCTGATGCTACTGGATCTCTTTAGCATCAATATAATATTTCAATTCACTCACTGGGTGGGTATATTTGAGATATTACAACATATATTACATTTGATGTATAGGATATTTCTGTTTATCTCACAAACCTATTGTAGGAATATAATCATGGACTCCACAAATTAGTCCTGAATATAAAGTTTTTTTTCTCTATCAGAATTGTAACTGCTACCCCGGTAGTGAGAGGGTATCAGCCGTTGGAGACGTCCTTTTCTTAAGCAAGGTGCTGTGCAGTAATGAAATGCTTATTCCCATCCACGATATCCCATTGTATAATCCAGGAGTGCTGTAAAATGTGGCAGACTAACGGTACCATAAATCCCCCCAAAGAACGAGATGAGACTACGTTTTGAAGGGTCAAGTAGAACTATCCTTTATTAAAAACAAAACCACATTTTTAAACACTTCACATACACAGTAGGGGCAGTGACTACCTTTGGTCAACCCCTAATTACCTCTGGCCAATCAGACATGGTTAATGCGTGGGAGCCAGGAGTCCCCTCCCCCAGGAGCCGCCCACTAGGCGTGGCTAACTGCTCATTCTCCCTCTGACGGTGGAGAGAGTAACATCACTAGTCTTACTTATTCCCCTGCTGGGAGTATGGGGAAACCCCAGGTCATCTCATTATTCAAGAGTCCTTACCCCCATTGTTCATGGTGCCATCTTGTCTGCTAAAACACTTTTGTTCTGCTATCTCTTGTTTGGTTTAGCAAATCCTATTAAGAATCAGATGGCAACTCCTGACCAAGTGTATGAGACCAAAGATATGTGACTGCATACCACACAATACAATATTTTGACAGATATAATAACAACATTTTATAACCCAGAACATATCTGCAGATAGCTTAGGTCTGAGCACACATTATTACTGAATGGCGCTCAGACCACATACATACAGTATAGCAATGTGATCATATTTTAACCAAGAATTAAATAACCATAAAACAGGGTAAAACAGTGATGGGTTCCGTTACAAGAATATGTTGGAGCTTGATAAGACAAATGTATCCCCTTCTGTATCGCTACCTTGTGGTGAAGAGGCTTGTTTACTTCATTGTAGCTGTAAACTATACCATGTAATTTTGCTGAGAAAACCTTATGGATGAGCATGACTAGAGACATAATAATTGTCTGGTGTGATGTGGTCCATAGTGTCGTGGAGTGTTGAACCTGACTGAAGACACTCACAACACATGTACACATGCCAGTTGTGGGCACTGCTGTCTTAATAACTTACAATATAAATGGGTAAATGTATTATAGACAAAAGGGAGAGGAGAGTCAGGTGAGCTACCAGCATACAAACACAGGAGGCATTTACTGCTTTGTTTGAATAGCTGGTATTAGGGTGCATGGTAGTAGGCTTCTCTGAATAGATGGATTTGAAACAGTGTCGCGTGGAGGAGAATCTGATGAGAAGGGTAAAAATAAATGATTTGAAGTTCAGAGAATGTACTCTAAGAGCCAGACAGGGCCCTTTCTGTGTCTTTTAAATTAATGAAGCACATTAGTACCATTTTTACACCAACTCGGATTCGGAGGCAGTCCTAAATATCTTTACCTTTTTATTGGTTGCAGGTGGGTTAAATTGGTTTACCTTGGCAAGTACATATGCTTGTCTGACCATTTACAACTGCCTCCCAGTCAGATTAACTCCTTAGGGATGGAGTCGAGCAGCTCAACACCAAGTTTACAACTTGCCATTTGAAATTAAGCTTAACATTAAATATTGCATTTCTACAAGGAGAAAATGCCCCTTCCCAAACACTCAGTGCTTTAAAATACCTTTTATTACTTTTTAAGCCTTCCTGTGCCCCTTCGGGTTTTTTTTTTAGTTGGCAATTGTATCCTTTCAAATGAGCTGCAAGGCTATTTATGGTCTTAATAAAGCAACCTCTATTCTCTCTCCTGAACACCCGGGATCTGCAGAGCAGTAAATACCATAAATTGGACAGTGCTATAAACTGAAAATTATCTAAAGCACGCAATTGTCTGAAATTTCCTTGATGTTTGCCAAGAATTGGATATCTGAATCCATAAATAAATCTCTAGAAACGATTACTATATTATTAAAATATAATAATAATCAACTCAAATATAAGGTCATACTAAAATCACACTTCATAGTCAATATATTCTGATCGCTAATTAAAAGGTTAATTAATCACTAGGATAAATTGGTTGTGGCATTATTATTTATATAGAGTTTTTTTTAATCTAAAGTACTGTACAAATAGTCATGGCACAAAATTAAAAAAAGCAAGTATAATTAGTGATATTACAAAACTATAAAAAGAATAGCTAGTCATAGTAAATAGTTCGGCGAAGAAGTTTGTTGCTGCAATGGCCAAAGTTTATCTAATGGACATAAGTATACCTAATTATTAAATAAAATGTACCCTTTATTTCACTTCTAAGAACACTTCCCATTTCTCCCCCTTGAGAGCCACCATGTTGTAAAGCCACAGTTTTCACACTAAATAGCAGTCAATCATATACGTGAGCAGCATGAGACACTGGTAGTGTGAAGCCATTATCCGGTGGGCATGGTGTTTGGTCACAGTTTTGCACATGGCAGCTCACATGGTCAGAAGAGGAATAAACAAGGAGGCTCCAGTAGGTGAGAATCACTTACTCTGATTCTTTGGAATAATTGAAGTGTATCCATCATATATACATAGAGGATGATACAGTGAATTAACTTAATAATAACATTTCCCTTTAAAATAAGCCTTTCAAATCTTGATACCTGGCTTCTCGAGTTCCATGGGTTTATATATATATATATATATATATATATATATATATATATATATATATATATATATATATATATAAATTCACTCCTTTTTCCCACCATCCTAGAACATTTTGAGAAAAGAAACAAAAAAATCCCTTTAAGAAAAAAGTTATAAGCATGTGGGGGACAAGGATGGAGAGTGCAGAGGAAGCAGAGTGAAATATAGTGTGGTGTGGTCACAGCAGTGCCAGGAGGGCAATAAAAGGGATTCTGGGGACTGAGGGGTAGTGTAATGTCATGGCATCCCCCTAAGCCCTCATTCAGGAAAGCCATTCCACATATCTATGGATCTCCATTAGCACATCCATACTTTTTTCTTTTTTGTCACCAGTTTGTACAGGCTGAGTGTAATTTACTTTGACTTGGGGAAGTGCTAGTCTATTCTGCCACAACTGTTAAGCATGAACCACCTAGTTTCATTGAAAAGTTCCCACCAAAGACCGGCATTTTAATAAAAATTAAATGTAATTTTTTATTTTGAACTTGTAATCCCAAACAGGATGGTCCTGCAAACCAATTTGCCTTTTCTAGGAGTGCGATCAACTGGAAAGTAAATCCCATCTTGATGCCAGTATGGAAATCCCTATGAGGCATTTGTTTAAATTTTCAATTTGTCAGATGAGTAATTTTTCAAACAAAAACCTCCATTCCCTTTTATACACCTAACAGAAGGTTTTCCTTGCATGACCTTGTTTCTTTGCAGCTATCAAGACTGCCATGTTTAATTATGTCTATTTCCTAAACATGTTAAGGTTTCCATACTAGAACCCCACTAAATATTTTGCGCATGTTTCACAAAATTGATTACTTTTAAAAATGCTGATTAATAAATAATGCAAATGCATTTTTTTTCAATTGCACGTATAAAATCAATGTCATAACTATATTGGTCACAAAGTGTGCTAAAGTCAATAAATCTTTTAAAATGTTTTTATTCTATCACTTCCTGAGAGCTGAATCATGAGGGTGTGATTATTCATTTATCTGTCAGTGGAGGGATGGAACAGGGAGTGATTGGAAGGCTTTAGTAGATAATTGGATAAAATTTAAATTGGCACCATGTCTGTACTCCCCATCATAGGCCTAGAAGCAGGCGATTTAAATCAATAGATGTAAATATATATATATATATATATATATATATATATATATATATATATATATATATATATATATATATATCTTTTCAAATTTTTCACGTCAGTATGCCTATTTAATGTCATATCATGTAGAAACTTAACTGGCAAACTGGTGGCTTGGTTACAGTATCCAAGGTGAGAGATCTTCCAAGAAGTTTTTTTCTAATTGTTGCCATGCCACAGATGATCCAAGAATTTTCATGTATCTCCACATTCCTCCTCACGTTGTTGTCTTGACACAGGATAAAAACTCAAGACTATTTCTGTGTTGCCTTTATCAACAGACCAGCTGCAATACACTATATAAAGCTATTCAATTACCCAGAGCTTGTTGTGTTGCAAAATGTCATTGGGTCATGAAAAATATTCTGTATCTTGTAGTTGCTGTTTAATCATCCACAGTTCAGCATTTGGACAGCTCCAATTTTTTCACCCTGGATAAATAGCAATTCTAAATGTTCATTAGTATGCAAATCCAACAAGTTGTGTATGTGTGTGTATATGTGTGTATATGTATATAAAACAAAACAACTAAGTCAGAGGTGCTCATCAGAGAACAAACTAACCTTAATAGGTTAGTTCTATGACCACTCTGAGTGGCTTCTCTCTCTCTCTCTCTCTCTCTCTCTCTGTGTCACACTCTCTCTCTCTGTCACACTCTCTCTCTCTGTCACACTCTCTCTCTCTGTCACACTCTCTCTCTCTGTCACACTCTCTCTCTCTGTCACACTCTCTCTCTCTGTCACACTCTCTCACTCTGTCACACTCTCTCTCTCTGTCACACTCTCTCACTCTGTCACACTCTCTCTCTCTGTCACACTCTCTCTCTCTGTCACACTCTCTCTTTCTCTCTGTCACACTCTCTCTCTCACTGTCACACTCTCTCTCTCACTGTCACACTCTCTCTCTCTCTGTCACACTCTCTCTGTCACCCTCTCTCTCTCTGTCACCCTCTCTCTGTCACCCTCTCTCTCTCTCTCTGTCACCCTCTCTCTCTCTCTCTCTCTCTCTCTCTGTGTCACCCTCTCTCTCTCTCTCGCTCTCTCTCTCTCTGTGTCACCCTCTCTCTCTCTGTCACCCTCTCTCTCTCTCTCTCTCTCTCTCTTTTTCTCTGTCACCCTCTCTCTCTCTCTCTGTCACCCTCTCTCTCTCTCTCTCTGTCACCCTCTCTCTCTCTCTCTGTCACCCTCTCTCTCTCTCTCTCTGTCACCCTCTCTCTCTCTCTCTCTCTGTCACCCTCTCTCTCTCTCTGTCACCCTCTCTCTCTCTCTGTCACCGTCTCTCTCTCTCTGTCACCGTCTCTCTCTGTCTCTGTCACCGTCTCTCTCTCTCTCTCTGTCACTCTCTCTCTCTCTCTCTCTGTCACCCTCTCTCTCTCTCTCTCGCCAGTGTGTCTATATAAAAAAATATATATATATATATATATATATATATTTGTTGTTGTTCTGTCCTTCAGTTGTGTCCAACTCTCTGTGACCTTGATGATCATATGAACGTAGCACTCCATCTGTCTGTTTCTGGTCCATATGATTTTCATGACAAAGATACTGGAGTGGGTTGCTAGTTCCTTCTCCAGTGGACCGCAATTTGTCTGACCTCTCTGCAATGACCTGCCCATCTTGGGTGACCCTACATGGTATAGCTCACAGCTCAATTGAGGTACACAAGCCCCTTCACCATGAGATACATTTCAGATCCACCTTTTTTTTTGTGTTTCTTATTTTGTTATTTATTGAAGGTTTTAAATATCATAAAGACAAAAATAGATTATTATTACAGTGGATGGAGAGCATTTAGGAATTCTATATTTATATTGTGGTTTGCTTTCTTGTGACAGATGTTGCTGGCAAAAGTGTTAAGTGGATGTAAAAATATCAAAAATGCAACACGTAGGGGTTTATTGATGACGTACGTTTCGGTGAAACTGGGGTGAGAACGAAGTAGTCAACGTTTTAATTCTTTATCGCCTAATTTGCATTTTAACCAATAAACCAGTACCTGCTTCTCATCTCCCCATATGTTTTTGTGATTCACACAGTAATGTCAATGTGAATAAGGAAAACCTTGCCTCTGAAAGAACCTGCTGTTCAAATATTTTTCTTCAATTAAGCAGTAGTTGAATAAATATAGAAAATGCAAATCAATTCTCTCTGGGAAAGCGAATCTCTGGAAAGGAGAATTTTCAGTGCATTCTTGCTATAGTTTATTGCAAGGTAAAGGTCACTGTTCGGAACGTAAATCACAATAAACAAGGGATCAGCTGTCATCACAAGTCAGCTCCATCATAAGCCTATATATTAAGCTCTGCAAGGGAAACATACTGTAGTGAAAGACCTATATTCACTACATTATATTCTTTTTTTCTTTTCTTTTTTTAGAATAATATGTAGCAGACTTGTCAATGGAACTTACCAATACAAAACCATTGGCTCCAGATTTGTGCTAAATACATTTGACATGGTTTAAAACATATGTATATTCTCATATTGTATGTATTTGCATTGTTCAGTCGTGTCCGGCTCTCCGTGAGTGCATGAACCACAACACACCATCGCAATCCACTTAGTATTCATGGCAGAGATACTGGAGTCGTTTGCTGTTCCTTATTCAGTGGGCCACAGCATACAGCTCCTGTTATTCCTAGGTAGTCATCACATCCAGTTACTGGCCAGGCCCAACTATGCTCTGCGTCAGGTTGGGGTGGCCTCTTGGTTCCCTGACTGGAATCGAACGCGGGTCACACAGGTGAAAGCACATTTTTACATGGTTTAATACATATGTACATTCTCATATTAACTACAATAATCTGATTACTTATGCTGTAGTACAGTACTTCCAAAACGTGTTTGAATGCGTTCTCCAAAAATATTGATGGAACTTCCACAACGACCATCAAGTATTCACCCAAGGAACTTGATCCAGGGAGGAATCCGATCGCCCGTATCTGGGGTCAGGAAGGCATTCTTTTTTTTTTTCGATAACGATTGGCTACGTTTCACTTGTGTTTTTTTTTTTTTCTGTTTGACTCCTCTGGATAAATTATCAACAAATCCGCATATTGTAGATCAGAGGAGATCTTAAAAGGTTGAACTTGGACTACAATCTTTTTTTCAACCTCAATTACTATGTAACTTACAAGCCCCTTTTGAAGAGGCAGCTATTTCTCTTTAGATTGAGCTCTCAACTTTTTTGATTTGGTGACTGGCTAGTTACCTTCCATTCCATTTAACTAAAGGTATATTATTAAAAAGCGAACAACCATGACTAATTGTAGTTGTATGTTTAAAGTATCACGCTCGTTTCATCCTTTTTTGCCCCTGATCAGCAGAATAGGCATCTGGGGCTGGCACCACTCCTGTGACTAGCTGTTAAGAGGATTTGCAAAAGGATAGAGAGCAGATGTTCTTATTTGAGAAATAAAGTATATTCCTCCTAATTCAAAAGTAAGAATGTTGTTTTTTTTTGCCCTGTCTCATTTTTTATTCTAATATATTAAAGACAAAGCTGTAACTTTCTTGATGGAGGGTGAGGATTATGCAGCATGTTCAGACATTTTCGAAAATGGGAGAGTGATCATGCTTGGTTGCACTATTTCAAAAGGTACCTCCTGCTCTTGACATCCATATTTATTTTAATAGCCAATCAATGGATTTTTTCTGTATCCCTAAATGTTTTCTATATCCATAGTAAGCTGTTCCTTTTAGCAGTCTGTAATGCAAAGTACCCAGTGGACTAGGATATATGCTTCAGGCTGTATCTTTGTCCTGGTGTGACTTTTATTTATTTTCAGAATTGTGTTATTATTTTGGTTTGTGTAGGGAGAGTTTGACACTCCAGCTAATATGGTGGATGTTGATTCTGCGGCGAGTGGTGTTTTCTTGAGTGGTACTCCCACTTTTTTTCTTTCTGTGACCCTACCACACTAAGGAACTCTTCCTAATCAAAAAAGAAAAAATAGGTGGCTCTAGGTGTACCTTTGTAATGACCTGTTCATAGGGTGCCACTAATGGTAAATAGCATGTATTGAATAACTTATAGAGACAGAGAGTACCCTTTGATAGTGCACACCTACTAATCCCAAACTGTGTATGTACTTACATGAAAAAATAAAACTTTACTTTTAATAACTACTATTAAAAACTTTTAGACGCAGCAAAAATAGAACAGTTTTGGTATAGATATTATTTATAAGGTGCATTATTTTATTAAGTGCTTTTAGGGAATATCATTATGGCCATAGAAGAAGTAAAAAAAAGTGTCAGTACTTTTATACACAAAGTGCCAGTGCTTTATTATAGAGCTTGAATATTGAATTAATTCAATATCTTGCTTAATTGCATCCACCAAAAGTGCCAGTGCTATCACAGATTATTAGTAAATCCACCAAGAGTCTGTGTTATCATAAGAAACTAAAAGTCTATTATTAGACTGTTATTAAATTGCTGATGTAATTTAACCAAAGTTGGTATATAATATAAATAAGTGTATGTGGCAATGGCTTTATGCTGTAAAAATTATAAACTTTTGCTAAAAAGCTTCTTCTAGTAAAATTTCTATATTAAATATAAATGGTGTCATTAGATATCTTTAAGATATAGTGCAACTCAATTCCCCTATATCATTCTCAATTATGCTCCTATGTACAGTATGTCTCAAAACTGTCAGAAATTACAATAGATTTTGCTAACTTCAAGGTAAGTGTTTAAATGTTTATTTTGGCATTTTTTCTTGCAAACTTTTTTATTCATTTACTTCTGCCCCTCAAGATTCTAAATTCCTCTGACTGTGTCCTTATTAATAACCCGGCTATTGGATTTCTATGCATTATTGCATACTTGCTACAACATTTTTCTTTAATTCCAAAGTTTTCTAGCATTATTTGTACATAGGACCATGAAGCACTGTCAAATACAGTTTTCAGATCTAGTGCTAGTTATTTCCTTGTTTGTCCAAATGATATCCAATTTGTTATTCACCTTATACTGTCCCAGTGTTGTGCATTTGGTATAAATGCATTTGGTCCCTTTTTTTTTTTTTTTATTGTTGGAGAAACTAAATGAATTGTATTGCTAAAAATGTAATCAGAATCTTAAGATTGACATTAAATAAACATACTGGTCTAGACTTGCTGTGGGTCCTTTTTTGAGTCCTTATTTGTGATATAACTGACAAGACCATCAGTTTTTCTTTGGTACTAACATTTTTCTTTAACATAATCCTTAACTGCTTCAGTGGCAAACTCAATTTTAAAAAGTTGCTTTGCTGTGGGGGATTAAATTTCTACAATTTTTAATTTGCTGAATGGCAAATAAAACCATGAATGATTCACAGATAAACATTCTTCTTTTTAACCATTGTGATAATCTATTTGCTTTATTGCTCCAGTGCCACCCATAGGAGTGTTTGCTCTGTGTATGTCTGTAATGTCTGGCATTCCTATGCTCTGTGCGTCAAATATCCCATAACGTTTGCAGAGTATTCAATATTCTTCAATTCTAGTTCTTTCAGTTTGTTCTGTGTTTGCTGCCAATGTTGTGTTCAAATTTTCAGAATTTCTGTTTCTATTTTAATGAGAACTCCCTTTTATATAAACTTTTGAGCCTCCCAATTTATAATCAGGTTGTACATTCATTAATATTTTGTTGGAAATCTATTCCCAGTTCAATTTCTATTATAATTTTATATAAATATATATTTATTTATTTATTACATATATAGTTGTGAGCGTACGGGCCGTTGCTCAAGCTTGCTGGCTCGCTTCTCGCTTCGTGAGGGCTGCGGGCAAGGGCTTCAGTTGCTGGGATGGAGCTCCATCGCAGCAACTGAGGCCCTTGCCCGCAGCCCTCGCTGCCCTTGCCCGCAGCCCTCGCGTAGCGAGGGCTGCGTGCAAGGGCCTCAGTTGTTGGGATGGAGCAGCCACCTCTTCCCCACAATGCCCCGCGGAGGGCCGCCCAGTCCCCGGTTCGGGTTCCAGAGGGGGAGCCAGACGCCGCCACTGCCACTAGCCGAACCATCCCGGAGCCCGGCAATCCCGCAGGAATGTGGTGAGAGCGCGAGTAGTGGGGGAGGTTCAGGCCGCGCACAGAGCTCCGAGCTCTGATCAGTGCGGCTACCTTGGGGAGGCGGGGCTAGGCCGGCCTGGGGAACAGGAAACACCGGGGATCCGCGCACTGGAGCAGGCCTCAGAGCTGGAGGAGCCGGGCCTGGGTAGCTGACTGTGAGTGACAGGGAGATAATGTGGTCTGAGGAAGATGTGGAATCACTGAGAGCTGCCATATAAACTAATTGTCTTACTGATACACTGATCATTAACACCATGTGTATGTATATAATGTTTGTGTATATTGTGTGTGTGTATTGTATTGTGTGTGTGTGTGTGTGTGTGTTTGTATTGTATTGTATTGTGTGTGTATTGTATTGTGTGTATATATAATGTGTGTGTGTATATATTGTGTGTGTATGTGTGTATATATATATATATATATATATATATATATATATATATATATATATATATATATATAATGTGTGTGTATATTGTGTGTGTGTATATTTCGGGCTCCTTGCCAGCAACTGCGGCCCTCGCGAAGCAACTGCAACCCTCGCAAACTTTACGTCGCAACGCAAACAACATACGAGACACGTTAACACACATTACAGACTCGCAAAAATCGTCCGCAACCCGCGGACATGAAAAAAATGAAAAACACAATAAATACACACAACACATACATAAAAAGCTTACCTACAGGAAGAGGAAGCACCCAGGACCTCAAAAAATGAAGTTACACCTTGATTCAACTCATAATAAAAGAGTTTAGACACTAAAAAATTCGCTAAGCGAGAGAAAAAATGGCCACCGAACAAAACGAAAACGAGGCTACAGCAGTCTAAACACGCAAAACACCACAAGAAACTCACAAAACACCACAAAACACCTACGGATATTCCGCTACAGACGCATACCACACATTAGCGGCCATTTTAGAACAATGCGGAAGTACACAACTACGCTAACGGTTTGGGCTCGCGCACGCACAGTGTTACACTGCACACATTCACCACGCTTACACAGCAGCTCCACACCACTAATGCTGCAGCAACATCAAAACAGATTCACAGCTCTTTAACACAATGCTTCAAAATAGGTAAAGTATATTAATTTATTAATCTATTAGTTATTTTATTATTATACACCAAATAGCATTAGCTCACTTACAATTTCATTGCCGTCATTTTTTGACGGGCAATTCGCTACTTTAATATAAATGGTATAAATACCAAGGTATGGGCTGACCATGCCTGTGTAATAATATTAGTATTAATTACATTAGCAAATAATGTACTTTGCACCCAAATGTAAATGGCACTAGTGTGTTATGGAGAAGAATGTCTAATCTTTCCCTGTCGGGTTACATTTTCTCCACATATCAGACACATTCATTGCCTGGCCCAGTCTTTCATAAACTCTTCCATTCAATCTGATTTGTACTTTTCTATGTGATCGATCCATTAACTATCCACAAGTATGTTGAAATGCCCCTCAATTATACAGGATGTCCTTCTATAACCTGATTTTACTTTGTAAATCGACAATGGATTCCCATTGTTCTTGCAGTGGTGCGTACACAAATACAAGTGTCTTCCAAGAGCCATCTAATGTTCCTACAATAATAATATAATGCCCCAGGGCATCTTTGTAAGTTTATATACAAACAACTTGCAATCCATTCTTAAGAAGTATTGCTACACCATATTTCCTGGTTAGTGGCTATATAAGCTGGTCATTGTTTGGGCAGTTATCACTAGTGCAACACGTCTCCTGTACAAATAAAATATCTGCTTTATGTTGGCACATTGATGTAGATTTTTTGCAAATTTGGAATAAAATGCCTCTTATGTTGATAGTAACTATTCTTATTTGATTTATTTATATTTAAGTTTCCATTGTTTACTGTGCTACCTTGTGAAGACTTGTCCCCCATTCATGGAATGGAGGAAACACAACCAGGAGACGGGAAATACTGGAAAGAAAGAAACATAAATAAAATAAATTAACATAAACCTATAAACAATCTCAACTGTGTAGTCATTACCCAATATAATTTAGATATGTAGTTTAAGCCAAAAGTAACCACATTCCAATATTTTTAGGACTACCACATTTTCCCTACTTTCTGCAGTTCTTATAGAAATATTTAGTTACATGAATAAAAATGAATATGCTGTAAATAAATATACGTGGAGTAGCCGTGATTGGTGAGTATTCCATATATATAATTGGAGCAGTGCACAAGATAGCTTTTTATCGGCTATTTTAGTTGGTGACAGGTTTCGATGGGTAAACTGTCCATTTGAAGATGTCGTCTATTATTACTGATTATGAAAACATCTGCTTAATATCCCTTGATAGTATGACTCTTGGATGCCAGAGTTGTCTGTATAAATCCTGTATCTCTTTTGCATGACATGATTTATTCCTAACTTTATTGACACCTATGTGGTTGGTGGACATGGGTAGTGTTCTCTCGTATCTCTATGGCCATTTATTTCCTGGGGTACTTGCTCTGCAGTGTGAGACGTTGATAGGACCTCCTCTGTATTGTCTTGTAAATCTCCAGATGTATCCATACTTGTTGAGAAGGTGTGATACTACATTGAGGGGTTGCAGAATTAGTACTCTTGATGTCCCATGCTGTGTTTATATATGGCGGCTCAATAATATTGGGACTTACCATTGCTGACTATACATATTTCTGCTTTTTTAAAGATAATTTATAATATTTACCAGATTAGAAGGTGACCTTTGTTATTCACATTAATCAGGTTACGTAGTGAATGGAGTCAGATTTGCAGAAGTATGGATTTGTCTAAAGAATAGATTCTGACCCATATAATACAGGCGCAGGTGATTGTTCTAGCACTGAGAATCCATAAATCCTTAGGGTTACAAATGAGTCTGTTTCACAGAAGAATGCAAAGTAAGAGTTTTTGTTCTCCTAAGATTAAAGAGGGCATGAAAGAAAGATGAGCTATTTAAAAGGGCCACTATAGTGCTCATACATTAAGGTTTAATTAGCAACAAAATACGTATTTTGGAAAAAAAATCAGTGTATCCAATTTAAAAATGACCTGACTTACAGTTGAATTTTAGTTGTTCAGGGACTAGCAGAGCGGCTTCTTCCCATATCCTGTTAGGTTACATGGGTCGAAGAGAATCTACTTATGAATTTTCCTAATGTTTTTAACCAGTCAAGGGACTTGATTACATGGCTGCCATGGGAACTTCCGTAAGGATGCCTCGGCCCTACAGGGGCTTTGCTGGTGCGGTGGTGAGGTGAAAGCAGGAATGGTCATTGATCCAACTTTATACGTGGGGCTGAGTTACCTAGATTCACCAAAACTTTGAGTCGATGCACCACAGTAGTTTAAATCCCATGTTGCCCAATTTAATTACCATGAACAATTTAGTATAGTAGTACAGGATCCAAAATGTGTAATAGCCTCTTTTGAAGCATTTACAATAAATACTTTTGGGGCCTATCTTCAAGGGTAATTCAATTTATGTTGTTATGGAACTTATCATCTTAAAGCTTCAATTACAAAGGGGAGTTTGTACAGTCAAAAATACTGGGTCGCACCAAGGAGGTGGTGACGTTAACTCTCTAGCCACACAGGCCAGGATTTCTAATTCTATATATAAAAAACAATGCAAGGAGTTTGACACCTCCACCTATGCCCTGGTACCCTTTCACTCATTAAATTAGTCTGGTGTCACTAAAACCGTTAGGGTCCATTGGCCATCGTATGCTCCTTTACCCAACCCTTAAATCATAATTAAATATCCACTGAGGGCCACAATAGATCCCATACTGCCTGTTTCTTGTGCTTGAACTTAAGGATTCATAAGGGCCTGTTAGGGTTTGTGTTATGGACTCTGGATCCCCACAGTCTCTAACAGTATCCTTCCACTAAGCTACCTAACCAAAAATACAAAAAAACACTACATACAAAAATATTACAGGAGAAAAAAAAAACAGAAATCAATACAATCAAAAGAAAAAAAGGAATTGCCTATAAATACATTTACAACAAATGAAACATAATTAACCCAGTATGGAAAAAAAGGTGTTAAACTATAATTATATGTTAATCTCCTTGGATGATCCTCCAGCAATGATCACTTATACCTTGGTCTTCAATCTTCAGCTATTGATAAGATCTCAAATCCAATCTTGATGGAATCCCTTGGTCCTCATCTTCAGGCCCTTCAGGCCTCTTCTGGATTCATTAAATACCTTTGGCTCCTTGCTTCAGCCTATGGAAAAGGGCCATCACCAAAAATAATTGCTGTTTTATAATAATAATAATAATAAAAAATTAAAACTGAGCTTTTTCTCGGAGTATCTCCTTTGCCGGATAGCCGCTTTTGACTGTGCGTTTGATTGGCTAAGGGTGTGTCCTTGGTGTTGAAATGATGTATCATTGGAGTCCATAAGTGTCCCTATGTTGTTTACGCTAATAAAAAATGGGGGTCTGTCTGGACCTCAGTGTGATAGTTTAGTATTAAGGGCTTATTAGCTGGCTTGGGGTTAGAAATATGGCTCTTGGGGGTCCATATGGGCACTTGCTATTTATTCAAGATGTGTGGGGATAGGTAAGGTGCTTAATGAGGGATAATGGCCCCCACCCAAAACACAAAGTATTGAGGGGGATAGAGGGCCCCCTGGGTTGTGAGGGTTTCTTTAGAAACTACGGTGATATGCCACCTATATTATTTATACTGTGAAATGTCATAAACTTGAAAACATCTACACCAAATCATATGTTTGTGCATTCCAAGACTCTTCGCAAGGAACTGCTATCCCCAGCACAGCAGTGGATCTATCTCTTTAGACGGATACGAACAATACCCTTGATTTGGTTTTCTGAAACCATGGGAAAGTCTTGGTATAAAGCACGTAGAAATAGTCTGAGATGTAGCGAGCATACTGTGATCCTGTGTCCTGTTGTGTGAAACCTACATCACTAAAGGCGAAAATGTGAACTGAAATGTCAGTCCTCTGTGGAACATTTACTGCAATCTCTATTTCCTAAGGTGCATGCTGAAAACATTTCAGGATTTATCATTAATATGATAGCAAATGTGTTTGCTGCCTTATTGTTACATTTCCACTTCAAGCAAGCGCATCAGGACCTGCTATTGTCAAGTTGGAGGGAAGTTAGCTCGCAGGGATCCTGTTCAGAGTATATAGCAGGGATGGGCAAGTCCAGTCCTGGAGGGCGCCACACAGGCCAGGATTTGATGATATCCCTGCTGCATACAGGTAATTGAATCGCTTCTTCAGTCATCCTGATTGACTCATCTGTGCACAGAAAGGATATCCTCAAATACAGGCCTGTCTGGGGCTCTCCAGGACCGGACTTGCCTATCCCCTGGTATATAGTATAGCAGTGTCATCATCTCTTAAATGGAGAAGCCCATTAATCCACAATGATGTTGTTTAATACCTGGCAATGTTTCACATGTATTAAAGCAATTTATGAGTTATATCACCATGCATCACAAGACAATTATTATAACAGAATATATTATATTAGAATATATATATATATATATATATATATATATATATATATATAATGTGTAATTTGGTCCTCATCAATATAATTTTCATATAAAATTTAAACTCACTTGTAAGAGGCTCACAAAGTAACAGTTTCTCAGTTTCCAGAACCTCCTCTTTCTTCCTTTTTACTCTCCTGCATGCTGCCATCTTGCATACCTGTGACGAGCAGCACTGCATTTTGGGTACAAAGAACACTCCCACAGATGAGGAGAGTCCAGCTGCCAGTGTCATACTGTTGGACAGCAAGCAGACCATGACATACCATTTTTCAAAGCTGCAAAAACTAGATCAGATTTGTTTTCTTTTTTCAAGCTGACCTTTTTCGCTTTTTTTTTGCTGCCGCTTTTTCACGCAAGATCTGGCCGTGGAGCCCTCCACTGAGGGATGGGGGCACACTAAGCCTTACCCCCATGCCCGAGAAGGACTCTTGGGTCCTAGCAGAGGCAGACTGCAGCCTTTCCCAATGGGGTGAGTTCAACCCGACCTCTCGCCCTCTTCCCAAAGCATGTCAGCCGTGTAGAGTCACAGTTTTCCCAGGTTTTTATCATTCACGATTTTTGACATTCGCAGGGATCCTGGAAACGGAACGCCTACGAATATTGGGGGTTGCCTGTAAATGCTACTTCTGTACCAGCAATCATGTAATCCGTGTTTACCTTAGCAGTGTTTTACGCAGTTTCTAATAAACAGCCTGTCGCTCTGCATGTTGTCGCACAGCATGACACTAGTAGTGTGAATCCCCTACTCTCTGGGAGTGTCCTTAGCGCTGCAGGCCATAGGTGGCAGCCTAAATTCTTCCCATATTTTTTTTTCTATGGAAAGTTTAGGGTAAAATACACAAATGTTTTAGAAATGTTCATCTCCTACTCAACTTTCTAGTTAGTTATATGCTATAACAGGTTAAAATGGGAATATGGCATCTACAACTGCCAGTGTATTCTTTAGATCTATTGGAAGGCTCGTTAGTTGACACATACCCTTTTGACAGAAGCTGCGAAAAGCAGGCTCAGTGAATAAAGTGGAAAACCTGCAGCAAAAACCGTTGCATATAAAAACCGAAAAAATTACAGGCTGTGTGTATTATTTTACTTACTAACAACATTTTCCCTTTCATCAAGTTTTATTAATAGGCCATATAAATACAATTTTACCGCAGTGGTCTGTGGTGCAAAATATGAGCGTTTTCTTGAATAGTAATCCATTTTCTGGAAGAAATAATAAGCGATATAATACATGATTACACATATTTTGTTATAATTTGTGCTGAATAACAAACAAAATAGCAGTAAAACCCCTGTTTACAATGCATGATATACTTAAGACGCTTTACATATAATCTCCTTTTGATATATGTGCTTAACTTTGCACAAACTCCCTTTTATTTGAGATTCAAAAGCATAAACTAAAATTATTCCTCAAGGCATCCTGCCAGTGAGTTACAGCTACAACAACATTGTGATCTCGGAGGAAAAGACACTGAGTATAAATCATATTATTAAGGAGGATGACATTTAATCCCTCAGTGAATGTTTTGTCAGAATGAATGGTTTATATCTAGCGTCAGACTCATTACCTCTTTACAAGATCGCTCCTGGATCAAGATTATCTTAGTTAGAGGAACAAATGTAAAGATTTCCATCCAACTGCTACAGTTATTGCAAGAAAATGCTGTAAATTTTGTAGACTTTTTGACTTTTACTTTTAATAGACTTCTCTTTTTTTTATTTATTTTTTAAGCTTTTAGTTCTGTGGGTATATGACAGCAACATTGTGTGATATAATATAATAAAGGATCAGGCCAAGTACTTGAGATGTGCTGTTTGATTCTCTTTATAGTTGGAAGTGTCTGGCCAAAAAACTAGTTTCTTGGATTTTTGTTTAAAGGCACACCGTCATGTCCAACGTACAGGCCGTAAAACGTAGATTTTAAGATTACGGTTTTGAAAATAAAAGTATTTCCTTGGAGACTGATTTTTTTTTTTCCTCCGGGAAAGGCTATGCTCAGTAAACTACACTGAAACTAATCTGGATTGCGAGTCCGATCGCAAATCGTACTTTGCAGCAACTTAAGGGTTTGGCTCCGTCTAAGCAGTAAGTTACGGGTCTTGCTTAATTGATCATGACCTGGAATGCTACGTATAGAAGCATGATTTACGATTTCGGCTTTCTGCCATGTACTCGCAAGCTTGAGTCAATTAAATCGCTTTGTAACTGTTGCTATTTTCAAGTCCACAGACTTACGGCCTCAGGCATTGTAATTAAGGGCTTGGAATTGAATGAGGCTCAAAGTAGCATGATTTTTGATTTTGGCTTTTTGCCATGTACTTAAGGGCTTGAAGTCTCAATTTGCAATTTGTCATACAGCTCGTAATTTGCGATCGTTACACATAGACTCGCAGTATGACAACTATATTAGTTACTAGTAAATTGCCCGTCAAAAATTAAAGTATAATTGGTCCTTTCCCTCTTCACTTTTGCAAAATCTGACAGCTGCAATCCCGCCGCCAACCGACAAATGGAGCTTCCGATTTTTCGGATACTTCTACACATAGCATATAAGGCGCGCCGACAGAAGAGGCCTTGAGCTATGAGAGGCGCATCCGAGGCCCTAAGGGGCCAAGTGTCGAACATAGCGATGGTCTCACTGTCGACTCAGTGCCGTCGAGTTGCGCCACGTTGGAGGGGGGAATAGTTCTTTGCCTTACCTCAAACATGACGGCGCCTGAAAATTGAAAGGGCCCTCTGCCGGATGGCTCCTGTAACTGCAGCGATCAGTGTTGCCGAAGAAATGCAAAAGCAAAGAGGGATAGATCCGTATAATTTTTATTTCCCCCTCCCCTCCTGTGTCTTTCCCTCCCCCTCTCCCCTCCCCTGTGTTTTCCTCCCCCTCCCTCTCCTGCGATTTTTTTTCCCCTCCCTCTCCTTAGTCTTTCTCCCCCTCCCTCCCTCTCCCCTGTGTCTTCCTCCCCCCTCTCCCATGTGTCTTCCTTCCCCCCTCTCCCCTGTGTCTTCCTTCCCCCCTCTCCCCTGTGTTTTCCTTCCCCCCTCTCCCCTGTGTCTTCCTTCCCCCCTCTCCCCTGTGTCTTCCTTGCCCCCTCTCCCCTGTGTCTTCCTTCCCCCCTCTCCCCTGTGTCTTCCTTCCCCCCTCTCCCATGGAGAGTTACACACTTACCACCATTATTATAGTTGTTGGAGGGGCTTTGTTGGGGGAAAATGTTCTGGTTGCAGTCTCTAGCATTTCCCCCACCATTGATGCTTTCAGTGCTTAGCTGTAGGACCACTCCATGAAAAGCTTAAATCATTTATAAAAAAAAAATCCTCTTGTTTTTATATGTTGATAATGAACTAAAAGTGAACACCACATTTGCGTTGCCTTGTATCTCTAAATGTTTTAGGCTTTTTATTTCTGTTATAAGCAGTGTAGTTACAGGGAGATTGAATTGTACATCTGCTGTTCCTCAACTCATATAATAGCATTTATTCTGCATGCTGGATACACAACAAGGTCCCTACAGCAAAACTGTATATCTTTTATTTTGAGAAGGAACAAATACAAAAAAGTATGTCCCCTTGGAAGAAAAAAGGGACAGACTGTGCTCAGTAATTTGTTAAATTGTATCAAAATGCAAAGCTGCCTGTGATTGGCCAAAACAAATTATTAATTTTATGCAAATTTTAGCAGGGAGTTTCACTCACCAAAGCTGCTGCTTTCCAACTCGAGAGATTTAGCAAACATCAGGGTGAGTTTGTGAATGTTTATTTTGGTAATTTGTCATGCAAAAATTTTTTGCATACACTACTGATTCTCCTCGATTTTGGAACTTAGATATACCTTTAAGTTTCTCCACACAATCTGTGGCTTGACATGTTATCTGCTTAACTTAAAATTTTGGTTATGCCAACATTTTAGGTAAGATTACACAAATGTATTTGAGAATTATTATTATTATAGGCACAGTTAATGAATTTACTCCAACAACCAATGTGCTGGTTTATGGATAAATCATTAAATTCAAGAAATTCCTTTCTCTGCAAGAGGCGCTATATCTCGCATCCTAGAACGTCTTCTAATCATCGCATCTTTCTATGTGAAATCCTGAGTGCGCGGCGCATTGTCCATCGGACAAGACCTGGGCTGATCCGGTAACAATGAAAGAATAGAATGATAAGGGCTAAGTCTCGAAATAGAAAAACTGCTCCTCAGGATCAGGAAGTATTCCTTGGAAACATCTTTTGTGTTTCACAGTACAGAACTGTTTGTTCATTTTCCTTTCTCTATCTAATCCTTTATTGGAGAGTAAAGCTTCATCTTTCATTATTATAGTAAAAAAAAAAAAAAATGACAAGCATCAACTTGAGAATAGCAGTTTATCATTATTGGATACTGTAGTTGTGCAGAATTACCAACAAAAATATCTGTTAAAAATATATTTTTTACACAAACATATTTTGATATTAAAGAAAAGGTGCTGAACGCATTACTGAGAATTTGAGAAGTTAATTAACCACTGTAGTTTAGGAAAAGTGTTACATTTTTGTAAAGGATATAACAAAAACTAGGGATAGTAGCAGCGGGTTCCCTGGTGGTCCAGCGGTTAGGATTTGGTGCTTTTAGCACTGAGACTCGGCTTTGATTCCAAGTCAGGGAACCAACAGGTCACACCACCCTGAAGCGGAGTAAGGTTGGGCCTGGTCAGTACTTAGATGGGAGACCAACTAGGAATACCAGGAGCTGTGTGCTGTGGCTTACTGGAGAAGGAGCTGGCAACCCACTCCAGTATTTCTGCCGTGAAAACCAAGTGAATCAGCATGACCATGGACATAAAGATGTGTCTGGTGTGTTATAGTCTGTGAGGTCATGGAGAGTCAGAAATGACTGAACGCAAAAAAAATAATCTTTATGTCCATGGTCAGGCTGATCCACTTGGTTTTGATGGCAGAGATACTGAAGTGGGTTGAGAGTTCCTTCTCCAGTGGGCCACACCATACAGCTTCTTGTATTGCTAGGTGGTCTCCCATCCAAGTACCGACCAGGCCCAACCCTGACTGGCTTCAGGGTGGTGTGACCTCTTGTTTCCCTGACCGGAATCGAACCCAGGCCGCAGTGGTGAAAGCACCAAATCCCAACTACTGGACCACCTAGGTGGATACTGTTACATACTGATGTTTTCCCTAAACTACAGTAGTCATTTAATAGCAGATCATTTAGGGCTATGTTCTATGTACAAGCTTCTCACTAACCTTCCAAAGCTTCCAATGTGAAGCAATATGCATCTTTATAGAGGATTGTACGTCCCGTCTGTCTTCAGACAGGTATATTTTATTCCTTGCTTTGCTTCACAATATTCCCCCTCATAACTCCACAGTTGTGCATTTTAATAAGATTCGGATGGAAATGTAAGAATAACAAACCTTGCTCGTGTTTTCTCTTAAACACTTGGGATGCTGTATATAGGGTGTTTTGTGACTACTTTTAAATACATTTGTCAGCTGTTTAAAATAATATTATCAGAGTTGTCAAAAGAAAAGTGACACCTCCCTCTGCTCATCTTCTTGGTTTCTTTCTCAGTCTCTCAGTAACTCTCATCTCTCTCACTTTCCATTTATTTTCTTTCTCTCTCCCACTCTTTTCTACCCTCTGTTTTCTTCTCTGTCTTTTCTCTTTCTTTCATATTTCTCTCGCTCTCTCCACCCGCTCTTTTTTCCTCCTGTTTTTTTTTTCACCCCTAGTCACTAACTTTCGCTCTCTCCGCCCGCTCCCGCTCTCTCCGCCCGCTCCCGCTCTCTCCGCCCGCTCTCGCTCTTTCGCCACCGGCTCTCGCTCTTTCGCCACCGGCTCTCGCTCTCGTTCTCTCTCTCACTTTTTTCCTTTCTTATTCCCTTCCCCTCTTTCCTCTCCCTATCTTTCTCTCTCACTCTTTCCTTCTTCCCCCTTACTTTCCCTTTCTATATTTATTTCTTCCCCCTCTCTCTTTACTTCTCTCTTCCATTCCCTCTTCCCCCTCTCTCTCTGTAGATGGAAGGTGACATCTCTGACTTTTCTGCTAGTGAACAAGTAAACAGTTACACTTGGTTCTCATTTCTTGTTGAGCTCTGTACATCACAAATCCTTTATTTCCTACACAAGCTGGCTGACAGTGACATGTTGCGCATGCAGTGCGGGTTCTGCGCATCACTGACTGACAACAGCTTGTACTCTACCAACTGGATTAATCTATAGAGCCACCAGGTTAAGTGATGCTCAACACTATCTAGGCTCATTTCACTGTATTGTCTGAGTTGTATCTTGCTGTCCAGAACACTGAAGGAGATTTTGTAAATAAATGTACAAGACGTCTATTATTATTGTTTGTTTGTTTGTTTTCATATAAATATATTTAAAGGGCAAATGTGAATGACCAGGTGTGAAGATGTTGCTTTCTTTCTTTTCTGGGAAAACTTACTCTAAAAACTGCTGTTTCCTTACGATTTTTAGGGTAGAGCTCCTTCCATCTTTCTCAACCTGTAGCAGGAAAAGTAGTGCATATCCCCAGGCTGTGACAGTAACGCTGTGCAGTAAATAGGCAGCTACAAGTAAGTACAGTGCAGGCTATGACCCAGTCTGAAAAAGCAAAGCCTAAAGATGGAAGGAAAAACTGCTTATTTTCTCTTTCTAATCACAGTACATTAAATAGATGTTTATATTGCTTATTACTACTTGACCATGACTACCATGGCACTTTAAGTAAAGCATATCCTTGAAATTAACAGGAAATGGCTCCCTGTGCACAGACCAAATGTATAATACTATGTAGTAGTATTATAGCTATTTTTTTTGTCAAGTCCCCTCTTAAAAAAATGCTTGCTCCAACCTTTTCCAGTTCTCCTTTACAATGAGAATGAAGTCTAAATGAATCCCTATAACAGACTACCAAACTGGAATCAAAGGATTCACACCTTAAAGTATAGGGGGTGAAGCAAGCACGCCGACCTGACTTCCTTATGCTTGAGGAGTGATTCCAAGTATGGTATCATGTACATTTATAGGTAATAACAATTCACCAATTGAATATTATTTAAATAAATTACATTTTCCAATTGGAAACTAGCATTGGAGTCTGCCATTTTGAGCTGTCAATCTGATCCTTTCTGCAAACATAAATAATTGTCATTAATTACTGATTGACCACTGACACATTGGGTCTATTATCTTGAGTGTAGTAGTCTGCACGGAAAACCTATGCTTGGACCCAGGTGACAATACTCAAGACAATGGACTTTGTCTTGGGCAAATTATATGAATCTTTGTAATTTTGAGCGGTTACTCCGACTTTTTGATCCACCCACAAACTTCAGTGTTTACAGTGGGAACATTAATTTCATTGATATCATTCAGTTGACAAAGTACCTGTTACTTATAGTTTTAAATTATACCAAATCTGGAACCTCTGCTGTCACAGTGTGTTCTTTATTACACTAGTTCTTTTTTCAGATGCTTTTGTGGACTCCGTTCCTTAAATGTGAGCAGAGCTGTCATGTTCCAGCCCTGTAAATCTGGAGGGGGGGACCGTCTGAACCTGGGGATATCCTGAACTCAAGTAGTGATTATGACATATGACAGGGAAATAGATGCTGGTAATTTAGCAGTGATTTATTCTGCAATTAATTCTGAGCAGAGTTGTAATTTGTTTTAGTTTAATGGAGTCGTACGTTGCACTGGCTGATATATATATATATATATATATATATATATATATATATATATATATATATATATTTTGACGGCAATGCCCAGGGTTGGATCTACCTTTTTGGAGCCCCTAGGCAGTGAAGTGGAGGAGCCCCTGCGAGTGAGTATGCATGGATCCATTTTTGCCTTTTCTGTGCGTGTAAGTTTCTTTTCCTGTTGTAACTCTCTTGTTCTAGGTGGTTACCGTCGATAAACTGCAGCATTTTGGGGGGGTTTTATGCTAGGAACCAGTTTTTTTTTTTTTTATAAAACTTGCGCTTCTCGCAACGAAGCACCCTTAGGCGGCTGCCTAGTTGGCCTTATGGGTAATCCGGCTATGGCAGTGCCCCGTCAGTGCCAGTGTTATGGTCCTAATGTAAAGGGCCCCTGTAGTCCGATACTTTACTAAAGAACTACATTTGAAAATATGCATATGTTAAAATACAGTACAGCCTCTAATTTATTATCTTTTATATGTAATCTCAGTTCTTGAAAAATAGATGGGTAAGAAGTGTAGGCAGTGTGATCTTTGAGCCCAGGAAAATAAAATCTGTCAGAGTAGGAAAGCTAAGACAAATCTGGACAGGCAAGTAAAAAGTAAAGATATTCCACATTCAACAAAGGTCCGCATAGTTAGAACTATGGTACTAATATACGGATGTGAGAGCTGGACCATAAAGAAGGCTAAGCGCCACCGAATTGACACCTTTGAATTGTGATGTTGGAGAAAACTATGAGTCATTTGAAATGAAAGAAGATCCAATAAATCAGTACTATAGGAAATCAAGACAAGCTGTTCACTGGAAGGTTTGATCATGAGGCCGAAGCTGAAATATTTTGGCCATGTCATGAGAAGACAGGACTCCCTAGAGAAGAATATGATGCTGGGGGAGATTGAAGGGGGCGGCAGAGGCTGAGATGGATCAATGAGGTTGTTAAAGCAAATAGCATGAGCTTGTGGGAGCTCAGAGAGGCTGACCAATGTGCCTGGTGTGCAGCAATCCATATGGACACGAAGAGTCGGACATGAATCTACCATGTTTGTTTCTCTAATCTCCATCCTGTGATGGGAGGAGACTTTAAATGCAGAGTAAGCTTCTTTAGTAGTAGTTTCTCTTAAGAGCATTTTGTATATATGGGACAACAAGGACCTGTTTAAGCTGTAAGGTTTATATCAAGAATTACTGCGGACTTGAATGAGTTTCTGCTTTAGCCCAGATTATCGTATTAAAAATTGAATAACAATGAGAAAATGTCTGCGCAGCTGCGTGCGGTTGGGGGCTGCTGCCAGGCCAGGTGTTTCAGTTTAATTAGAACATGCAGCTATGGGGGCTCCATTACTATACGCAGACTGTCACGCAATCTGGATCACCTTTATCTGCACCGCAGGTGTCGGGCCATAACATAGGCATCTCCGTAACAAGAATGAAGGGCGAAATGGAGACATCCAAACCGTGTACAGCGCAAAGGGCCGCCATAATGAAGTAGTAAAGATCTGTATAAACAACTTTCAGTTTATTGGGATTTACAAAAAAAATTTACCATTATATTATTTTTATTTTTTTTTCCCCACATAAAAAACATATTTTTTTCCATTGACCGTTCTTCGCATCTCTGGTCCCTTTCTTCTCCTCTACCATTCCAGTTTTAGCTCTTCTGCTCCTCTAAATTTTTAGTTTCAGGATCATATAACACCCCCAAATTCCTAATCGCCCCCACATTTGATCAACCCCTCTGTACCAGAGTGATTGACAGCTGTGTAGAACTCCATTACGCAGGCTGTACTGCATGTAAACAAGACACTACAACCCACCAAAAAACCTGAAAGTTTCTCATACATAGATTTTCTTTTGTAAATTATTAAAATATATTTAAAAAAAAGTTCCTTACTCATCTAATTAATTATGTTTAATGTGAAATAAACTGATTTGTTATTGAAATGAATGTTGCTACTCCGTATACTTTTAGATGCTGAATATCAGATATGGAAGAACTTTACGATTATTTTCAGTTACAAATACAATATAATCCCATACCCAGAGTTTCCCGAACATCTATCATTATTAATCGGCAAAAATGTTTTATTAAATACAAAATACAACCCTTTTTGCTATTATAACAATTACAATTGATTCTGTCGTTATCTTTGTTTGTTTTAGCTGCTTTTCCCAGCAAGGAAGGACTTTGTATACGAGTATTTCAATTAATCCTGTCAAAAGCTTTGATACTGAGGCTTTCAACGCTACAACTGAAGTATATGAATGTTTTTCTATTTCTCTGTTTAAGAATACATTTAGTTTCAAACAAAAATGGCGACCACTGCATAATTGCCTAGATTTGTTAATAATTAAAGATTGTGCCTTGTTTTTACATTATATAAGCATGTTGTAAATATGGAACTTTGGTGATACTTTTAAAGACAGACCACACAATGTTTAAGTACTAGTTTGATTAATGACCTCAGCAATCCTGCAGTTCTTTCAAGTGGGTGGAGCGATTAGCTCCTCCTACCATATCTGCATTATAATTTTAATGGATTTTTAAAATGTATGTTGAGAAATAAAAGTAATGTTGTGGCCAACTGTAGATTACCGTATGTCAGTCACTGTTGGCTCCGACCTGGTGCTGATTTTCAGACTGTTGATACTCTTCACTTGTTCTTACTAAATATCTTAAGTCTCTTATCATAAATTATGTTAATATGACAAATATATATGTACTGATCACCTACAAAATGGATTCCTTAGGAGATAGTCCCCTCAGCAAGATACTGTTCCCATTCCTGACATCTACTGAGATGAACGCATTCATCCCCCTGGTATCTTGACATCAACAAGTTCAACCTTAAGATATCTGAAACATTATCCACCCAATAGGTAGTTCCAGAAAGCTAGTGTTAAGGATCTTTTCCATTTTTTAGCATGTATGTGCTGTACCTAATGCTTATATGTAGAGATGGACAAAAAAGAAGAGCATAATTAGGCAGGAAAAATGTAATGCTAGTATTTAATTGGAAAAAACAAATGTTGATGCATCTGCTGGTTTCTGCAGGCACCCGTGGTATTTTGGTGTGTGTATGTTTCAGTCTAGCTTTTGATGGAGCATGTGTTGCGGAAGGGGTCTAGTTGTTAAAGGGATGCTGCCACCACAATATCAACTTGTTTTATGTAAATCTAAACGAACATGGAAAATTAGCGGCACATTGTACTATCTATTTATTTCTAAATACAGCAATGTTTCTGCTGTATTCATTATCAATGGGCACTTTGCGATCGCAAATTAGTTACCATGATGTGCTAGTTAGGATTAGTCCGCTTGTCTGTCTCTGTAGGAGGGGGAAAACAATCTACACGCTTACTAAGCAGGGCCGTATCTAGCATTTTGGAGCCCTTAGGCAGTGAAGTGGAGGAGCCCCTCCCGGACCCATTTTTGCCTTCTCTGTACGTATAAGTTCCCTTCCCGTCTGTAACTCTCTTGTTCTAAGTGGTTAGCCCCTAGTAGCCAGTCTATGAACTGCAACATTTACTACACTCTTACTAAGCAGGGCCATATCTAGCTTTTTGGAGCCCTTAGGCAGTGAAGTGGAGGCGCCCCTACACTGACCCATTTTTGCCTTCCCTGTACGTGTAAGTTCCCTTTCCTGTTGTAACTCTCTTGTTCTTAGTGGTTACCCCCTAGTAGCCAGTCTATGAACTGCAACATTTCATTTTTCTTTTTTAAAGAAATGGCGCCCCCTCACAGGGAATCGCCCCTGGGTGGCTTCCTGGTTCGCCTAATGGGTAATCTGGCCATGTTACTAAGCAATCTGAGCTGCAAATTAACAGTATGAGCCGTACATTGGCTAATAGTAGCTGCACAATCAAAGCTGAATATCTCAAAATGATTTACTGTTGAGGAAAAAACGCTAGTAATATATATATATATATATATATATATATATATATATATATATATATATATATATATAATTTTTAATGCTCCAAGATGAAACCAAAGTAGTGTTTGGGTGCTAGCCCCCCTCTAAATTTTTTAATCCCAGTCCCTTCTCAACCCATCAGTAAACAAGCACATATGTACATGCTCCAATCGAGCCAGAAGGTGTTCAACGCAAGATAGAAACTTTAAAGGCAGAGTCTGCAACAATGTAGATTTTCTCTAAAAATGCTCTTATGCTCACAGCTTACACTGCTGATACTGTTAGTTTGTTACATATTTCACAAACGCCTTAAACTGCAGTGGTCTTTCAAGTTTAAATAAATGTCTACATTGTGCTCTTTAGAAAAGCGGAACAATACTGTGATTTTTGTACAGCTAAACAAATGAGTCATACACTTTTTCTGCTTGGGTTAAGCTGTCGGAAACGCAGTAAAATCCTACAAGTCGCCCGTCTCCTGGGGTTTCCTTTCGCAGCACAATGTCTATCAGGGACACACGCTGTGTATTTGTTAATTGGTAGTAGGTCTGTTTGCTGCCAATTAGATTATTGGCTTGGGGGTGGAAGTACATTGGTGTTGGCAGACAGGGCATTAAGTAATGTGTTATATGATGCCAGGGATTGACTTGCCAGTGCGGTCTCAATTATTTTGAGGAATATGAGAGAAATGGCCGTGACAGATCATTATATTAGAAGGCCATATGGGAATAATGTGTATCTATATAAAATGAGCCCTATATTTACAATATACTCGTGAAGAACTACACAATGTATATATGCTTATAGGAAAAAATATAATCCAGGCTTTAAAATATTATTAAATTCTGCTGCTGTTGGGAGCGGGTGAAGTTCAATGGGACAAATGGATGCAGGAGGAGGGTCTACCGCTCATATGTTGCAGTGCATTGGGGCCCTCCTCTGAGGGGGCCCAGCCTAGTCTATTTTTTTTTTCTTTTTTTTTCTGTAGTGTAGTTGAATCCTCAGGGCCTCCTGGCCCCACAAACACACCAGTCCCACCTTACCGGGGGCTTCTTAGGCGGGACCCTGTCCAATTCATTGGTGGTTCAGTGGTATCTTCCCCCTGCCGGCGATTCTTCTTGCTGGGGCAGGGAATCCCAAACAGCTGGCCTCAAGGAGTCCCCCAATACTTGTTTAGAAAGACAACCTCCTGAAAAAAAGTAACTGAAAAAGACTGCAAAAACATATTAGAAGAACATAATAAATAATTCCACATTTATTACCGGTTTTTGTGAGCTGTGTCTCTTTGCGTTGTTCGTGTCCGATTCTTTGTGAGCTCATGGACTGCAACTCAACATGCAGATCCACTTGGTATTCATGGCAGAGATACTAAAGTGAGTTGCTAGTTCCTTCTCCAGTGGGCCACCGCATTCAACTACTGGTATTCCTAGGTGGTCTACCATCCAAGTACTGACCAGGCCCAACCTAGCATGGCTTTAGGGTGGTATGACCTCTTGGTTCCCTGTCTGGAATCGAACCCAGGTCGTAGTGCTAAAAGCACAGAGTCCTAACCACTGGACCACCAGGGAACCCATATAATTAGGCTGTACTAGCCAATATATTGACCTTATGACAAGAAAAAATGGGGAGCTGATGCGATGTGAGCTACACAGCAGTAATCACTTGAGAAGTCCATGCTGCAAAGAGTAAGCTTACCTTGTCCATCCAAATCAGGGGTGGACGAGTTCGGTCCTGCAGGACCACCCAGGCCTGAATTTCAGGATTACCCTTCCGCGTACATATGAGACCATTACTTCTTCAGTCATCCTAATAAAGTAACCTGTGCACAGAAAACCAGGCCAGCGTGTGGCCCTCCATCACTGAACTTGCAAACCCCTGCTCTAAATTCGGTCTGACAGGAATGTGCTCCAATAAAATGCATTGAACAAGAACTCTGCTACTATGCTGCAAACATCAAGCTGAACAGTTTTCAGACTCTCAAATAGAAATTACTATGACCCATTTAGTAAAAATCAAAAATTGATTTTAGCAACACAGCAGCAGCGGCTTGGTAATTTTCTCTTGCATTTAGCTTCTGACCGAGCATGAAATATGGATTGTGATATGATAATTAATCAGGTGCCAGCTGTGATCAAATAGTCATTCTTTTATTTAAAAGACATGATCTTTATTAATCTCCTGATCTCTCTAGGAAACCTCCTACATTGTTCTGTTTGTAACCAGATTTAGACTAATGTACTGACCTATACGTGGTGGTTCCAGATACACTGCTGCGCTGTCTGCAGCTGGTATAAAGTAATGCTGCCAGATGCTATACATGCCAACCGCACTCATGCAATAAACCCGACTCCCTGTTAAATGTTAAATAAATTCAAGCCCGGCTCTATGGCTCCAGAACGGAATATTCTAAGGATCTTGCTGGCTTTTGCATTGAGACATACCTGGCATTTTGGTGCTGGACTATCCATGTGGGTGGAGCCAGACTGATGCTCTAGGATATTTGTAAATAACTGCACCCAGGGTGCACCTAAAACAAAAATGGGTTCCCCATTTAAGCTCCAGATGAAGTTCAACTTGGCCGTTTATGTTTCAACATGTATACAGCACCTGTGTTATGGTTCAAAAATGAGGTCATCTTAAAAAATTATGCTTGATTTTCCAGTTCTCAACAAAAAATGTTTAATTCTCCATAATCTTAAAGCTTTTTCCAAGCCATCTGTCTATCTTATATTCAATGTACACTCTCGTTTGCTTTTATTTTGTAATTCCCTAGCAAAATAAATAGATGTTTTTGTATCCTAGTGAGTCAGAATAATGAGATCACATAGGAAGATGTGCGCAGAGAACAGATATGACTGGTGTTATGTATAAATAACCCCTTATGTCTGCTAATGAGTCATTCACTGAACATAAAAATTAAATATAGCCCTGTGTAACTGATATGTTGGGTGGGTGTGTGTGTATAGGAGGGGCGTTTACTTGTCTTAGAGCAATGTTTGCATTTCCTGATGCACGCTGCCTGCTTCTGGGCCTGTGAGGGAGAAACGGTGCGGTGTCCATTTCAATCACATTCAATTATCTAACAGAGCCTTTTGACCTCTCCACGTACCTTCCTCCATTAGCTCTGCATCCACACTCCAGCTCTCAGGAAGAGATTAAACGCACATAATGGATTCCTCTACTTGTAAACACTCTTAATACATTCTGTTTTTCCCAAAATATGTTTGTGTCTACGCTTAACACAACTGCTAGTGTTGTTACGTTATCACAAAACATGCCTTCTTTCTTAATCCATGGAGTGCTGGCTGCCCAGGGCATAACAAAATGCTGACCATCTTTAATTAGTACCTGCACCTCTTGATAACTGTGGAATGAAACCTAGAGTAGATCCTCACAGTGTATGTGTACCTAAGCTCCACATAATGCTGGGTGTTAAGTGCTGGGCTTCCTAAATGGGAAATAAACCTCTTAAGCTTGACATTATAGGCAAAATGCCCCACATAATCATATCTACTAGGTGCCAGTTAATAAGATCTGTCCATAGTGTGCATGTTGACCTTTTGCTAGAACAGAAGCCTAGAGCCTTCCATGAATGCGTTTTGCTCCATATATCATACATTTATTTTCACTATGCCTGGTGAAAGCTCACAAAGTGAATCAAAACATATTTTTTTTCCCTTTAACATACCACATTTTCATGCCATTAATGTCTGCTGCCTCTACATTATCTGTGTAGACAATTAACTGTATTAGTTATACTGTTTTACTGTATTAGTGTAGTTATTGTAGTGTTTCACAGTTTGTTCACCTCTTATTACTATTCTGGGACAATGTTCAGTTTGGCGGTCCTATACATATTGGGCATCAATCTATTCAAGAATCCATAAAAATGCCTCATGGGCCATGGTTGCCCCAATCAATGGCCACATCAGTTTGATCAACGGATAACTTTAAATGTTGGTGCAAGGAAACGTTGCTCCGTGTTGTTGGTACATTGCAGACGAATGGTACAAATGTATTCCCCATGCCTGGACTCCTCTTAGAGCATAAAGTAAAGTGGTTTATGTTTCCCTTTTGGTTAATGTCAATGGAGATGCCGATCTCATTGAGATTTAATGACAAAAACACTGAACTAGTTTTAACCCACGTTCACATGAGCAAAACTATCGTCCATCTTTCAGATTGTATACATTTTCTCTTTTTCCTATGCACGTATATCATTTCATATTGCTACTGCATCCAGAAGTTTAACATTTAACCCTTTGCCATGTTGCTCAGGGGGTCTTTTCTGTCTTAATACTGTTTTATGCACAGAAACTCTGCAATTTATATTATGAGCTGCTGTAAATGTCCTCAGCAGAAAACAAATGAGTATACAACTTATGGATGTCAGGAGAAGTGCTAAACATTTTTAAACCCTGGCTTTAGAATGTTGCTTTTTGCTACTATACTGTTTTTATGTTGTTTTTTTTTTAAATCACCTACATTTTCCTGCAGTTCAATCATGTGTATAATATTTCAGAGCTACACGTTGCTTAAATAATAGACATAATGAATGTATTTCATATTCACATCCATTAATGTCAATGTAACCTGAACTACTTGCATTACTTGGTCTGTAGATCTGTAGTAATATAGTAATTTTATCTTTCTTCTTTAAAAGTCCATTAACGATATTGTATTTCAAGAAGCGGAACTTAAATGAATAAAACTCTTACTGCTTAGTTGGTTTTCACAAAGTATACCACAATTAATCATTTTACTATGTCACACAATCCTTTCATATTTGAAAACCATTATTGCCTCATTAGTTGGGTCACTCTCATGGTGCGTGTGATATGTTATAGTAAGTGGTTATAAATTGGAATATTAGGCCTGCTGTGTGTGACAGTATCTCCCAGTGCTCTTATATTGCACCGTGTTGTTTGTACAAATGTACTAATAATGCCTTGTGTATATTTGTCTATCCTTCTTTCTTTCTATATCTATTTTGGGTCCTTTCCTTCTTCACCTTCGCAAAATCTACTCGCTACAATCCCGCCGCCAACCGACAGATGTTGCTGCCGATTTTCATATAAGGCGCGCCGACAGAAGAGGCCTTGAGCTATGAGAGGCGCTCCCGAGGCCCTAGGGGGCCGAGTGCCCGTGCCAAACCTAGCAATGGCCTCGCTGTCGACTCATCGCCATCGAGTTGCGCCACGTCGGAGGGGAGAATAGTTCTTTCTGTCAGTGCTGCCAAAGAAATGTGAAGGTGAAGAGGGATAGCTCCCTATTTTGATATATATATATATATATATATATATATATATATATATATATATATATATATATATACATAATTTGCACACTCTTCACACCAGCTTAGTTGTGTTGGTTGTCACAAGTTCACATTTTATTCCATTTATTAATATTTTAGTATTACATTTTATGTATAAACACTGGGAATTATTTTGCATTCATTGCTATATTTTTTGCATATATACTAAAATTCATGATTGGCTTTTTCGACAGGATAACACTAGTAAGTATTGAGACTATGTAGAAGTAGGCATAACCAAATTAAATCCTCACAATAAGCAAAACATTTATCAAAAAACCTTTGGTTTAAATGAACATTTTTTGCATAATGTATTTGATAATGTACCAAAGTGTTTTTTCATATATTTTTTAATTATGTTCTTAGAGCAAAATAAAGTTATTCAGATGTTTAATTGTTCTGGGGGCTTGCCCCAGTCAGCCAATGAGCAGTAATATAGATGTCGGAGTCATACATGTCTGCCAATGTATAAATGCTCTGTGTACTTCCTGTTAGTTTTAATTAAGTTTAATCAGGTTTAACTTAATATGTTTTCATGCAAAATACAACTTTGATTATGTTTTAAAACTGCTCTTTTATATGCATGGGAAAAAAAAGGAATTGTATTATATGCCCCTGTAATGTTGCAAACCTAAAGTCGAGCAGATATTCTTCTGTGCTCTGTCCATTTAAGCAATATCTGCTCTGAAGTAGACATTAATGAAAGAAACTCACATTTGGACAAGTAACTTGTAGACAATGCAGGTAAAAATGTCTCAAAGTGTAAAATATAAACTGTGTATTTTTAAAAGGCTGTAAAAAGTTGGGAATAAGTGTAACCTCGTAATTGTTCTTCTCAGATTGTTACATTGATATTCAGCCGAGGCGTAAGATAAAACAATTCTATCTCCGCAGAGAGTACATAACAGAACAAAATGTTCCGAGGTGAAATAAAGTTAATCCAGCTATGTACACTAGTTAATCTGCCTATAAAATTAATCTAATATCTGCTCGACGTCGACTCAAGAAAAGTTTGAATATTATTTTTTACATGAGCAATGTGATAAAATATTGATCAATTTGAGACGCAATCCTTGTCATAATGGAAAATGTGAAACGGCAGTTATGAGGGAGTGTAGAAATGCCAAGGTTATAAGGAATTAACGGCACATGAAACTAGACCTCTCAATGCTTTCATGCATGCTCTATATCACAGAACGGCACAATGCAAAACAACGGACCTTATATGCAGGCAGAGATTAAACATTTATACAATTCTGAGTTTCTTACAAAGTGGAATTTTCTGCACTAGAAGGAACATTGAGGTAAACTTTTGCCTATATGGTCACAGTATATTTTACATATATGACCACACTTTAACTGTTACATGTAATGATGCTGCCGCTGGAGCCACCATGTTTGTTTATTCTGAGCTGTCTCTGCAGGTGGGATGAGATCTTGAATGTACAGATAATGCAACATCCTCAACAACTTTGTAAGTGCAAATAATAATTGACTGATAACTTTTTGCTTTTTTTCTGGTAATGTGTCTCTTAAAAGGTGAAACCGTCTCCGTTCCTGTAATGAGACACCAGACTGAGGGTAGTGAAATAATTCTCCTGTGTGATTAAAATGATATGGGCATGTTCAGAACATGGCCACGTCAATAAATACATTTCAAGTGTCACTACTGTACTGTTGCAAAAACAAAGTTGAGCAGGTAGAATTGACTTCACAGTTCTTCACAGTTCTCATGAGATGTGGACTTTGATCAGAAACCTACAGTAAAGAAGGTTTTCAATACCAAAACCAAGTTTTCTTAAAGGAAACTTTACACCCAGAGCCGATGGGAAGCTTGGATGGCCCTAGACTAGGGATGCCGCCAGTGTCCAACATCACACACGTGATCAAAGTTTGTATTAACCAACAAAAAAAGATAGTGCTACAACTCCCACCTTATGTTGCGGTAGTGTGTAGACAAACCGTATCGGAGAGGACCATTGCTCGTCCAACTCCAGCACTTGGATGGAGCACCTTGTGTCAACACATTTTCAGTGTTCACGCAGTGGTGGTCCTTACATGCAAGTGGATAGAGTAGAATCCCCTTTCTAACCACCATAACATACTTAGTGTTTGGTCACAGCCCCTTCCACTTCATTTCTCTAATTTCCCAGTTGCTAGAACCACTGATGAGACCCATATAAATGTGAAACTCAATTCTATGTGTGGGTTCTGGCACTGTACCATAACCCATGGCTATGTTCTGAAAACTGTCTGAGAGCAGTGCCCATAGCCCTAAATGGGTACATTTTGATCCTCATTTGCATGTCCCAGACCAGAATTCTTTGATTTCACTGAGAAATGATTTGATTTAACAGATCTCCTGGCCTGCTTGAGACAAATAGATGTACTCATAATAGCTTTTTCTTTCTTTGCTGTATATACAGTGGAAGTTTTTCCACTCACCTTTCTACCCACCATAAGAAACTTAGTACATGATGAAGGAAAACATATCCACAAACCCACATTCAACTCCAAAATCCAGTCATGATACCAACACACAGAGGTCTCTGATTTTCTTTAGTTTATTTGGACACGCTCGTGGATCAGCAACAGAATAGCATTCAAAATGTCTGCTACTGACTGACAAATACCTAAACACCGTTTTTTAAAATATTTACTACATACAGGAAATTGTACACTCCATTACTACCCTCTACAAAATGGCACATCCCACCACATCCATCTCTAGACCAGTAAAATATTATTTATATTATGAAATCCAATAAAAATGAAACATGCAGTTTGCACGTGTCAAACATGCCTGGCATGTCACACCATATGCGCACAAACACCCCTACTTTGTTATCTCTACGCATAGGCCAAGCTGTTGTTTATAATTATCCTTGAGCTTTGGCATTTTTGTTTAGACTGGAGAATTGTTTATGGCCTCTAGTAAACTTGCTAAACTTGCTAAATCATGGGACATGCAGATTTAATGGTTTCAGAGCTTACATCTAGTCTACTTACAAAGGAATAAATGCTATATATATATATATATATATATATATATATATATATATATATATACTAAATAATGTACGGATATTTGTATTTCTAACAACACGTCATGATTGTTTTTCCTCTATGTGCCTTATTATCCAAACTAATAGAAGAATCTAGATGCATTTAAAGGTTGATTATTGCATTTATTTACCATGTTTGTTTAAGTACAGCCAGAAACTTGGACATTAACACAGAGATTGCAACGACTATGCGCCATTAACATCTCCGTCTGGCGGGCACTTGTCTTCCAGCCTGTTGCGCATTATTTTTGTCTCCATTCAATATTAGCACTTCCTATCAATCTACTTTAAATACCAGCATTGATTAATTACTCAAGCAATTCAGTAATTTCAGGCAGAAAGCGTTATTGAATAAGTTGTGTTTTTTTGCTCTACAAAGCAAGCCCTGTTCTGTAATCAAATGTCAATGGAATCAACTGAGATGTAAATGTTAAATTCATGCCTGGAGCACACTGTGGCTTTATAAATAAGTCCATTTTATTTTTTTTAATGTCCAGAAAACCATTGTTCTCAAAACCACAGGAAGATTGGAACAAAACTAATGCATCCATTTAGAAATCATTTGTATGTGCTAGTCATATACTGCTCAACAGGAGCTGGCACCGGTCAGTTGTGTTTATGAATTACGTGAAAAGATGGTCCGTGCAGATGAAGGACAAAAAAACTCCATCTAACTATATCCTTAGATGCCAATTGCCATTACTTTGTAGTCATGTAATTAATGGTTATAGTTAAAGGACCAATATACAATGAAAATGTTTGTGTGTGTGTGTATATTTGTGTACACACACACACACACACCGTTATGACCACCATCTACTTTTGACATCAGCAGCGCATAGCCAATGAAATATGGCCTATGTCGTGAGCTGTCTTGGTGTGTGTATATAAGATGACATGTAGGCATTCTGCAAACATATCAGCTATTACTGTCATTGGCAAAACATGTGATTTATCCAACCTTCCAGTATCTTATTGAGTCCGCACCCCTCCGTCTAGCTGCTGTCCGTGCTGCACACAGAGGTTATTTTGAATATTAGCTTATGGTCATAATAATGTGACAGTGACTTGACTTTGTGTGTGTATATTTAAATATATGTGTGTGGATGGAAAATGGGTATGTGAGCAGGACTGTATCTACCTTTTTGGAGCCCTTAGGCAGTGAAGTGGAGGAGCCCTTCCACAGACCCATTTTTGCCTTTTCTGTGCGTGTAAGTTCCCTTTCCTGTTATAACTGTCTTGTTCTAGGTGGTTTCACCCTAGCAGCCAGTTTTTCATTTTTTTTCTAAAGCCAGGAACCATTTTTTTTTTTTTTTAAGAGGCGCCCCTCACAGGAAAGCGCCCATGGGCAGCTGCATAGTTGGCGTAATTAATAATCCGGCCATGTATGTGAGAGAGGGGTTTACATTTCTTGACAGCAATGCTTGCATTTCCTGATGAAAGCAGCCTGCTTATGGGTTAGTGAGGGGGAACAGGTGTGGTGTGCATTTTAATCAGATTCAATTATCTAGCAATGGCTTCTGACATTTCCCTATTCCATCCACTAATAGATAAGAAACACACCCTCATAATCCAGCAAATGGATTCCTCTAATTTTAAACAGAGCCTTAAATACTTATTTAGAGAAAATCAAATGTTTTGGTGTCTGTGCCTTACACAACTAATGTAAGTTTTACAGGTCCCTACAGAGGTCCTAAAAAGCTGTACCTGCCAATGTGTAGTTTTAAAAGTCCATCCAAAGGCTACCAGCTTGGCTATTGTACTGGTGCTTCTGTCTATTTAAACCTGCCAGAGCACAAGTGGCCATATATGTATTTCTTTTGTATTTGTTAAGCAGAGATTTGGAGCCAGAATGTTGCCAGCTCCTCTGTTCAAATCCCTCTCTTGCCATGCTTGGAAGTTAAAATATAATCTCCCAGCAGTGAGTCTCTGAAGCACAGAATTAGGATGAAATATTGTCTGCCAGTTTGTGCGAGCGGGTTTGATTAAGCAGCACCAAAAAAATGTTTTCTACAAGCTATTTACTTTAATTCACTTTAATTCAGCAATCTGTCTGTATATCAAGACTTGTGTTTTGTGTTTTATTAAATTTATACATCCCAACTATCGACAGGACTCCAAATGAGTTCTGTCTGAATTATGGTGCTTTTGTTTAGCCAAGGCAGTTAACTCTTATCAGTACTGAAGGCTAGCAGCGCTGGTATACACCTATCACGTAGTGATGGCTTGTCATTAAATGTAGCACTGAGGACCACCATTTCTGTTTCTTCACCTGTCTTGTCAAGGTGCATTTAGTCCGGATACATTTAAAGACCAATTGGAAATCATAATGCAAATTAAGTTGAAAAAACTTTAATTTGAACTTTAGTGTTTCGTGATCTTTAGTCTTTCGTGTTTCGTGATATGCATTGCTATTATATAAATTAAGTGGGTAAGAAAAGATTTGCCCAGGAGGTTGACCTAATTTTTGTTTTCACTACCTTGCTGTGGTGAAAGGGCTTGGGTACATTGGTGAAGCTGTGAGCTGTATCGTGTAGGGCCACCCAAGATGAGCAGGTCATAGCAGAGAGGTCAGGCAAATCGTGGTCCACTGCAGAAGGAACTGGCAACCCACTCCAGTATATTTTGTCAAGATACCCTTATGGATAAGCATAACCAGAAACACAGATGTGTCTTGCGCTCATTCTCTCTATCTCTCTCGCTTTCTTTCTCTCTCTTTTTCTCTCGCTTTTTCTCTCTCGCTCGCGCTCGCTCGCGCTCACTCTCGCTCGCGCTAACTCTCGCTCGCTAACTCTCGCTCGCTAACTCTCGCTCGCGCTAACTCTCGCTCGCGCTAGCTCTCGCTCGCGCTAGCTCTCGCTCGCGCTAGCTCGCGCTCGCGCTAGCTCGCGCTCGCGCTCGCGCTGGCTCGCGCTCTCTCTGGCTCGCGCTCTCTCTGCGCCCGCTCTCTCTCTCTGCGCCCGCTCTCTCTCTCTGCGCCCGCTCTCTCTCTCTGCGCCCCGCTCTCTCTCTCTGCGCCCGCTCTCTCTCTCTGCGCCCGCTCTCTCTCTCTGCGCCCGCTCTCTCTCTCTGCGCCCGCTCTCTCTCTCTGCGCCCGCTCTCTCTCTCTGCGCCCGCTCTCTCTCTCTGCGCCCGCTCTCTCTCTCTGCGCCCGCTCTCTCTCTCTGCGCCCGCTCTCTCTCTCTGCGCCCGCTCTCTCTCTCTGCGCCCGCTCTCTCTCTCGCGCCCGCTCTCTCTCTCTGCGCCCGCTCTCTCTCTCTGCGCCCGCTCTCTCTCTCTGCGCCCGCTCTCTCTCTCTGCGCCCGCTCTCTCTCTCTGCGCCCGCTCTCTCTCTCTGCGCCCGCTCTCTCTCTCTGCGCCCGCTCTCTCTCTCTGCGCCCGCTCTCGCCGCGCCCGCTCTCGCCGCGCCCCCGCCCTCTCTCGCCGCGCCCCCGCCCTCTCCTGCCTATAACTTTGTACCATGAACTTTTCTATATAACGCACCTTTTCTGATGATCACTGCCTGTTTTTTACCAAACATTTGAAACCCAGGAAACTTATATATACCTATAATTACTGTCGGTATTGCTAATCCTGTACAGTATTAAATAAACAAATGAAATGCAATGCAATGGCCCATTAAAATTAGAATTTTCAGTTGTCTCTTTTACACGTTGTTTGAATCCCATCTGTATCCAGTGTGATTATTGTAATGTACACCGGATTGAATACAATATATAAAAAATAAAAAAATTGTGATAAAAGTGTGATAACTGAACAGGTGAATTGGAAAGGCTAGAAAAGTCCTGATGAGTTATGTCTTCGCCTGGAGATTATAAACTGTGGGTTATGACTGTTTGGAGTGGCAGGGGAGAGCATTATTTTAACTTTAAATTTAGGCAGACTGAGCAATATCCTGTTCTAGAAATAATCATTAAATTTGCAAGTTTAAGGAAAGAGAGATCTAGGGAAAAACTGCTCCTGGGGAACATATTCTTTAATATATTCATTTTTAAGGTTTTTATGGCACATTAGAAGACAGATGTATAATATAATTCCAGCATTATAACCTGGGGCATCCAGTGATTGTACCCATACACTAAATGGGCCCTCTTATGGGTGCCCTATAATGTGACGGAGAGCAGCTGGCTGCACTATTATGTCCCTATCACTCAGACATTGGATAATGGGGGCTCTGTGCCGTTAGGACCCTCACCCTTGATTGCTGGAGATTGTAGTTACCGTTATAAAAAAGACTATAACCTGTGCGGCGGTGCTTTTAACACAGCACCATTATTTTTTTTCTTTAAAGTAATGTTTCCTCATACACCAGGGTTTCATTTATACTTTTTAATAAATACTGATTTTATTGCTAATCATTTGAGTGAAAAAAACATTACAGCTTTTAAAACTTACATTTAAATGTTAGTGTTTCAGACTTAAAGGGGCATGGACAATTTTTTTCATGCACATTTCCAAAGTTGTGTTTTAAAGGCGTATTTAAGTTTCCTGTATGGTATTTTCTCATGCAAAGTAAACATTAACAAACTTACCCTAGAGTTTGTAAACTACTTCAGCTTTTATGGCAGCTGATTTTGACAAGGAATGCCCCTGAAAAATGCAAGCTAAATTAGCATAAAATTCATAATTCCCTTTGGCCAATTGGCCAGCTGACATTTTCATGGGCAAACAGAAATTATGCCATTTTTTGTGTTTTTCATGCTGTTTCTACTTTTATGCGTCATGACTTGTGGCAAGAAATTGTATATTTTCTGATCTATTTTTTATACCAGTAATGGTCTGCGGTTTCGTTTGACATTCACGTTTTATGCATTCACAAATATAACAGAAAATGACCAGTGTAACTATTCACTGTCAGGTATTTTTATTACCAAATAACTGATTATCCCAAAAGTAGAGCACCCATTGACATATAAAATGACCAGAGACATGTCTGGATAGATGTAAAATAGTTACGCATTTCAGCCTCATTTGCATGCCACTACCCAGAATCCTTAGCACCAGAAAGAAAGCTGTTTATGGAGAAATGTTATGAGGAAATTGGTCTCATAATCTGATTGTAAAAGGTGGTTGCTTTCAAAATTATTCTGCTTTTGTTGCTTAAAGTTAAGCTTATTAACTTTTTTTATATATATAACCAGTCACTTCCCCTTAAAAAAATGACGGTATAATATTCTCTTAAAAATTGTCTTCTGTCTGTTTGTGGGCCCTCTCTCTCTCTGCGCCCTCTCTCTCTCTCTCTCTGCGCCCTCTCTCTCTCTCTCTGCGCCCTCTCTCTCTCTGCGCTCTCTCTCTGCGCCCTCCCTCTCTCTGGGCCCTCTCTCTCTGCGCCCTCTCTCTCTCTCTGCGCCCTCTCTCTGCGCCCTCTCTCTGCTCCCTCTCTCTCTCTGCGCCCCCTCTCTCTCTCTGCGCCCCTCTCTCTCTCTGCGCCCCTCTCTCTCTCTGCGCCCCCTCTCTCTCTCTGCGCCCCCTCTCTCTCTCTCTGCGCCCCCTCTCTCTCTGCGCCCCTCTCTCTCTCTCTCTGCGCCCCTCTCTCTCTCTCTCTGCGCCCCTCTCTCTCTCTCTCTGCGCCCCTCTCTCTCTCTCTCTCTGCGCCCCTCTCTCTCTCTCTCTCTGCGCCCCTCTCTCTCTCTCTGCGCCCCTCTCTCTCTCTCTGCGCCCCTCTCTCTCTCTCTGCGCCCCTCTCTCTCTCTCTGCGCCCCTCTCTCTCTCTCTGCGCCCCTCTCTCTCTCTCTGCGCCCCTCTCTCTCTCTCTGCGCCCCTCTCTCTCTGCGCCCCTCTCTCTCTGCGCCCCTCTCTCTCTGCGCCCCTCTCTCTCTCTCTGCGCCCCTCTCTCTCTCTCTGCGCCCCTCTCTCTCTCTCTGTGCCCCTCTCTCTCTCTCTGCGCCCCTCTCTCTCTCTCTGCCCCCCCTCTCTCTCTCTCTGCCCCTCTCTCTCTCTCTCTGCCCCTCTCTCTCTCTCTCTGCCCCCTCTCTCTCTCTCTCTGCCCCTCTCTCTCTCTCTGCCCCTCTCTCTCTCTCTGCCCCTCTCTCTTTCTCTCTGCCCCTCTCTCTCTCTCTGCGCCCCTCTCTCTCTCTCTCTCTTTCTCTCTGCGCCCCTCTCTCTCTGCGCCCCTCTCTCTCTGCGCCCCTCTCTCTCTGCGCCCCTCTCTCTCTGCGCCCCTCTCTCTCTGCGCCCCTCTCTCTCTGCTCCCCTCTCTCTCTGCGCCCCTCTCTCTCTGCGCCCCTCTCTCTCTGCGCCCCTCTCTCTCTCTCTCTGCGCCCCTCTCTCTCTCTCTCTGCGCCCCTCTCTCTCTCTTTCTGCGCCCCCCCCCCTCTCTCTCTCTCTGAGCCCCCCTCTCTCTCTCTCTCTCTCTCTCTCTGCGCCCCTCTCTCTCTCTCTCTCTGCGCCCCTCTCTCTCTCTGCGCCCCTCTCTCTCTCTGCGCCCCTCTCTCTCTCTGCGCCCCTCTCTCTCTTTGCGCCCCTCTCTCTCTCTTTGCGCCCCTCTCTCTCTCTTTGCGCCCCTCTCTCTCTCTTTGCGCCCCTCTCTCTCTCTCTGCGCCCTCTCGCTCTCTCTGCGCTCTCTCTCTGCTCCCTCTCTCTCTGCGCCCTCTCTCTCTCTCTGCCCCCCCTCTCTTTCTCTGCGCTCTGTTTCCTTCTCTCTTTCCTTCTCTCTCTCTCCATCTTCCTCTTCCCCTTGCATTGACCGGCTTCGTGCAAGCCCCGCAGGGTGCATGCGCAACTCACAATTTTGCGAGCGTTACACACAAACTTGCAGTACGACAACTATATTAGTGATTATTTTTATTGTGTAGATTTGTTTTCTATTGTATTATTTTATATTCTCTGGAGAGTGCATCCTGGTAAACAAATGATCTTTCCATTAGTCCTGTTGAGAGCACTGCAAATTTTAGCTGCTCCTCACCAGGCCTGGCTGCGGCCCATTAGTCGGGGCGCACTATTGTCTGTGGGATGGGGTAAGTAATAAATGTGGATGGGAGGAGGGAGAGATGTGTGACCGAGAACAGGCAGGAGGGTTTGTCCTTGCCAGATAGTGGGTGTGTACTCTGCACAGTCGGGGGTTTAAGGGGTCTCTCTAATAGAGCTGCCAGTGACAGATACAGGGGGAAAGTGGAGGGAAGCTGGTAGAGGCGCACTATTTGTGTGGTGCCCAATTGCCGGCGCCCTTACGTCAGCGCGACTTTAGCACGCGCTTTATAGACTGGGTGCCACATCCAAGGTCCTTGCCAATGCATTGCACACCTCTCTGACAGTGAAGGGGTTAAGGTTTAAATTGGACCTTACCCCTATGAGCAGCTCCACTCGCTGCTGCATCCTCACAAGTCATCCTCGCCACGGAGGTCTGGTACACAGAATGCTGAACTGTCAGCAAGGTCATTTATGCTGATACCATCTGCTTCAGCGATGCCAACAATCAAACGTATAATAATTAATCACCACTAAATCATTAATTACAACTCGCTGCATGAAAGATACAACCAGACAAGGGTGCACCTGTTTTTCAACCGTAAACTGCAGCATGGAGCTTTATCATGCATGGCCTGACCAGGACTATATCTCTTTAAGTGACATAGCAAAGATCCTAGTCCCTGCAGAAAATACATGTATACATATTAATAAATATAATGTGATTGGTTGATCACTAACCTTGAAAGTTGGGTATATCAAGCATTGCACGATGTGGGGAGACACACAGGGGAGGGAGGGAGTAGGGGAAAGAGACACAGGGGAGGGAGGGAGTAGGGGAAAGAGACACAGGGGAGGGAGGGAGTAGGGGAAAGAGACACAGGGGAGGGAGGGAGTAGGGGGAAGAGACACGAGGGAGGGAGTAGGGGAAAGAGACACAGGGGTGAGAGGGAGTAGGGGAAAGGGACACAGGGGAGGGAGGGAGTAGGGGGAAGAGACACTGGGGAGGGAGGGAGTAGGGGGAAGAGACACTGGGGAGGGAGGGAGGGAGTAGGGGGAAGAGACACTGGGGAGGGAGGGAGGGAGGGAGTAGGGGGAAGAGACACAGGGGAGGGAGTAGGGGGAAGAGACACAGGGGAGGGAGGGAGTAGGGGAAAGAGACACGAGGGAGGGAGTAGGGGAAAGACACAGGGGAGGGAGTAGGGGAAAGAGACACAGGGGAGGGAGGGAGTAGGGAAAGAGACACAGGGGAGGGAGGGAGTAGGGGAAAGAGACACAGGGGAGGGAGGGAGTAGGGGAAAGAGACACAGGGGAGGGAGGGAGTAGGGGAAAGAGACACAGGGGAGGGAGGGAGTAGGGGGAAAGGGACACAGGAGGGAGGGAGTAGGGGGAAGAGACACAGGGGAGGGAGGGAGTAGGGGAAAGAGACACAGGGGAGGGAGGGAGTAGGGGAAAGAGACACAGGGGAGGGAGGGAGTAGGGGAAAGACACAGGGGAGGGAGGGAGTAGGGGGAAGAGACACAGGGGAGGGAGGGAGTAGGGGGAAGAGACACAGGGGAGGGAGGGAGTAGGGGGAAGAGACATGAAATATTATACCGTCATTTATGACTGGCAAATGACTAGTAAACTATAAAAATAAGATTTTAATACACAAGTCTCTGTGACTATTATTATTTATCCAACTCTGCATGTGCTGGGGGCGTACATACCCACAGTGATGGATAATTATTAAATATTCATTTGAAAAGGGAGGGTCTTTTGTGCATTTTATGCTTAAATTATTCAACTTTAGACTCACATGTCAACTCTTTTATTTTTTAAGAACAACCATCTGTAACTGTATTTATTCCTGTATGTGCTTTATTTCTGCAATAATTGGGAACTTAAATAGTCAGGGATGAGTATTACTGGAAATAAGTGAATCAATCACCTATCCTCAACCCACAAATAGGATTTTTTGGGTACTAGGTGGAGAGACTGTTCTGCTGTATTGGTGTACCGATTTTTATCATCTATTTAAAATATGAATATTTACTTGGGACAAATCTCAGAACTTTATATGCAGTTGTGCTCAAAAGTTTGCATACCCGGGCAAAAATTGTGAAATTTTGTAATTTATTTTGAAAATATGACTGATCATGCAAAAAAATGTCTTATTGAAGGATAGTGGTCATATGAAGCCATTTATTATCACAGTTGTTTGACTCCTTTTTAAATCATAATAACAGAAATTACTCAAATGGTTCTGATCAAAAGTTTACATACCCTTGAATGTTTGGCCTAGTTACAGACACACAAGGTGACACACACAGGTTAAAATGGCAATTAAAAGTTAATTTCTCACACCTGTGGCTTTTTAAATTTCAATTAGTGTCTGTGTATAGTCAATGAGTTTGTTAGCCCTCACGTGCATGCACTGAGCAGGCTAGATACTGAGCCACGCGGAGCAGAAAATCACTGTCAAAAGACCTGCGTAACAAAATAATGGAATTTTATAAAGATGGAAAAATATATTTAAAATCTTGAAAATGCCAGACAGTATGTTCAAATACTTAAGTGGAAAATTCAGGGATCTCTTGATACCAAGCGAAGGTCAGGTAGACCAAGAAAGATTTCATCCACGACTGCCAGAAGAATTGTTCGGAATACAAAGAAAAACCCCACAGGGAACCGCAGGAGAAATACAGGCTGCTCTGGAAAAAGACGGTGTGGTTGTTTCAAGGTGCTCAATATGATGATACTTGAATAAAAATGAGCTGCATGGTCGTGTTGCCAGAAAGAAGCCTTTACTGCGCCAATGCCACAAAAAAGCCTGGTTACAATATGCCAGACAACACCTTGACACGCCTCACAGCTTTTGGCACACTTTATTTTGGAGTGATGAGACCAAAATAGAGCTTTATGGTCACAACCATAAGCGCTATGTTTGGAGAGGGGTCAACAAGGCCCATAGTGAAAAGAATACCATCCCCACTGTGACGCATGGTGGTGGCTCACTGAAGTTTTGTTGGGGGGGAAGGGGAGCTCTAAAGGCATGGGGAATCTTGTGATAATTGATGGGAAGATGAATGTTATCCAAAAATACTGGCAGACAATTTGCATTCTTCGGCACGAAGGCTGCGCAAGGGGACTCTTGGACTTCCCAACATGACAATGACCCTAAGCACAAGGCCAAGTTGACCCTACAGTGGTTAAAGCAGGAAAAGGTGAAAGTTGTGGAGTGGCCATCACAGTCTCCTGACCTTAATACAATCAAGGCAAAAATAAATAGCAATATTACCACATTGCAAAGATGCAGGGCCCTGTCTTTGAGCTTAGAATCCGGAGTCCATAGAGCTTTCCCCAAAGCACCTTGCCAGATTGAAAACTTTCAAACTTACAATCTAAAGATAGATGGAGCTTTGGGTTCTGACCGGGATCGTCCATTTCCATTGACTCAAAATAATATGCTACAGGATATGGCACCTCTTAATAAGCGTTAATTACTACCTTTATTACATTTTTTTAAGATATTTTAAATAATAAAACTTGATAATGAGAAAAATGTGTTTAGGTAGTAAAAATAAACCGTTTTTCCACTCACTTATTCTTTACTGCGTTCTATTTTCTTTTCCAAGCTGATTCTGTATACTATTTTCTCAGGAGCGTGTCCTTGAAAACGAATGATCTTCCCGTTGGTCTTGTCAATTTTAACTGCCACATAACCATTGTGAAGAGAGAAGCTGCATTCTCTTTCTACCTAATGAAGTTAATCAGTAAAAACCAAAATGGTAGATTCCATAGCAGCATAATTACATATAAACAGTAATAAATTAGAGGCTGTATTATTTTACATTCAACAAGTATGTCTATTTTTAAGTGTCGTTCATCCCATATATTTGACTCCAGTGGGACTTTGGACGTAAAGTTCATTATAACATTGAAAATTCATAATGCATCTAAATAAAAATATATAATTATTTAATTTTAATATATTTATAATAATTATAATTTATATATCCAAGCTCACTGCAATTATTGATCCGCGGGCTGAGCCACAAGTTCACAAATCCATTGTATAAGTCCATATTTTAGCCACCTGATCTCTGAACTTCGGTCCAAGACAACGAACCCAAACAGCTTGGGCAGAAATAATTATTTTTATTACAGCAATGGCTTAATGAGGATTTCACGCCGCCAAACTCGCTAACCCTTGATTGCTAGAATACAGCTGTCATATTAAAAGTGACACATTGCCGCTAGATTGGCAGCGCCCCCGTAATGCTGGCGCACACATCTGTTCTACACTTAGCCAATTAAAGCTGCGCGCTGCAAGGTTAATGACATTACATGTAAGTTACATATATCATATCACTTCATGTCTTCTACTTTTGTTAGAATTATATCAATAAAATGGGGACCCCCCACAAATAACACGTAGATTCACTTTTCATTTAATATTTTTCCCACTATGGCTGCAGTTTAATTCATTCATAAGGTTTTAATTAACTTCCATGTACCCCACTTTTTTCATTAGCTGACAGTTATGGTTGTCGGCTTAATATGTGCAGATAAATAATTGTTGTTGTTGCGTCGTTCAGTCGTGTTCGGCTCTCTGTGACCTCATGGACCGTAACACACCGGGCATATCTTTATGTTCATGGTCATGCTGATCCACTTGGTATTCATGACAGATATACTGGAGTGGATTGCCAGTTCCTTCTCCAGTGGGCCACAGCATACAGCTCCTGGTATACCTAGGTGGTCTCCCATCCAAGTAATGGCCAGGCCCAACCCTGCTCGGCTTCAGGGTGGTGTGACCTCTTGGTTCCCTGACTGGAATTGATCCCAGATTGCAAAAGTAAAACACTGAATCCTAACCACTGGACCACCAGGGAACCCATAAGATCAATAGAAGGGGTTAAATAATAGTCTAAATCTCCTATCTGAATTGTTATCTGCGACACTGTTCATATTCTATGACAATTAAAGGGACACAACAAAGGTCCTGGTTACTGCTGTGATTATAAATAAGGTTGAAATTAAATAGTTTTAGTGGAAGAGTTAAATAATTTAGCTTGAAAATTATGTATTGTATTTTATTCCTAAATTAAATGAAAAGATCCTGCTTTTCTGCTAGGAAAGTTATATAGGGTGTTTAATTAACTCTTCCAGCAAGCAGTGATAAGCAGAAAGAGTGTGATCAGCTTGTAAAAATAAGAATAACATGTTTCAAGCCTTTATGATTATGCTTATTTAAAAGAATGGACATACTATTCCCTCTCTTCCCACCACAGTGAGAATTAAGATCTTTCCTTTCTACTAGTAACTAACCTTAAATTTTGCTCAATACCGCAGCAACAAATTAAAAACAAAGGCTTTGAGTATAATTCAGAATATAATTAGGATGGAAAAATGTCAGTTTACTAAAAAATAAAAAAACTATGATCCCTCAACTGGACACCAGAGGCATCCATTATATTTTGGTGAAGGCTGTGTGTGTGAGCGGTGCATTTATATTTTGCAGGATAGCGCTATATGTGTCTGGTACTATGCATGTGTAAAGGGCATGACCAGTTTATCCATTAGGCCAACTAAGCAGCCGCCCAGGGGCGTTTACCTGTGAGGGCATGAAATGTTGCAGTTCACAGACTGGCTACTAGGGGGTAACCACCTAGAACAGGAGAGTTACAAGAAGAAAGGGACAGAAAATACAAAAATGGGTCTGTGCATGCCTTGCTTACTCACTCGCTGGGGCTCCTCCGTTTCACTGCCTAGGGGCTCCAAAAAGGTAGATACAGCACTGGTAAAGGGGTAGGTGTCCAATTCTATTTTGCAGAACTAATCTGATATAAAACACCCCCCACTTCTTTAAGTGGGTAAAAATCATCCCCAGGTTCAAAGCCTTTGGGAAGTACTCAAGTCAGACAACATGGGAGTTTTCAAATTGCAAATATACTCTACAAGTGGCTCTTTATTCATCCGTTACGCAGCTCATAATGTTGTTAATTTGTTGCATAGTTCAGAAACATGTGAGGTTTTTCCTAAATACTTTTTTGTTTTATTTAAATGTTTTAACCATTTACTTTTATCTATCTATACATAACTATAATATAATATTTACACTTCTCCTACTTCTAAGATGCCAACAGCTACTGGAACTTTTGTGTCTTCTGTTCTCTCTCATGTGTGCTGTCATATTTCATACCTCTGACCTAAGGCCACATCCACAGTAGAGGGCTTCGTATTAACCTTGCATGCAGACGCACAGCATGTCACTGTCAGCTTGCTAACCGCATGAGGCTGGTAGTACGAAGCCCTCCCCTGCGGTTATGGCCTTGGATCATACTGTACAACATGGCAGCACATATGAGAGAGAACAGGAAGTTGAAAATCTGCTGCTTAGATGAAAGTGCAGTGTAAATTTTATGTCCTTTACATCGAAGATAAATGTAATAATTTAACCGAAGTTAAAACATTTATGTACAGTAAATACATTTGCCGAATGAGTCCTCTTAAACCCGTAGATGACGGCGTGCGTTGCATTTGGTATTAGGAAGGAGCTCTGAAGGTCGCTGTATCTTCCGATGTCCCTGTCACAGGAGCGCTACAGTCAGGATGTTGGCTGCTGTTCCAGACTCAGCGGGGCCAAGTTCTGCTCACCCCCCGTGGTGGCTCGTGCTTTCATTCTTCAATCCTGCTGTCAGACATCGTGCTGCTCTCACAAGCACATGTGCAGCATCCACAATATCCAGGACTACCTGGGCAACGGGAAGATAAAGGGCCAATACCGTGCTGGAAAATCCTCATATGTAAGGGATAAAGAAATAGCCCAGTGGTTAAAGGGATATGGAAGGTACCTGGATGTTACACATCTATTTATTTACTTTTATGTACTTTATTTTATTATGAAGTGCTTATAAAATCTATTTTCACTGCATAAAATGAAACAAATAGTCCCCCTAGACACAGAATCGGTATGGCTGGGTATGTAGTATGATGTCCTAGCCTATCAGGGACCATGTCTCAGAATACATTCTGCAAAATGCTGCTGAAATGTAGTCCCTGACAGATTAGAACACTATACTGCGCATCCAACATTGCAGAGTATGTGTCTTCATGAGCTGCAGAAAGCAGACCCATATAGGGACGATTCCATTTTAGGCACAAAACAGAGATTTTAAGCGCTTCTTAATAGATACACAAGTATATTATATATCTAGTAAAATCCAGAAACCTTCAATATCCTGGTTCATTAATCCTCAGGATGGCCATGTGCTCATCTCAGGAACAATGCAGCTTAGGAAAACCATCACATATTTAAGTATGTAATTGCCATTTAGTAGCTTTGTAAGCTATGAGCATAAAAGCATTTGTAGAGGAATTCATATATTTACCTAAGGGATTCCATTTTGAGGCAGTAATCTGACATCGGATTAAAGCGGAATGGTTTTCTGATGGGGGCTTACTCTTCTATTGAGTTCTGTTGTCAAAGATCTATGTAAAGATTGTTTTTCAGCAGAGCAGCATAAAGGTTTTATTTAGATCAACAGTTCCTCTCAGGTTCATAATCCTATCGGAAACAAAGATACATTGTCATTAAAGCAAATTTTAATATAATCCTTAATAATTAAAGAGATTCATATGCTTTTTGCTAATTGATTAATGACAGATAAGTCCCTGGGGCACTGGGTCCATTGTCTTCAGTGCATTCAACTGCACCAAGAGAGGATATGCATGCTCAGTGTGCTAGTGATTGCATCCATATCAATTCTTTCCGTAATTAAAGGCATATCTAAATTTCCTGGATTATTACATTTTTGCACTCCTTAGACAAAAAATATCACTGATATATGCATCACATTTCATAATACATTTTATTTTTATTAATATCTAAATATCCTTCTAATTATGTTGGATGGAGCATTTGGGGACCAAATGTAACCCATTATTCAACTGCTGTGTTTTCCTCAGCCAGTAGGAGAGCACTGATGTCAGCCTCTAAGTGACTGCTAGGATGTGACCCACCCGGCTGCTTCATGTGTGGTAATGACATAAGCATGCTCAGCTGCTGCTTAGCTGTGTCAGACAGAGAGAGAGGAAGGAAAATGGACAATCTGCAGGGGTGTAATCAAGAGCTTCACAGAGAGACTCTTATATAAAAATACATAGCACCTTCTTATGGTGTCGCACTACTTATCCCAGACTGCTTTAAAGCACAAACAGGAACACCAGACTTTGATAAAAATGTTTCATCTTTTGCTTCCTCCTGATTGTCCAAAACAAATTATGCATTTTATGCTTAATTAGCCTGGGTTTGAAGGGGGTGTTTACGCTAATTTTCAACTGACAGAAATTACAAGACATTTTGCTAACTTCAAGGTAAGTTTTTACATGTTTATTTTTGGCATTTTTACACGCAAACAAATGTTTGCATACACCACTGATTCTCCTCTATCTGATGCATTCATAATCTAGGAAACTTAGATATGGCTTTAATGACTTTGATCTCTTATTAAAAAATATTAGATTTTCTGTTGGTGGATCAGAAAGGCTGATCAACAACTAAAAATTGCATTATTAGGAAAATGCATATACAATAACATTCAACTGACAAATGACTTATCACTTGTATCTTTCAGCCTGATAAATAGTCCTTTAATTGGAGAATTTAGATTTGCTATGGACAGATGATATGTGTAACACTCCTGTCTGGAAACTCTACGCCCGGTCAGGGACACCCCAGTTTGTGTCATATTGTTATTAACAATATTTCATAATACGTTCCAGGATAGATATGTGTAATACACCTTTGGCTTTTAGCAGATTAAAGGCTTTATATTTGGTCCTACAAACCAAGATTATGCATATAAATATATATTACCCATGACCTTTTGGAAACACCTAAATCTGTTTAATCCATGAAAGGTTCCTCCATATCCTTGACAGCTTATATCCTGTCTAGCCATAAATTGTACGCGCTGATCCAATTACACGCTCCGTATCTAGGCTTTTGTAACCTTATCAGGTTTTCGGTGATATGGTACCCCAGCTGCTGTGCTTGTTAAAATACTTAATATTATAATGTATTATATTTTAATATAATTTACCCTAGACTTCCATTTGTTTTCCATTACTAAATTCAGTATCTGAACAAAATAAACCCAATGTTACTTTTAAAGCTTACATTTCAATATAAGCATAGTAGCTTCCAGTAATTATGCTTGATGTATTAAGTGCCAAGGGGTGAACAAGGATCTGCCGAGGAGGCTGCCCTAAATTCTTGCTGACCTGTGTAGGATTACCTGCATGGCCAGTACAGGGAAGGAGGCACATAAAGACACCTATTAGGATAGGATTCTTGGAAGTTCATGTAAAATATCCTGGACAAATGATAGTGCGTGAAGAGAAGCAGATCCACTGAATTCTGGGATCTATCCTCTTATGGTGTTGTGACAGGTCTGCCGCTGCAGTGTGGTCTCCAACCACTAGATGTCGCTGTCAATATTTTGCTAAGCTTACAATGTTAGCCTAACCCTTGAACTAACCCTAACCTTAACCCTAACCCCAACCCCAACCCTAACAGTTTACCTAAGCCTTCACTCTATGATATTGCACCAGAATATTGGCAGCACCATCTAGTGGATGATCACCGCCACTGCTGCTGCCTTGTGCTGCGCTACCATAAGAGGATAGGACCAAAATCTAAAACAAATATCAAAATTGTAAAATGTACATTGATCTTTTTTTCTTCAAAAACTGATTTTATTGCTAATCCACCCCTGTTGTATGAGTATTCCAGTGGTCCTTTAAAGGTATTTGGAAGTTTCCTGCATTATGGATGCATCTGATAGAGGAGAATCAGTAGTGTATGAAAATATTTGTTTGCATGAAAAAATCCCAAAATAAACATTAATAAACTTACCCTGACATATGCAAATTTCTTAAATTTTCTGGCAATTAATTTTGAGAAGTAATGCCCCTGAAAACTCTAGCTAAATTAGCATAAACTTCATAATTTGTTTTAGCCAATCACAGGTAAATATAACATTGTTTCACAAACTGACTTCCCGTGCATTTGAAACAAAGCATCATGGGATGTGTAGCCTTCCCCCCGCCCACAAACAAGCAAGGAAGGAAATGCTCAGATATTGCTTTGTGGGTTTCTGCACTGTGCGGCTGTAGGCTTGAAGGTTAGTACACGGTTAAAAAGCGTACCTGCATGAAGTGTTTCTATTGGTAGGTACTAGGCACCAATGTGGGGGTGCGGAAACCATTTTTTTAAATAAAATAAATCTGTATGTGTATAGAATGACTCCATGTAATGTGTGTGTCTAATATAAGCAGCAGGTGTTAGATTATAAAAAGGGAAAAACAGAAACTTACATATACCTTTTAACTGTTTTTATAGTATGCTCCGTAAAATTATATTTATTCTGACATTTAATTTTTTTATACAATTATGCTTTACTAGGGGCAGACATTTTTAATAATCTGGTTTGTCATCTTAAACGAGCATTAGATGTAGATGTGATGTCTATTAAGTTTTATTCAAAGAGCTTTAATACTACTTTTTATCGAGGTAAAACATTTTATATAGCACTTGAGGTCCCATAGTGAGAGATTTTGCTGAGTTAATTTATCAAACTAGTAATTAAAATACGTCCCTTCAACGATGCATACTGCTGTGTGAGTACTCGTTTAGAATGACCACCTAAACTTATTGCTTTATTACCAAGGGGAGTGTTCTGAATGCTGTTTTATGGAAGGCTGTTAGCCAAAGTAGTTTGATCAGTAATGTCAGCAGACATATGTACCACCCATTAAATATTTGCAAGCGTTGAATACAGTGGGTGGGGAGAGAAACTCCTCCCACCATACCGGTTACATACTTTTTAATATAAAGGAATTACATATATTATATTTACTTTACTTTTAAAATGTGTGTTTCGGGAGACTTTTTAATCAAGTTGTAGTGTTTGTTTATTATTAATGTTACCATTAAATAGCACAAAGCACTAGATCTACATTGTGCTAGCCATTTTTCATTATTGAGCTATCCACTGTTGTTTGGGCAGCCTTTTTATGCTAATGTGCATCTCCTGAATTCTAATGTGCTTTGTGTTTTGTTGCCAATCCACCATAGTGTTGCCATGCAGTTCGTTTCCTATCCCACAGTGAGCCACAAATTAGCATATGGAGAGGCACAAACAATTCTAAATATCTCAGGAATAACTTACTATGGTGAAAAATGTCAAGTACAATGTCAGACAATTTTACTAAGAAACCAACTTGTGAATGGCGTGACAGTGTCCCTTTAAGCTTATTTTATGGTAAGATTTTGGGTTTGATACACACTCACAAATACTTTGCCTGATACAGATACAATATTTTAAGGATGGCTTTGTTTTTTTGTCTTGGAGACAAACAAGGAATCAAAATATCACAGCTCCAAACCAGAATTTAACACTGCAATAAAAGTATAACACGGCTGTCTGGCTGCCCTGACATTACTAGCCTTCATAAAAAAGAAAAATGCTTTTAGAAAACATCCCTAAGTAAAGGGCCACTGAAAGGTAGCTATTTGGGTTTCTTCAACTCAATCGTAAATACTTATAGGCAGCTGTTAAACGGCCTGAATGAATGTGTGTGTGTGTGTGTATATGTATATTTTTTTTTTATATATATATATATATATATATATATATATATATATATATATATATATATATATATATATATATATATATATATAGTAAATAAATAGAAAATTTGTGTTCACATTTGAATGTCTAAAACAAGATAAAAAAAACCTGCTTCCAGATCCGAATTCCGAGAAAAAAAGTTATTACACTGCATTCTGGGAAGCTGAGCTGGGACATGCAAATGTGCCCACAAATACCTCGCTCTTCAATCCATAGCCATTATCAAACATGGCTTCCTTTAAGCTTATGCATGCTGTATTACACAGCTTTAATGCAAAGCCAAGGTTAGATTAAACACAAGCTGAGTATCCTATCCATGTACAGCTGTTTCAAGCTTACTGGCTATCATCAGCATGGAGCGGGATCTCAGCTTGTGTTGTGGACCTTATGAGTAGGTAGTTCACCACAACAATCATTTATAATATGGTGGGCAAAAGAGCGATAGAAGCCCTCCACCGTACAGTAGTACAGTAAATAAAAAGTACATCTGTGTTCACATTTGAATATATAATTAGTTCACCAACTTTATTTAAAGTTTTACCTAATGTTTTTTTCTTTATTTTGCTTACAACTTAAATAAAAGGTGAGCTGCATTAATACATTTCTGCACTCTGTAGACAAAAAGCAGCCTATGTGTATGCAGCACATCTCATAAAACATTGTATTTTTATTTATATCAAAAAATCCCTCAAATGATTATGTTGATACCCCCAGGGGGTGTCTACACAACTTCCTGGTGCACCCCCCCCCCCCCCCACCACCACCACCAATCAGCCAGCAGCATCCGGGGAGCAGTATTAACCCGCTATTTACCTACTGTTTCTAGCTCAGCCAATCTCCTTGCATCTTCCTCCTTACAGCTTCCTGTCACATGTCAGTGATACACTACATTCCTGTCTAGGCCGTGGGCTGTTGCCATAGCTAATAACATAGTGCTATGTCTCAAATCTTTCTCTAACCGAATTGACCAAAACAAATTGGAGGGGATGTTAGCCTTCATTTTTAAACTGTTAGAAATTACAATAGATTTTGCTAACTTCAAGATAAGTGTTTAAATGTTTATTTTGGTATTTTTTCATGCAGACTTTTTTATTCATATACTTCTGACCCTCAAGATTCTAAATTCCTCTGACTGTGTCCTTATTAATAACCCGGCTGTTGGATTTCTATGCATTATTGCGTACTTACTACTACATTTTTCTTGAGTTGCTTTGCTGTGGGGGATTACATTTCTACAATTTGTAATTTGCTGAAAGGCAAATAAAACCATGAATGATTCACAGATAAACATTCTTCTTTTTAACCGTTGTGATAATCTATTTGCTTTATTGCTCCAGTGCCACCCATAGGAGTGTTTGCTCTGTGTACGTCTGTAATGTCTGGCATTCATATGCTTTGTGCGTCAAATATCCCATAACGTTTGCAGAGTATTCAATATTCTTCAATTCTAGTTCTTTAAGTTTGTTCTGTGTTTGCTGCCAATGTTGTGTTCAAGTTTTCATAATTTCTGTTGCTATTTTAATGAGAACTCCCTTTTATATAAACTTTTGAGCCTCCCAATTTATAATCAGGTTTGTACATTCATTAATATTTTGTTGGAAATCTATTCCTTGTTCAATTTCTATTATAATTTTATATAAATATATATTTGTTTATTTAATATAAATGGTATAAATACCAAGGTATGGGCTGACAATGCCTGTGTAATAATATTAGTATTAATTACATTAGCAAATAATGTACTTTGCACCCAAATGTAAATGGCACTAGTGTGTTATGGAGAAGAATGTCTAATCTTTCTTTGTCGGGTTACATTTTCTCCACACATCAGACACATTCGTTGCCTGGCCCAGTCTTTCATAAACTCTTCCATTTTAATCTGATTTGTACTTTTCTATGTGATCGATCCATTAACTATCCACAAGTATGTTGAAATTCCCCTCCATTATACAGGATGTCCTTCTTCTATAACCCTATTTTACTTTGTAAATCGACAATGGATTCCCATTGTTTTTGCAGTGGTGCGTACACAAATACAAGTGTCTTCCAAGAGCCATCTAATGTTCCTACAATAATAATATAATGCCCCAGGGCATCTTTGTAAGTTTATATACAAACAACTTGCAATCCATTCTTAAGAACTATTGCTACACCTTATTTCCTGGTTAGTGGCTATATAATCTGGTCATTGTTTGGGCAGTTATCACTAGTGCCACACGTCTCCTGTACAAATAAAATATCTGCTTTATGTTGGATTTTTTGCGAATTGGGAATAAAATGCCTCTCATGTTGATAGTAACTATTCTTATTTGATTTATTTATATTTATGTTTCCATTGTTTGCTGTGCTACCTTGTGAAGACTTGTCCCCCATTCATGGAATGGAGGAAACACAACAGAATTCCGAGAAATACAGTTATTACACTGCATTCTGGGAATCTTTACCGGGACATGCAGATTTGCCCACAAAGACTTCGCTCTTGCAGTTCATAACCATATCAACATGGCTTCCCTTAAGCATATAAAACAGCTTTGAGCAAAGCCAGGGTTGGATTATACACAAGCCAGGAATCCCACCTACGTACAGCCGTTTCAAGGTTACGGTTATAGATATATATATCTGTGTAAGGCTAAACAACAAAGTATGGTTATAGGTACCCTCTTTAAGATGCAACGATGAAGAATATGATTTCCATGTTCCTATTTTAAGTCTGTCAGCCCGACTTCTCCCTACCAGAGTCTTCCAGGTCTTGAACTAGTTTCATGGGTCAGACCCACAGCTATATTCTATTGAAGAATTACTCTGGCCCTTCTGCTTCTCCATTTTGCATTGGATCGAACTATACATAAAACTAATGGTACCCTTAAAAGCCCCCCTTTACAACTACGGGGAGAGGAGAATTGCCCTTCACTTCTCCATCTTTTGTATTGAGCCACAGCAGATTGAATAACGGATAATGTCCTTTTTCCTTCACCCCCTGATTTGAAGTAATGGTGGGTGGTGGCAATAAATTGTTACTGCCCACTGTAGTCTGGTGAGATAGAGCCCCCACCAGTTAAACTAAACCCCACCTTCCTTCTAGCCCCTAGTAGCCAGTGGCCAAGTGATGATAATACAATCTGCAGGCCGCCTTCCGATTTGTATGTATCATTTTGCAACCACAGAGTTAAATCCCAGTGAAATAATTATTCCAGTTTTTACGTTAATGCATCACTAGTTCTCATCCGCTAGAATCACAATGCTGCATTTTCCAGGCACAGATGAGATTTAAATGTGCTTTTTATTATCAAAGTTTAGTGTCTCCATTCTGAAATGTAAATGCTCTGCAGAATACAAGCTGTACTACTGAATAATTACTATAACTTTATATAAAAATGCTCTCATGCTGACATGTATACAGAATGAATGCTGTGCGGCAAAAATTGAGTTTATTAGTGTAAATCCCTCACAATTGTAAACTTAATTTTGAGGAAAATTCTTCTTTTTTTTTTTTTTTTTTTTTTAATAAGTCACGGAAAGCTACCAGCTCTTTGTGGCTTTTTCAGAAAAGTAAGCGATTATTTTGTTCCATATTTTTTTTAAATATTACGGTAATATTGAACGGACACAACAAAAAATTAAATTTTCCATTGTGGAAATCAGAAGCGCACATATTAATACATGTAATTACAATTGTTTTTTATTTTAAAAAAAAATGGGTGGAAGTGTTTTATAATTGTCCTTGAAAATAGGATATTTTAAGCCTAAAATTATATGAAAAGGTAGCTCTTCCAATTACTTTATCTTATGTATCACATTATTTCTCACAGTGGGAGGTGTTAAAGCATGTCCTGTTGGACACCGCAAATATCATGTGTTCATGTCCTATCATTTTTTTTTTTTAATCCCAAATGGGCTCTTAGTATTCAAACATGTAGAGTCATATATTAAAATAGGCTATTTGCATTGTTCTTGGAGTTTCTAAGATAATAATATAATCTTGTGCAAAGAAAATGTGACAGCAGTATTTAGGGAATCCTTCAGTCCATTTGGTTGGTAGCTCCAGCAATTGGTTTACGCGTTTCACCCAATTAGAGCTTCTTCTCCAGTAAAAAGCCTATAGTAGGTGATACACATGGAGAATTTGCTATAATGATTGTCTGACCTTGGTGAAACTAATATTGTCATGTTGTCACTTCACATCATCTGCTGAGAGCAGCAGCTACCAACTTGATCAACTAAAGCAGCGGTTGCCAAGACCAAACGGACAGTCCATGATTTCGGTTTAGCACTATGTGAACACAGGAGGAGCAATTGGCATTCAACAGAATATAATTGCCCCACCTTTATACAGTCAAGGTTAAACTGAAATCATGGCCTTTTTAGTGGGTCTTGAGGAGAGATTTGGGAACTGCTGAAGTAAATATTACTAGGACTGTAGTAACTTTGCATTGCATAAAAGATTGCTTCAAGACCTATCCAGACAGCATCTTTTAATATATAATCCTACATGCTGTCGCAAGTACATATTAGAATATTTGAACTCCAGTGTCGCTTTAAATCTGCAGGTTACTACACATGCTTTTCTGCACAGATGATCATATCATTATAAGCCATCACCAGTCAGGCAAAAAAGTGTAAGATTTTTTTCAAGATACAATGTGCTGGCAGCCAAGCCCTTTATAGCCAGGCTGTCAAATTCAGTTTCCCCTGACAGCTGAGGTTGCAAGTTTACAATACGATTACCATGGGAAAATACAGACACAAACATAAAAACAAAATGTATAAAAAAAAATATTATATATATATATATATATATATATACATACATACATACATACATATATTTTATATATATATATATATATATATATATATATATATATATACATACATACTACATACATACTACATACATACATACATACATACATACATACATACATACATACATACATACATACATATATTTTATAATTATATATATATATATATATATATATATACACAGATGTATATACAAATGTATATATGTGTAAGAACTCCCAGTGAGACTCATTACAAGACTAAGAAATCCTTTTTCTCTAGGTATGCATGGGAAGCAGATCTAGGGTCAGCTCTCAGGTTTATATTCGAAACCAGCCAAAACCATGGCATGATCTGCAAAAAAGAAAAAGAAAATCCCAGTTCTCTCATTTCATCCAATGCGATTTATAGGGATCTGCAAAGTTGTTCAGTTTGTAAATAAATATCTTGGGAAATTTGTTTTAGAGAATAGCAATACAAATTCACACACGGTGGGTTTGCAGTAAGGTAGCAGTGCAGTGATGTTCTATCACATGGCGGGCTTGTAGTGAAGTAGCAGTGCAGTGATGTTCTATCACATGGCGGGCTTGTAGTGAAGTAGCAGTGCGGTGATGTTTTATCACATGGCAGGCTTGCAGTGAAGTAGCAGTGCAGTGATGTTTTATCACATGGCAGGCTTGCAGTGAAGTAGCAGTGCAGTGATGTTTTATCACATGGCAGGCTTGCAGTGAAGTAGCAGTGCAGTGATGTTTTATCACATGGCAGGCTTGCAGTGAAGTAGCAGTGCAGTGATGTTTTATCACATGGCAGGCTTGCAGTGAAGTAGTAGTGCAGTGATGTTCTATCACATGGTGGTTTTGTAGCAAAGAAGCAGTGCCGTGATGTTCTGTCAAACATGGCGGTTTTGCAGTGATGTTCTATCACATGGTGGGTTTTCAGTGAAGTATAACATCAAAGCCTTTCCAAATAATTTTTAAGTGATGAAGATAATTCCAGATCCTTTTCTAGTTTCCTTACGAGTTATGTCTTTTAAGACCAGCGTTTTCCAGAAACTGGTTTTAAAAGTACTGCTGGTCCCCAAGACCTTTGTCTCTCAATCCTCAGAAACATAGAAGGATGAGCAGAGCACAAACACATTAAATATTCCACTATGATTAGTCACTGTTAGACACAGTAAGATGTATCTGGAGTTTAAAAATGTATTCTAATTAAATCTTCATTTAGTTCACACTGATTTAGTGTCACGTATAGCATCACTCCGTTCAAGATGTCTTTGATCTCAGAGCTGGTCATTATGAGCATTGGATGGTAACCAACCAGTCCTCGGATCAAAAAGTTTGACACACTTATTTTAGACCCTGCACAGTTTGCCGCCTTGTTTCAATTTTTTCTCAATACGTTTTCTGTCCCTCTTGCGTTCCCAGTTTGTTACTTTGGAGCAGTCTATCTCACTCTTTTTTTTTTCTTTCTCTGTGATATTAATGAAGCTATTGAAGTAGTTGCAATGGAGTGCAAAAGGCCATTTTTTCCCGCTGGAAGAAAACAACTGCAAAGGTTTACTGAGATGGCATTTTAATTCTGTTAGACTAAATAAAGAAAAGTGAGATTTTAAGGATAAAAATTATAATTTTTGTATTAAAATAAAAGTAAAACCAACACAAAGTAAGAATAAAAAAAATACACATGAAGGGCAGTTAAAAAAAAAAAATAGGGCAAGGCACAACCTTTTTAAATAAGAGTAAAGGAGTATTTTATTCTTACCAATTTTTTGTTCAGGCCAACGAAGGGTTTGGAAGGCCCAGTATATTACCGTGGCCCCAAAATCTGACCAATTCCCTTTGGAGAGGTATAGTATCTTGAATAGTCTCGAATACATAATACACCTCTACAACCGTTTTGAAATGGCTGCTGTAATAGAATAAATTGTCGTGGGTTTTGGCAATTAATATGGTGATATTATTAATATCAATAACCTTTATTTATATTAATTAAAAATGTACATATTTTAAAATATTTGCCAATTTCCATTAATTTCCGAATTCTTACTACACGATATATTAAGAGCATTGGCTTCATGAAATAAACAGAACTGTATTATGTGACAATATATTAATATAAATGAATAAAAATAATAATTCAATATATTTTAATATAACAAGTTGGTATAAACAATTGTAACAGATATTTATCAAAGTACTTTGATTATAAACTGTTAGTTATTATAACATTATCCATATAATCCTATAATAAAAAATGCACAATATGCTTACTATAATTAAATATGGTAAATTATGACATCAGAGATGATTTTGATAATTTTGGTATGTTTGCAGATATCTATTAAGCTATCATACCCTTTTACGATGATATGATTTTATAGTCGAATTATAGTATTATCTCTAGCTCAAAAGAGAAAATGTTTTTCATTACAATTATCGAGATATATTAATTTGCTACAAAAGCTGATGTTTTGTAGTATTTATAAAATTAATTTGCAAATTATACGTCGACTTTATAATCCACAAATGATATGCTATATTTATGTATCAGATAATATTGATATAGCAATTTATTCTGTATTATATTAATAAAATATTTTCATGATTGTAATGAAAAAAAAATAACATTTAAAGAAATATTAATTTTATATCATATCTGGTTTTTGTACTTGCAAATTCTTTTGCTAGTGAGTTGTGAAAGTTTCTTGGTAGAGTGCATGTCTGAGATTTCTATTTGTTTGGGATGTCCCAAATAGTAAGTGTATAGCATATTCTTTCTAGGAGTTTCAAAGTTTCTTCTTGAAGTGTGTCTGTCCAGGAATTTGTGTTTGTTGAGAGGTGTATGGGTGTCTGTGTGTATCTCCCTAGTTGTTCTTGGTCCTCTGTCTTCTCAGCTTTTTCAGATCTCCTAAAATTCTCTCTCTACCCTCAATTATACCCACAACTTCATTTGCTTATCAGAAATTCAGATCAGGCTATGTATTTGGCAACCAATCAGGAATCCTCATGATGTCACAAACTATTTAACTCTTATTAGTATATATTCTTTTTTTATAGAGACCTTAAATCCTTGGACCACAAGATGGTGCTCTTGAACCTTCAAATTACAACAAAATTATAATTAGTTAATAAACTTTAACCTTCATCGGTCATAAATGAAACCATAAACTAGACTTGGTTATCAGATTAGTTGATAAGAAGTGTTAGCTATGTATACACCAAGGAGAAATTAATGGTCTGGGAAGGAGACATAAAGTTTATATATGTCTGAGAACAATCTTTTTACATATGGGAGTTTTATGGAGTATAGAAACATAAACATAAACCTTTATCTTTATCAATTAGTTCAGAAATTTGCTTATTTATGTGTCTTTACAGAACAAAAAAGCTTTAAGAATCTATTGCAGTGAGAATAAAAAAACAAACACATCTTTTACATAGCTATATTGTAATAATGGGGTTGCATGTATGTATATAATATGATATATATACAATTGTGTGTATATATAATATATATATAATATATATAATATATATATATATATATATATATATATATATATATATATATATATATATATATATATATATATATATATATATATAGAGCATATAAAATATTAATACATTGGTTATATATATTTTTTTTATATTGCCTTATAATACCCATATAAGATTGGATTTTATTCATCAAAAGTTCTGACAAGACATACGTTTCACCACATTATATGGCTTCCTCAAAATACATAAACACATATATTATACTGCTTTTTGTCTTAGAAATTGTGGCATCCTGGGTCACATGAGGTCAACTTGTTACAATGTTGAATAACTTTGTAAATATGTTTTAATTTGAATTAAATATTATAAATAAATTTAGATCCTGATGCAATAAAACATATCCAGTAAATCTAAAGACAAATCTTTACACCAGATATGTAAATCATTTACCAAATATAGTTCATATTCACGATAAAATTAATAATAATTAGAAGACCTTCCATTTTGTCAGCTGAACTGGACTATTATTGTATAGTTTGCCATCTTTTTTTATATATTTTATATGCTTAAAATATAAAAAAAGTAATGGAGTACGTGGAACACAGTGAAGCACAGCAGTCTTTGCAGTGCTTAGTAAATCTCCTCCATTTCTCATTTGCTTACTCTTAATGTGTGGCTTCCCTAGAGTCACATTATCTATCCTATAAATGCTCCTCTATTTAAGTGACTCACTGCAGACTTGGAGTTAAACGGCAGCTTCTCACATCCAGCCAGGACACAGCGAGAGCACCAGGTGTGTGCAGATGTCTTAATTCCATCTCTATGATGAATCACTGCCGTAAAATTTTGCTAACCAAATCTAATAGTGCTTGTTTCCTGAAAATTATCTTAATGAAAGTAATGTATATGTATTATATAGATTTGCTCAAACTTGTAAGGATTTAGATGCAAAACCTCATTACATCATTTATTTTAAGATTTCTAGTGTACCAATTCACCTTTAATATATTCTAAAATAGTATTATATTTACTTAAATTATTTTCCGTTCTCTGTCTCCTCCCCTCCCGTCCCTCTCCCCCCCCGCTTTCTCCCCCCTCTTAACGTCTGTCTATCTCCCACTTTCTCAACATCTATCTCTATCCCCACTCTCAACAGCTATCTCTTTCCTCTCTCTCTCTCTCTCTCTCTCTCTCTCTCTCTCTCTCTCTCTCTCTCTCTCCCCCCCCCTCTCTCTCTCCCCCCCCTCTCTCTCTCCCCCCCCCTCTCTCTCTCCCCCCCCCTCTCTCTCTCCCCCTCTCTCTCTCTCTCTCTCTCTCTCTCTCTCTCTCTCTCTCTCTCTCCCCCTCTCTCTCCCCCCCACTCTCTCTCTCACTCTCCCTCCTCTTTCTCTCTCTCTCTCTCCCCCCTCTTTCTCTCTCTCCCCCCTCTCTCTCTCTCTCTCTCTCTCTCTCTCCCTCTCTCCCCCCTCTCTCTCTCTCTCTCTCTCTCTCTCCCTCTCTCTCTCTCTCTCCCCCTCTCTCTCTCTCTCCCCCCCTCTCTCTCTCTCTCCCCCTCTCTCTCTCTCTCTCTCTCTCTCTCCCCCCCCCCTCTCTCTCTCTCTCTCTCTCCCCCCCCCCCCCTCTCTCTCTCTCTCTCCCTCTCCCATCATTTTTGCTGCAGGTGTTTCTCCCCCCCCCCCCTCTAAACGTTTAGATGTATTCTATTGACTCTTGCTCGCAATATACTTTCTTAAGCCTAGAGTTGTAAACCCTGCTTTTTTTAAGTCTGATTTTAGGGGGGGTGATCATATGATCTGACAATATTTAAGCAAGCCCGTAATTTACTTCTTACACACAGCCAATATTAAATGAGACCGTCATCAATGTCAGTAAAACATGGAAGTTAGACATAATCTGCAATCGGAGGCTAAGAATTAGTGCCAATAAGTAATATTTGCCAATCAGGCTCAAAATTGAGCACTCTATAAAATGTATTAGAGCATCTGTACTGGTCCATGTGGGTTTCATGATATGTATTAACCCCTTGAGTCCTGGGATTGATATTACTCACAAATAAGATTTATGTTATTTTTAAGTGCATATTTGTGGGTTTGAATGTCTTTTCATGCCTTCCCATGCTTTTATAGTGTAGTAATGTGTGTTTAATTGCTGTTACAGCTCGAATAAGCATTTTAAAAATCTCTTGTGAGTCCTGTTTAACTCTTTGAATATTTTTGACAGAAATGTGATACTTTTTTCAGTTGCAGATCAGACGTTATTTGCGAGCTAGAGCTACCTGTCTAATAAAATATTGATTATGTGTAACTTGAAATATTACAAGCTCTAAATAATTAAACTGTGCTAAAACCAATTGAGTTCTAAGCTAGAATTTGCTTCTGTGGCAGGTCCCGTAGTGATTGTGGGCAGGGAACTCGTTACGGCCCTATATTGGGAACAAATGTAAAATGTCTGCTGCTCAACACAATACTTAATAAAAAAGGTTCATTAACCTTAAACTAAAATACCATATTTACTCGAGTATAAGCCGAGTTTTTCAGCCATTTTTTTTAATGCTAATGACGGAACACATGCGCGTTACGTCATTAGCATTAGCCGGGTCCTGACGCAGCCGGAAGGAGCGCGGAGGAGCAACTGCTGATGGTGGAAGGTAAGTGAGGGGAAAGGGAGATCGGGAGGTAATTAGAGGGGTAAAGTGAGGAGAAGGGTTGAGGATGGGGAGGGGGGGGTTGAGGATGGGGAGGGGGGGGGTTGAGGATGGGGAGGGGGGGGGTTGAGGAGGGGGGTTGAGGAGAAGGGTTGAGGAGGGGGGATGAGGAGAGGGGTTGAGGAGGGGGGTTGAGGAGGGGGGTAAGGGAGGGGGAGTGAAGAAACACAGGGAAGGGAGAGGGGGGACCCAAGAGCGGGACACAAGGGGCAGCACATTTCCCACCCTCGACTTATACTGGAGTCACTAAGTTTTCCCAGTATTTTGTGGCAAAATAGGTGCTTTGGCTTATACTCGGGTCGACTTATACTCAAGTATGTACGGTAAGTGCCTTAAAAGAGCATCTGGTGTGCTTTAAGTATTACTGCTAAAAAAAAAAAAACTATATAGATTTTTATAAGGGACACTGTACGACTGTTTTACTAGAATATAATAATGGAACATTGAAGTACCCCGTGAATACTAAATTACTAGAATATAATAAAAATACAGCTGAATTATCTTTTATGTAATTGCCTTCAGAACTACTGGTAATTTTGGTGTTCCTTTGTGTGTACATAGCAATATAATATATGCATAGACCCCTTCTGGATCACTACCTTGTCATGGTGAAGGGGCTTGTGTTCTTCTATGAAGATGTGAGCTATACCATGTAGGCTCACCCAAATGGGTAGGCCATAGCAAAGACAAATTTCTGCCCGCTAGAGAAGGAACTGGCAACCCATTCCATTATCTTTGCCAAGAAAGTCTTATAGATGAGCACAAACAGAAACATACGATTGTACCTGGCGTGCTGCGTCCATATGGTCACTGAGTGTCGGACACGACTGAAGGACTGGACAACAATATGCATAGAATGTGGAATGACTATTTTTCTGATTAAGACGTCATCAAAGCATGTATTCACGTGTCTGGTTCTCCCTATGTTGCTGACACCACTAATTCCTCACAGCAGGTAAATCTCTTCCTTGGTTTTCACATGTAGGGGACAGGGGTCTTTCCATAGGGGAATACAAACACTGCCAGATAACTCATTTCAATTTAAAAACACAAAGGCATTTATAAGACGCGGCCGCAAGACCGCACAACGTCATTTTAATGATTAATGTTGTCAGGGGAAATTTCTTTCCAGTTAATTATAGGTCTGTTTAATTTGAAATGGAAAGGAAACATTGTGATTGTATTTAAATAAATGATAAAAATGAACAAGCAGACAGAATCTGTCAGGATGGTGTGTGTTTGTCAGTAAACAATGGGGCAGTGTGATTAAAATCAGTATTAGCTTTTCAATGTATTAAAAACAAACTGAGAAGTGGCCATCAAAATTATGTGGTTTTCCCATTATTTTTCAGCAAAAGTTCCTCCTATCTTTTTCAGACCGTGGCACAGCCTGCAGCAGATTTCCCTTTACCTGCCTGTTTACGGCACAGCTTTACTGAAGAAACATGCTACAATGCTTGCTATAGCCTTAAAAAGATAGACCAAGCTAAAGATCAGGCAGCGTTCAGTACGTTTGCTCATAAAATATAAACTTTTTTTTAATCCTAATACATTGAAAGTTGTTTTTACTAATGTTACTGCTTAAAGGCATATCTAAGTTTCCCCGATTTTCCCTTCCTCTAATCTAACACCTGCTGCTTATATCAGACGTGCACATTACATGGAGTCATTCTATACAAATACAGATTTATTTTATTAAAAAAAAAAAAATGTTTTCCACACCCCCAGAGCTGCTTACATAGGCACAGTGTACCTACCAATGGAAACACTGTATTTGAGCATGCATTATAACTTTTTAATAACCATCAGATATCGACAAAGCAGTGTCTGGCTCTTCCTGCTGCAGAAGACTACACACCCCATGATTCGTTTCTGCACAAGCTGCTATTACAGATTACTACAATGTATTAGCTGCCTGTGATTGGCCAAAACAAATTAAGAATTTTATGCTAATTTTAGCAGGCATATCAAGGGATGTTAACTCACAAAAGCAACTCCTTGCAAACGAAAGACATTAAGCAAACAGGGTAAGTTTGTTAATGTTTATTTTGGTATTTTTTCATGCACTACTAAATTCTCCTCTATCACATGCATCCAGGAAACTTAAATAAGCCGTTAAAGGGATATGTAAGGTGTCTGGATTTTACTAGCTATATAATATACCACTGTATCTATTTTAGTTTATGTACTTTATTTTATTATGAAATGCTTATAAGCTCTTTTTGTATTGCCTACAATGAAACAAAAAGTCCCTGTATGGGTCTGCCCTCTTTCAGATGCAACAAAGAAAAACAACTGTCCATGTCCATTTTAATTTTATGTATTGAAAGATTTTAGACCTTTCTCTGCCACCACTATATAGAGACTCACCCTAACAGGGTGTCATGTCAGCCTTCAATCTGATCCCATTTTATAAGACTACCATAGCTTGCACTCTTGTTTTAGTTACTCCATTTGGGTTAAAGAGCTTGCGGTCTAATTAATTGCAACATGTTTCATTATTCTGAAACTGCTGTCATTAAAAGAAAAAAATTCCACTAAAAATATACTGTATATACTCAAGTTTAAGCCGACCCGAGTATAAGCCGAGGCATCTATTTTACCACAAAATACTGGGAAAAATGAGTGACTTGAGTATAAGCCGAGGGTGGGAAATGTGCTGCCCCCTGTGTCCCTCTCTTGTGTGCCCTTTTCTTGTGTCCCCCCTCTCTCTCCCGTGTCTCTTCTGCCCTCTCCCTCCCCTGTGTCTCTTCCCCCTCTCCCTTCCCTGTGTCTCTTCCCCCTCTCCCTTCCCTGTGTCTCTTCCCCCTCTCCCTTCCCTGTGTCTCTTCCCCCTCTCCCTTATCACCCACCTCAACCTCCCTCCTCATTCTCAACCTCCCTCCTCATTCTCAACCTCCCTCCTCATTCTCAACCTCCCTCCTCATCCTCAACCCCCCTCCTCATCCTCAACCTCCCTCCTCATCCTCAATCCCCCCCTCACTTTACCCCTCTAAATACCTCCCCCTCTCCCTTTCCCCTCACTTACCTTCATCTGCAGCTTCTCCTCCGGCCTCCGCTCCTTCCTGCGACGGCACCCGGTATATGCTAATGACGTGACGTCACATGCGTGCCACGTCATTGGCATATACCGGGTCCCGACGCAGGAAGGAGCGGAGGCCGGAGGAGAAGCTGCAGATGAAGGTAAGTGAGGGGAAAGGGAGAGGGGGAGGTATTTAGAGGGGTAAACTGAGGAGGGGGGATTAGAATGAGGAGGTGGGGTTGAGGATGAGGAGATAGAGGGAAAGAGACAAGGGGGGGGGTTAGAGAGATACGGGGGGGTTAGAGACAGGGGGGGTTAGAGAGAAACGGGGGATAGTGAGGGGGCCCTTTTTAGCCTTAAAAAGGGCTGAAAAACTCTGCTTATACTAGAGTATATACAATATATTAGAAGTAGACCTGACAAGGTTCCGGATTTTGGCAACGATATAGTAATCTCTTAAAGGTGAACAGGAACATGAAAGCAAGTCTTGATCAGGTCCTTCACAAGGAGATAATCCTGTGGCTTTATCAAGCGCCAGATATTCTGAAAGGTTCTATGTTGAAGTTCAATATTTTGACAAGGCTTAACCTTTATCTAAATCCAGAACAGCAACATATCCCCTTGAAGCTTGTGGGACTAGGAAAAGATTGAATGAAGACCTTGAAGTCTTTGGCTCTGAAGGACTAGATATATCCCTGCTACATTTTGAAGACAGTCAGCCGCCTTCTGTATTGCAAAACACTCTGAGAATCCCGAAGGCAGGAAATTGAAATAGAAGCTTGTGTCTTACTAAAGATACTGTGAGACGGTCTGTGGCATCCATCACTCATAAGAAGTTAACTTTGATCTGCCCTTAGAAGATACGTCTTGGTTGTTGCTGAAATTAATGAATATAAAGTTTTATTTGAGGGATTGAACTGGAGTGCCAGAAGAATTACTCTGTCATTTAATAGTGCTTTTTGTGGGAGAGAAGTCTGATTTAACTTAAAATGTTAGTTCTGTGGTGGCAGAGTGTAATTCACTTTTACTTGTTGTACTGTGCAGCAATCAGGCAGCTGCATGGAAGTGGTAGTATACTCTGCTACCAATGTTTAACTGCTTTCCTCCATAACTGGAGCGTCTGCAATGTATGTATATGTGTGTATGTGTGTATGTATATATGTATATATACATATATATATATATATATATATATACATATATATATATATATATATATATATATATATATATATATATATATATATATATATATATATATATATATATATACATATATATATATATATATATATATATATATATATATATATATATATATATATATATATATATATATATATATATACCGTATATATAAAAATGTCAAACAGAAAAATAAAAGGACCACTGAAGTTACCATATGAGGGTGGGGGTGGGGAGTAAGAGAGAGAGAGAGAGAAAAAAAAAAGGGTGAGAGAGAAAAAAAAGGGTGAGAGAGAAAAGAAAGGGTGAGAGAGAAAAAAAAAGGGTGAGAGAGAAAAAAAAGGGTGAGAGAGAAAAAAAAGGGTGAGAGGAAAAAAAAGGGTGAGAGAGGAAAGAAAAGGGTGAGAGAGGAAAGAAAAGGGTGAGAGAGGAAAGAAAAGGGTGAGAGAGGAAAGAAAAGGGTGAGAGAGGAAAGAAAAGGGTGAGAGAGGAAAGAAAAGGGTGAGAGAGGAAAGAAAAGGGTGAGAGAGGAAAGAAAAGGGTGAGAGAGGAAAGAAAAGGGTGAGAGAGGAAAGAAAAGGGTGAGAGAGAGAAAAAGCGGGAGAAAGATAGATATACATACACACATATACATGCGCACACACACACATACATATATACATACACAAAAGCAATTGATAAATGCAATTTGTTTCTTAACTATATGACATTTGCATGTACCATCTTACCTTCCCAGAATGCAGTGTAATAACTGTATTTCTCAGAATTCTGAGCTGGAAACGATTGTTTTAAAACATTTTTTTTCACATTCAAATGTGAATACAAATGTACTATTTATATACTGTCTTACTGTACGGTGGAGGCTTCTATTGCTTGTTTGCCCACCATATTATAAATGATTGTTGTGGATCTTATGAGTAGGTAGTTCACCACAACACAAGCTGAGATCGCGCTCCATGCTGATGATAGCCAGTAACCTTGAAACAGCTGTCCGTGGGTAGGATCCACAGCTTGTGTAGTGTAATAACAAATGTACTATATATATATATATATATATATATATATATATATATATATATATATAATGTATACATACACACATACATCCATGTCAATGCATGAGTTATGGTTTGCCTTGGTGCATCCCTTATATTTTTATATCTGAGCATGTAAACTGTATATTCTTTACAGACCGCAGTAATTTGCAAAGCTATATTATAACCACGTGATATCCGCATTTGCAGAGCTCTGTAGAGCACTTACAGATCTCCTGATACCTCAGAGCTTTATCTGTTACGTTCTGTACATGGGGAGAGCCATTATCTGCAAGTCAGTGTATGAAAGGTATCCTGTGGGAATCCACTTATGCAATTCTTTCTTCAATATACCAGTTCAAATGAGTTTTGCAAGAAACATTACGGAAGCAATTGGAGGCGAATTAGCCAGCCTTTCATTCCTTAAAGTAAATTTAATCAGGAGACGTGAGGTCCGGGATAAATTATATGACAATACTGAAATTTAGATCTGGTAATGTGTTTAATCTCATTGTAACAGAATACAGATGCTCTGTGCTTTGTCATGAATTTAAAGGGCAACTGTATGATGAAAAAAAAAGATATGTTCTTGGAAAATGTGAGTCTAAGCACAAAACTAGGTATGAAAAATGCCATAAAGCTAGGTTTTAATTTGAAAATAAAAAGAAATGTTTGTCCCTTCGATCCTTGGAGGTGTTCATGAAACTTTGAAGGTTGTATGTGATAGCAGAGTTTACTTTTCTTGCAGTTTACCTTGTACTTTCTTGCTTCTGAGCATGTGCAAGAGAAGGGGGTAGCAAACAAATATCAAATGTTTTAGTGATATAATTTTCCTACCCATCACTCCTCCTCCTCCTCCCTTTCCTCCACTGTTTAGTGGATAAGCACACAAGCTGTCAGGAAGTGCTGTATCCAGACAAGATGGAACATTCTTTTACTCAGTCTATAAAAAAAAAAATTCCAAACATTTTTTCACTTTACCAAGTGCTAATGTTTTTAATTTGCTAATAATGTGAGTTATTTAAATGCTGAAGACCTAATTTCTCAATTGGACAACTAAATCTCAGTCCAAGTATGATAGTCCGTTCAGTAACAGAAGCACTGCAGCCTAAGCAGTTGCCACTGGCTGTATCATTGATGAGATACAGTGCATCTAAAGGTGCAACCATAAACTGCATAGCTTGCTGACTGTCTGCCCAGTTCCTTTTATTTTTGGAACATATTTGTAAGATCGAGTTAATTACATTTGTAATCTGAGGGGCAGGCTTTGCTGCTTGTTGTTACATCTTTAGATGTACTGCATCTTATTAATGTTACTGAAAATGGCAGTTGTCTTTGCTGCAGTTAATTTGTTTAGTTATTGGAGCTCGGCTGTAGTGCATCTGAATATGCAAAGGACCATTTGAATCTTCCTATAAAGGTCTCTCTTAAGTATATTAGGTAGAATCAGATAAAAAAAAAAAAAATGTTATTAAACTTTCACTGCAATTACTATTTTTAATCATGCCACCAGGCAGTAAGAGCTCTTATCTCTCCACCCCTGAAAGATATATTGTCTCTGAAATGGGAGACACCCAGATGGAAATGCTTTCCAAGCGTGCATACTGTACTTGCCGTATGATAGTCGGAGGTGACTAGAAAGTGTATTTGTGTACCTTGCTAGCAGCTTATGTTACACCACTGCCTACCACTAATGTGTGTTTTACAGAGTGGTCTAAAAATGTTTTTAATTTGCTACTTCCCCCTGGGCAGCTCAATCTCCAGACCCAATACATCATTCAGAGGGTGGAGAGATCTGTAGTTTATCCAGCCTATGGTATGATTTATAAAATCTCTTTGCAGCTTCCTTTCCGTATGTCTGTAGCAATGCATGGCACATATCGGTGAAGCACTACATATCCCAGGCTGCTTTGCACCACAAACAGGAACCCAGAGTTAATTCAAAAGTGTCCGCTAACCTGATTAGCCAAAACAAATCATTTTAAATGTGATGCTAATTTAGCCTGTGTTTGGTGGGTGTTCACACTTATTTCCAACTGTTGACTTCAAAGTAAGTTTTTAAATGTTTATTTTGGTATTTTTTCATGCAAAAAAATGTTTGCATACACTACTAATTCACCTCAATCAGATACATTCATAATTTAGCAAAAGTACATATCCCTTTAAGCTTGCTACCTGCGCTCTTCTTTAGGGATTCCTTCATAACCCCACTAAAGTGCTCTTTGAAGCTTGCTACCTGCTCCCTTCAATTTACATTACATGGTTTAATTTCCTTGATTCTACACATTTGTTGCAATTATAATTTTTTATTAAAGTACTACAGTGGCTCTTTAGAAGGACACATTGAAACTATGTGACTTCATTGGCCCTTTAAGTCTGGCGAATATTGCAGAATTGGGACACTTTTCTTACCAGCTAATATTTTTAGATGGCAGGTTTCAGGGTTGTACAGATATGACAGTAAGGTATTTATTACTGATTCTCTTAGCAAGGTTTCTGTGCGCTGACAAAGTAACCTTTACTTGATAACATAATGAGCGAGCGGATAGCAACAAAGCAATATTTTGACTTTAGTAAATGTCTTTCAATATTGTTTGTACATTTTTTTTTTCACTGAATATAACAAAAAGACCAGCTGCATATACACATTGCATTACAGATTGAACTTTTAATGGTATTTTCATCTGTCTTCTCACGGTGTGATGGACAAATTTGTCCAGCTGGTAATGTTCACTTTGTGTGTTACTAGCAAGAAACTGCATCATGTTGTATTGCATGATAGGACAGCTTTATGTTCATATAAAAAGCTTCATTTATAAACACTTAAAGGGACACGAAAGCTATTCTCTTTAAAATTAAAATATAGTTAGCCTTTTTGCAATTGCTTGAATGTGTGTGTGTGTGTATGTATGAATATACATATTCTACGTCTATCTTTCGCTCTATCTCTCTTTTTCCCCTGACTTTAAACTGCTTTAGCGATTCATCTACAACCCCCTTACCCAATTTATTGCCTCTAACTCTGTGCTTTACCCCTTCCATCTGGCTCCCGGGCCCCACACTCCACAGAGACAGCTGACACAGAAGTCACTAATGACTTGCCCACTGCCATGTCAAAGGGTCACTTCTCTATTCTAATTCTCCTAAATTTCTCTGCTTCCTTTGACACAGTTGACCACCCTCTTCTAATTTAAATTCTCCGCTCTCTTGGTATCCGTGACACAGCTCTCTCCTGGTTCACATCATACCTACAATATTGAAAATTTAATGTCTCCTTCACCTCACCCTCTGACTGTTGGCTTACCCCAAGTTTTAGTTATACCACTTCATCTATATATCCTACCATGGTACCCTAACATAATCTTTTGGATTTTAGTATCCTCTATAGGCAGATGGCACCAAAATCTACCTCTCAGTACCTTAACTATCCCCTCTATTCGAACACAAATTGCTGCCTATCAAACATATCCTCCTGGATGTTTATATCTAATTCAACATGTCAAATATGGAGCTACCAATCTTCCTAACCTTTATCATATTTACTGGACCCTGTCCTCTTACATTCCTCAGATACAACCAATAACAACTCTTGTCACTTTCATCTAAATAAAATCTCCAAAATATGTCCCTGTTACACAAGACACAACTAAAATTTCTAATCCATTCTCTCATCATATCTTTCCTCGACTACTGCAACTCTCTCCTTGCCTCCCCATCACCCGTCTGTCTCCACTCCAGTCTATAATGAATGTATCTGCTAGATGCATCTACCATATCCAACGCTCAGTGTCTGTAGCACCTCTCTGTCAGTCTCTCCACTGGCTTTCCATAGGCCCCAGAATACAATTCAAAATCATGACTCTAATGTATAAAGCCCTCAACAACAATGCACCCTCTTATGGCTCTGCTCTCATCTCAAAATACTCCCCCAACCACTATATTTGCTCTGCTAATGACATTATTTCCTCCTCCTCTTTGTCATCTCCTCTCACTTCCACTTTCAGGGCTTTTCTTGTGCCGCCCCAATTCTTTGGAAATCCTTGTCTCGCTCCACTAGACTCTCCTCCAGCCTTCAAAAACGTTCTAACAACGTAACTGTTTAAAGAAGCTTACCAACTTCAGCCTTAATATTTTCTACAGCTCCTCTATCACTCACACCCACAATCTACAGCTCCTATTGTCTTACGCCCTGGCATTTTCTATCACCCTATTATGTCACACCCAAATTTTTTAGATTGTAAGTTTGTGAGTTTTCAATATTTTAAGATGTACTATGTACATGTTATTTTATATGTGTGTGCGTATTCAAATGTATATATATCTTTATTCAATCTGCAAAATTATCTAAAAAACTTTTACAAAGCATTAAATGCGTTTAATATGTTGGAGGCTAAAACAGTAATAACACCATCTTGCCCTTTTCAGCCAATCACAGAGTATCATGTAATGCAACAAAGGCTACTTTCGAAATATCTGATCCGAACTATGGAAACTCTGATTTGGGTGTGTCATGTGCTGGCAATCATTAGAGTTAAACTAATTTCTTAACTCATCCTGTGCCTGACACAATAAAATCTGAATAGAAATCCCTTTATTATATCCCGTTATGATTGTTTTGTATTTTTTTTTTTTTTTTTTTTAATGAAGTACAATCTATTCACATTCACAACGTCATGTAGTTGCCTTAAATGACCACTGTAAAATTAAAAACAATATTTGTTCTCCTCCTGTCTGTGCCTTGTCAGGGCATGGTCAGCTCTGTTTGGGGACTGGATCATCATAGAGCTTTGAAGTAGGTCAGCAAGATGTCATTGGCCCCAGACATGTACCCACCACTGTCTACAAGTGTAATAGCTGTATTGTAACCTGCTTACTGCCCTATAGGCCCAGCCCAGTGACAGTGCATGAGCCATAATAGCCTGTCCCCTTTTATTGTGCATGCTCAGTGTGAAGCGGAGTCTGACTGATCAGACTTCTTTTTTTTTTTTAGTCCAGTTTCTTGAGGGAAAAACTGACACATTAAAAGTAAGAAAATATATTAACTATTTATTTAATATATTAACTTTTATTTATTGTAAATAGTATATTGTGTTAAATACTCTATGCCTAACAAACACGTGACCATTACTTGTAATTGTACTACAATGATGTTTTGAAGACAACTGCACATTCGGGGGTGCAATTACTGGTTAAAATCATGCCTAAACCTGATTTTAAAGGACATGTGTAGCGTCCATAAAGTAGGGCTTAATTTGTTTGTTTAATAAAGGATTATCAATGGGATTTTTAAAACTTACATTTAAACATGTGTTTCAGGGTTTAAAAGACATGCTTCTCTCCACCCCATATTAATTGTACAGAGGGTTGGAGCAAATCTGCCCAGTAGGGTGTCTTGATCGGCATTGTTATCTGGACTAATGGGAAATGATCTCTTCCTTTTAATGACCTCTGCAGGCAAACCTAGACTTGTAAAAAAAAAAAAATGTCTATCTAATACTACTTGAATTGACCTAAATCAATTGAAACTTTATAACCACTTAGCACATATCCATTGCACTAATTTCATTGCAGAGAATGTAAAAGTTGTTTATACTTCTTTTTAATACTAAAGTATTCACATTGTTGGATCATTACCCTTGTGGTTTAATCTTTCATCGAATAAACATCTTCACAATAGTACTGCCTCCTTATTACCAGTGCTTGGATATTCTTAACAAACTTCCAGAAAGTAATGCCCTTGTCAAAGTCATGCTGTCTTGTAAGCCTGTCTATATGCAAATATGAAATGTGACAATGGAGAATAAGTGAAAGGTGCTAAGTACGAGCTGCAAGTAACTGCCGACAACGGCTGAAAGCTAATGTTGCTAATTAATGATATTCCCATGGATGTGTCCAAGACAGAATGGGAAATGCATCAGAACAGACCAGGCGTTTTCCGCCTTCTTTGCAGGATTCTTGTTGAATATAAATTAAGACTAGCAAATGTCACTCTCTAATTAGGGAGTCTAAATAACTTAGCGAGTACCGAGAAACAACCAGCGAGCGGCCTTCATGGAATACATTGCTTCTTACTATCCATTCAATTAAATTAGCACAAAGAGATAATTTATAAATTTTGGCTTAGGAGAGTCATTTAAACCAAATCACAGATCACGGTCTTTTTTTTTTTTTTTTTTTTTGCTGGCTCATCAGATGTTCTGTTGTATTTTTTTAATTCTGCGAAAACATTTTTTTTTTAAATGACGCTTTCCTTTCTAATCATTAATAATTACCGTGTATTATCACTCCCATTACGACGATCAGCACAGGCAGCATTAGATATAAATTTCCAGCGTTTTCATTCCGTGAGAAAAATGGAGGCTGTGCAAAAAATGTAAAAACTAAAAATAATAAACTGACATACACTGGGACCTGTACACTTCTGTCTATTGCGTGATAAATAATGGATCCCGCATGCATGGATTTATTTTCTCCAACATTCATAATGAATTATTTTCTATTTTTTAAACACAATGTCATCATTATTCAAAAACAAATAAAATTGGATAAAAATCCATTATTTACAATGAAGAGGAGCTGGAGTGGTTATTAAAAATCGATGAAATACAAGATTCCCAACAGCGACACCTCCCACAATTTCTTTAATTTGTTTTCCAATTATATTGCAAAACTCTCCCCATGAAGTGGCACTTGCTGCTCCCGGCGCTCAATTAGCCTGACTGTGGCAAGCTCTTGCTGTTTATTAATGCGCGTACAATGAATTGTCGGCTGGTCTTGTAGCAGCAATACTAGTTAACTAATGATAACTTTTAATTCTTCCCATCTCTCTAACTGTGCAAGTACCATCTGGTGAATGGAAGGCACCGTCTATCTGTTTGTTAAACAGCCAGTTCCCTATATTTCTCTTCTAATATAATAAATACATGGGGTCGTGGTCACTTCTGTTCTGTGATCATTCTGGTAATGAGTAGAAAACAACTTCAGGTAAAAGACGCTTCTTCATTTTTGTTCTCTAATGTTTCTTTCAACCAATAGGTCCCAACGCCATTTTTGAAGGCAGGAAAACAGCCCAATATTAAAGCACCACAGACAAAAAAATATTTGTATATGTCCATATTATGAATCATAAAAATGTATACATTTATAATATATGAAATGTTTTATAATGTATAAAAAAAAAATATATATATATATATGTATGTGTGTGTGTGTATATATATATATATATATATATATATATATATATATATATATATATATATATATATATATATATATATATATATATATATATATATATATATATATATATATATATATATATATATATATATATATACCATATATATATATATATATATATATATATATATACCATATATATATATATATATATATATATATATATATATATACCATATATATATATATATATATATATATACCATATATATATATATATATATATATATATATATATATATATATACCATATATATACTATATATATATATATACCATATATATACCATATATATATATATATATATATACCATATATATATATATATATATATACCATATATATATATATATATATATACCATATATATATATATATATATATATATATATACCATATATATATATACCATATATATATATACCATATATATATATATATATATATATACCATATATATATATACCATATATATATATACCATATATATATATACCATATATATATATATATATATATATATATACCATATATATATATATATATATATATATATACTAGCGAATTGCCCGTCAAAAAATGACGGCAATGAAATTGTAAGGTAGCTAAATTTAATAAATGAATATAGTGTACCTATTTTGAAGCATTGTGATGAAGAGCTGGCAATCTGTGTTGATGTTGCTGCAGCATTAGTGGTGTGGAGCTGCTGTATAAGCATGCTGAATGTGTGCAGTGTAACACTGTGCGTGCGCAAGACCAAACCGTTAGCGTAGTGGTGTACTTCCGCATTGGTGTAAAATGGCGAGTAATGTGTGGTATAGGTCTGTATCGGAATATCCGTAGGTGTTTTGTGGTGTTTTGCGAGTTTAGAGTGCTGTAGCCTCGTTTTCGTTTTGTTCGGCGGCCATTTTTTCTCTTGCTTAGATTTTTTTTTAGTCTCTAAACTGTTTTATTTCGAGTAAAATCGAGGTGTAAGTTGCATTTTTGAGGTCCTGGGTGCTCCCTCTTGGTGTAGGTAAGTTTTTTATGTATGTGCTGTGTGTATGTATTGTGTTTTAAATGTTTGTATGTCGGCGTGTTGCGTCCGATGTTTGCGAGGTCGTAATGTGTGGTAACGTGTTTCGTACGTTGTTTGCGTTCCTCGTAAAATTTAGCGAGTGTCGTAATTTGTGTGTCGTGTTTTTTGAGTAGCGACGTTAATTTTGCGAGTGTTTGAGGCCCTTGCCCAGTGACCTCGCCAGCAACTGAGTCCCTCGCTTCGCGAGGGGCCTCAGTTGCTGGCATGGAGCGCATTCGGCGCTCCATGCCAGCAACTGAGGCCCTTGCCCAGTGACCTCGCCAGCAACTGAGGCCCTCGCTTCGCGAGGGGCCTCAGTTGCTGACATGGAGCGCCTTCGGCGCTCCATGCCAGCAACTGAGGCCCGTGCCCAGTGACCTCGCCAGCAACTGAGGCCCTCGCTTCGCGAGGGGCCTCAGTTGCTGGCATGGAGCGCCTTCGGCGCTCCATGCCAGCAACTGAGGCCCTTGCCCAGTGACCTCGCTACGCGAGGCCCGCGGCTCGCTGCGCGAGCCGCGGCCCTCGCTTCGCGAGGGCCGCGGCTCGCTTTGCGAGCCACGGCCCTCGCTTTGCGAGGGCCGCGGGCTCGCTACGCGAGCCCGCAAGCGTGAGCAACGACTCGTACGCTCACAACTATATATGTGATATATATATATATACCATATATATATATATATATATATATATATATATATATATATATATATATACCATATATATATATATATATATACCATATATATATATATATACCATATATATATATATATATATATATATATATATACCATATATATATATATATATATATATATACCATATATATATATATATACCATATATATATATATATATATATATACCATATATATATATATATATATATATATATACCATATATATATACCATATATATACCATATATATATATATATACCATATATATATATATATATATATACCATATATACCATATATATATATATATATACCATATATATATATATATACCATATATATATATATATATATATATATATATATATATATATATATATATATATATATATATATACTATATATATATATATATACTATATATATATATATATATATATATATATATATATATATATATATATATATATACTATATATATATATATATACTATATATATATATACTATATATATATATATATATATATATATATATATATATAGATATACTATATATATATATATATAGATATACTATATATATATATATATATATATATATATATATATATATATATATATATATATATAGATATACTATATATATATATATATATATATATATATATATATATATATATATATATATATATATAGATATACCATATATATATATATATATATATATATAGATATACCATATATATATATATATATATATATATATAGATATATATATATAGATATACCATATATATATATATATATATATATATATATATATATATATATATATATAGATATACCATATATATATATATATATATATATATATAATGTGTGTGTGTGTGTGTATGGAAGTTTCCCTGTTATTAACTTTTTTATAATCTAACACAAGCTGCTATACATTTTATACACAGGCTGATTTATTTAATTAAAACAATGGCTTCCACACCTCCAGGGCTGCTTACATAGGCACCTGGTACTAACCAATAGAAACACTGCATCCAAGTATGTTTGTTTGTTTTTTTACCCTATACTCATCTTCACTGATGTCTGAGATGCTCCCTTGTGGTGGGGACAAAACACTACACATCCTACACATCCAATGATGCTTTGCGGCAGAGACTGAATCTCCAGACGTTGTAGCTGCTTCTGATTGGCCACAATGAATTATGATTTTTATGCTTAATTAGTTTGGATTTTCAGGGCCATTCCTTTTCAATATCAACTGCCAGAAATCTTGATACATTTCCAAACTTTAGGGTAAGTTTTTAATAATATTTATTTGGGGATTTTTTTCATGAAAAACTAAAATGCTTACATACACTACTGATTCTCCTCTATTCTGTGCTTTCATAATCCATGAAACTTCAATATATGTTTAAATCAGTTTGTCAAGTTGTGGTAAAATTGTACATTCCTGTGTAAGTGGTGTAGTGCGGCACTTCTAGGTGTAAATAACTAGTTCAACCTTGACTTCATCATGCATGAATGTAACAATTACTGTGCCAGTAACAAGTATGGCCACAGCACCCACACTACAAACACTGCCAGAAACAAACATGGCTGCTGCAACCAATCTGCACACAAACGGTAAAACCGCATTCGAGAGAAATAACTAAACAACTGTGCATGCAGGATTATGATAAACCTTATTGTTGTTCAAAGTATTTGTTAACATACATTCAGAAGCAACAGGCATATGTAATTAAAATAAAAATGAGACCCATTCATTAAATAGGAAATATGCTTAATTATCAGTTTTTTCTTGAAAGGCCACTGTAGAACTAAAAAAAGTTTGAAACATTTGAGTCACACTAATTAAAATAAAGTCAGACTAATTAGGCAGGGAAATGTCATAAAATTATTTTTTAATTAAAAAAAAAAAAAGCATTTTAAATGTCACAGACTGTACTTGTACAATGGTTAGTGGCTCCCTAAATAATCCCAATTAGCTCCCTGTTCCTAGATTTATACAATGTGCACTTTAATACAACCCCACGGACCTGTATACTTTCCCAGAGAGTGCCGCTAGGAAGACTGGGGACTCCAGGATTAGCTGCCCTGGCACCGGGGTCCAGAGAGACCCGGAATAAGACTTCTCTGTGCCATATTGGTTACTGTCACTAATTGTTTGGAGAATATATATGGTCCCTGTGTTGAAGCCATCTGTGTTTGTTTGTAGCCATTTGTATTCTGGGGGCTGACTACAGGAAGTCCAGTTTCGGCTGGATGACTTTAACTATTTACCTTTAATAAGCCATATTGATTACAGTAAATTATGTGGAACTAAAAGGAGGGAAGTGAGTGTATATTATATGTAGACTCATGGGAACCAGCAAAGAAGGGGGAGGATTACTAGGGGCTGTGGGGACATGCACATGTCCTAAATAGAAAGGCAATGATCAGTCGGTGCTTGGTGGGACACAATGAAGCTACCTGGGGGCTCTTACCTTGTGTTATCTGGGGATGGGTATCAGAATGTTTTATTGTGTATTGTGTGTGTGTGTCATTCAAAAAGGGGTAGTAGTGTGGAGACATGTTTTGGCTATACTCTTTAATCCCTTGTTACAGCCAGCCTTCTAAGGGCTTGTATTCTTCTAGATCCTGAGGATATTGGATTCTGCTGGCAGCTCTAAGATGAAATTGGCACTCCAGTTCAGTTCTGGCTGGTTATACTTCTTACCTGGAGGTATCCATGACATTTTGGTGAATGTTGTATGTGTGAGAGGGACATTTACGTATCTGTAGTTAACCTTGCAAGGTGAGTGTGTTTTTCCTTACATCTCTGCAGGAGTAGGACTTGCAGTTACGAGTGCAACTGTCTGCTTATGAGCGTGTGCAGGGAAGTAGGGGGTATCTGTTCACTTGTAAATGTTTCAGTGATGCAACAAATCCTCCCCATTTCTACCTGTGCACCCTTCCTTACCAAACTCCCCACTGATATACACAGAATCTTCAAAAAATATTTTCATAAAAAAAAAAAATGTTTTTTTTTTTATGTTCATGGCGTATGCAGCTGTTCATGTTGTTCGTTTACTACATCGTTCACAAAAGTGATGTTTTTCCTACAATACAGTTGTCCTTTAAAGTGTCTATTTCATAGCATACTCTTAAACCAGATTTGGCAATGAGCAAAATATTTTTAGAAAGTAAAAAAATATAGATTTCCATGTTTAACTAGTATATTCAAATTTGTTGGGGGGAATCATTGTTTTCTACCCTGATTTACCACCTGATCTGTATTCAGTTTTATTGAACGGTTGCCACAATACAGTATTGTGAAACTTAGTGACATAAATATTACCAAACTTGTATTTTGCTTGTATAACATATTAATTAAAACCTGTTTAAACTTCATTGAAACTAACAGCTCATATGTACATAGGTGGTTCTCACTTGCAGACAATTACATTACTGCTCATTGGCTGACAGGAGCAAGCCCCCGGATCAGTTAAACATCTGAACACGTTTTTAATGCTTTGAAAGCATTGGCAAACAAGTATGAGTTGTATATTATTATTATTATTATTATTATTATTATTACTATTTTTGTAATGCTTCAAAGTTTTCTGTAAAGCTAAACAGGGGTTAAGTACAAAGAAAAAAAAAACAATTTTAAACCCGTGGCAGAAAGAAAATGATCCAGTCTTTGAGTTAAACTTTTACATAAAAGGTGTTTTTTCTTTTTTTCAAAGCACCTTATAAGATTGAAAACTCACAAACTTACAATCTATAGGGATAAATAAAACAAAAAAGGTGAAGTAATTAAAAGGAAGAAACCAGGGCTTGGCAAGTAATTGAAAAAATAGTACAGGGTTAATTGGTGATTAAATAAGGTTGTGGGTGTATCAGCTGGGAAAAACTGAGGTGATCGTGCTAAACTTGCACTATAATTTAACACAAATCATACGTGCGTGTGGACAGCGTAGGAGAGCAAGTTTTATGAGTTCACAGCCTGAAGAGAGGTGGTGGTAAGTGAGGATATAGGTCTAGAGACCAAATAAAACCAGATGAAAATGAAAGTTTGAGAGTGAATCTGTTGCATGGATGAGGCCAGTGCCATTAATTGACCCTTTTCAGAAATGACTGCTCAGTCCTGATGGTGAATGCAACTGAGAAAATGACAGTTGAAGAGTAAAACTGGGCCTCATACCATCCACTAAGCAGTTTTACTCTTCAACTGTTATTTTCTCAGTTGCATTCACCATCAGGACTGAGCAGTCATTTCTGCAGAGTCTCAACCAGTGACACTGGGCCTCATACCATCCACTAAGCAGTGTCACTGGTTGAGTCTCTGCAGAAATGACTGCTCAGTCCTGATGGTAAATAGACATCTATATTACTGCTCATTGACTGGCAGGAGCAAGCGCCCAGATCAGTTAAGCATTTCCATCAGTTCTTTAATGCTTTGAGAGCTTCAATTGGAAAAAAAAAATGACCGTTCTACATTAGCAAACACCCTCTTTCAGCTGCAACAAATAAAAACATTCTTTCGGTGTCCCTTTAATAAGAGTATGACGTTTTGGTATGTTGCCTTACATCATGTATCCGTGATTTTGCGTCTTCTGACCTTTTTTATGTAGGAGAGTACGTTCAAAAATACATTATTTTTAATTCAAAGCACCAATTATTGTTTCTTCTTTCTTTAAATGCAGCATAATCCTTCCTTTCACAGAATTCATTGTATTTTTGTTTTTGTTTTCTTATTACTTATATATTTCTTGCCTTTTTTAAATAACCTTTATTTTGTAATTGCACAGCTCTTAGAGTGCTTTTGGGAGAAAAGAGCTATTTAAATCTCTTAATATTACACTTTCAGCATAATAATATATCAAACCTTGCATTACAGCAAATCTATACATTTTCTGTTAGAGCCCCTTCTGTAGACTGGTTGTGTGAATGTGCCTTGCTGTAATTAAGCCCATTATATTCTGCAGCACATTTCGGTAACGGGGGGTAGAGCAAAAGCAGGAGATTTTAATAGGATGCAAATCCTTGCGTCTCGTACTTGGCAACACAATAATGCCTTTATTCTGTAATGTCGTTGGTTAAGCTCCTAAAATGACTTCTGCTTGAAAGATAAGTCCATCATTGGACTCTGTAAAAGTATATAAAGAATGAATCCATGCAGTTAAGGAAACTCCTGGATACTGCTGTGCATCATCATGTAGAGCAATCGCAATTATGTGGAAAACTGTGAAAAACAAAAAACAATTTGATGCAATTTGTTTCAGAAGGCACAGAGTTAGTTTTTAAAGCAATGGAAGTGTTTATGTACCAGTAGTTTTGTACACACACACACACCTATATATATATATATATATATATATATATATATATATATATATATATATATATATATATATATATAGTATCTCACATCCCTCACATTTCTGTAAATATTTTATTATATCTTTTCATGTGACAACACTGAAGAAATGACCCTCTGCTACAATGTAAAGCAGTAAGTGTACAGCCTGTATAACAGTATAAATTTGCTGTCCCTTCAAAATAACTCGACACACAGCCATTAATGTCTAAACCGTTGGCAACAAAAGTGAGTACACCCCTAAGTGGAAATGTCCAAAGTGTGAATCTTTTGTGTGGCCACCATTATTTTCCAGAACTGCCTTAAACCTCATGGGCATGGAGTCCACCAGAGCTTCACAGGTTGCCACTGGAGTTCTCTTTCACTCCTCATGATGACATCACGGAGCTGGTGGATGTTAGAGACCTTGCGCTCCCCCACCTTCCATTTGAGGATGCCCCACAGATACTCAAAAGGGTTTATGTCTGGAGACATGTTTGGCCAGTCCATCACCTTTACCTCCAGCTTCTTTAGCAAGGCAGTGGTCATCATGGAGGTGTGTTTGGGGTCGTTATCATGTTGGAATACTGCCCTGCGGCCCAGTCTCCGAAGGGAGGGGATCATGCTCTGCTTTGGTATGTCACAGTACATGTTGGCATTCATGGTTCCCTCAATGAACTGTAGCTCCCCAGTGCTGGCAGCACTCATGAGGGTTAAGGCAGTGCTGGAAAATAATGGTGACCACACAAAATATTGACACTTTGGACCCAATTTGGGAGTGTACTCACTTTTGTTGCCAACTGGCTGTGTGTTGAGTTATTTTGAGGGGACAGCAAATTTACTCTGTTATACAGGCTGTACACTTACTGCTTTACATTGTAGCAGATGGTCATTTCTTGAGTGTTGTCGCATGAAAAGATATAATAAAATATTTACAAAAATGTGAGATACTGTGTGTGTATGTGTATATATATATATATATATATATATATGTGTATATATATTATGCGTCTGAGAACAAGCTCCTGTTTTTGTTTCTTTCTATTGCAAAATGTATTTGTAGCAAGCTTGTAATTTGTGGCCCTTTCAGAACCTGCCGACAAAAATACTCTACGTGCTGCAGAGAGAGGCAGATGGCAGGAGGAAAAAATGGGTTATTATAAAAAATTATACAAAACATTGAAAAATGCATCCATGTTAAAAATTCTAAAGTTTTTCATTTTGTTTTAAGTGCTTTGGTTGTTAATGTGGAGTAGCATTGGTGAGTTGGATGTCCCTTTTTAAGATGATGTCTGCTGGAAGGTGCCCAAAAAGAAATCCTGACTCAGATGCTCATGCACGCCCAACTTCGGGTTCTCAGAGAGAAAAAAATCATAAAGCTATTTTGTAATTGGATGCAAAATATGTTTTGATGCCTTTGATGTACCATAGAGGCATCCATAATACATTGGTGAAGGTTGTGTATGAGATGGACATTTACATTTCTGCTGGAGAGTTCTTGTAGTTTACCTTGCACGCTGTCTGTTTCTGAGCATGTGTGGGGAAGGTGGTAGGTGTAAAATACCAACAGCTCCAATGAGTTAACAAATCCCCCTCTCTCGCTCTCCTATGTTCCCCATTATTCCCTCCTCTTTTAAGTAATTAAGAACATGCCCTGATGTGCTAAGCTATCAGGAAATGTTCAAGTCAGACAAGTTGGTAACTTTCCATACATAAACAGTACTCAAAAAGTAATATTCTCTCTTGCAGCCGCTGTAAAAGCCAAGGACATAAAACTATTTTTATTTAGTTTGTTACATACTTCACAAACATATGGAGTTTACCTAGAATTCATTGCTTCCTTAATAGAATCGCCACCCCACCAAGTCCAATATGGAAACCGAGAGTTATGTTTTTGTTTCGCTTATCCGCTTTTATACTCTTGGCTTACATAGATACTAATTATCTTTGTTGCACACTTCATGAACATGAAGTTTTTTTCTACGATTACAGTGGTCCTTTAAGTAGAAGTAAATTAAAGAAGTGACTCACGCGTTTCGCTGTTACTCATGCTTCTTGCAGGTGCAGAAACAGTTCCTCCAAGTTTTTTCTAGCTGTGAAGGTGTCAGCAGGATGGAAGTACAAATCTGCTTAATGACCAGATCTTGTGCTCGCTGGTATTTTTATTATGTTACTTGAAAAATTGAAAGAACGAGTCACCAGCCGCTATGTACTGCAGAGAAAGATGCTTGTAAAAGATGTGCAGGTGGGCAGAAGAAAGCAGCGTGGGGGAAGGACACATGGGGGCAAAGATCTTAAAGATAATTATATTATGTGTAATTAGCACTGTAAACATGAATCCACTCACATGCCATTCTGTTTAGACTTTAACTCCTCCACAGTTTGACTTTGAGTGTCATGGGTTTAATTTGGCAGAAAATGGTCCAGTGTCATACATTTAATATGGGAATTAACCATGAGGGCCCTATGTAAATTCCCAATATTGCAGTTTACATCATGTTTAAAGCCAAAGTAAATACTAGCTATGTAAATCACCTATCCCAAAAAAAGTGCAAGAGAACTACTACTAGTTACTGCTGCACGACAGAGCAAAAATCAATGTAAAACTTTTCCTTGCTTTTCGGCTTTGACAAAAGACTAAGAGTTACTCCATTAGTCTTTTACACCAAAAACCCTATATTAATAAGAATTTACAAATCACCCGCATAATAGGGCAGTTCCGTAACTACAAAAAACTAAAAGAATCAAAGACAACTCGCAAATTAAAAATATGAAATAGTATTATTATAACCGTTTCATTAGACAATATCAAGGGTAACACACAACCCAGTACTCAATACGTGTCAGGTGATCACGTTGCCTAGGAACAAATGCTCCAATGCATTGTATGTGTGTATATATACACACACACAAAATAAACACATTTTTATATATTGACTACTAACTATTTGCCCGTCAAAAATCATCGCGAGCCCTGCATTGAGAGCCTTTGGCGCTCATTCAGTGGCTCGCAATGAGTACCTTTGGCGCTCATTGCGAGCCTCTCCCTCCGTCTACTGTAGAATTCTAAGGCTAGCTTGTAAGGCGCTCATTGCAAGCCTCTTCCACTGTGTAGTTTATAGGCCTTGCGCTTCAGTGTTACTGTCTTGGTTTGTGTTACTGCCTTGGGTTAAGTGTTTGTGGCTTGGATTAAGTGTTACTGCCTATTGGTAACTATTACTGCTTAGAGCTATTTTTTTACTTCCTTGTGCCTCGTTTTCATCTTTTTTTGTTTTTTTCGGCAGCCATTTATTTTCTCGCAAATATGCATCAATTTAACTTGCAACCTGACTCACAGGCTCTCTGCCTCTGTGCTGTATGTGAGTGTGTAAGTGAATTTTTGCGAGGCGCACAGTGCATGTACGGGTTTTGGTCCTAAGTCGTACTGGTCGTAAGTCCCGCGTGCCTCAACTGCTCGCCTTGCTTTGCGAAACTCACAGTACAAAAGGCAACTTCGGCACCCTTTGCAGCCTGAGTCCTTGCTTTGCGATGCTCGCAGTTGCGGCCCTCCGTAAAGCTTGGTTTGGGTGCTCCCTGCAGTGAAATCTACAGTAAGGTGGGAATGATAAAGATTAACATAGATGTGTAACATAGGGGGGAAAAAGCGTCCGTCGCCAATTTATGGCTATACTGCAGTTTATACCACCGTACACTCAAAACAACATTAGCTACCTTACAATTCCATATGTATATAAATAACTAAACAACTTTCCAAACATACACATCTCAGTTTCGTCATTTTTTGACGGGCAAGTCGCTAGTATATATATATATATATATGTGTGTTCTATATGATAATCTCACTAATTCTGATAATTTCACCTCCATCATTCCCCTTTTCCACTCAATCACAAGTAAATTTGGAGAACAAAAACTCTGCAACCATTGTCGGAAGAAAACCAGCTGGTGGTGGGAGCGTGTTTTCTTGGCATTATATGAGGCCACTCATACCACTGGAAAACGCTCTAAACCAATTGGGTTATCTGTCGATCCTTGCAAATAAAGTACACCCATACATGTTGATGGTCTTCCCTGGAGCAGATGGGATCTTCCAGCAGGACAATGCATCATGTCATACGCCAGAATTGTCTGGGAGTGGTTGCATGTACTACCCTGGCCTCCAAATTGTCCGGAATTGAATTCCATCGAGCACCAGTGGGACCACCTTGATCGCCATATGGATCCTCTACCATGCACTCTTCAGCAACTCAGTTGCACTGCAGTCAGCATGGCTCCAGATACTCTTGCTAACCTTTTAGCATCTTACAGACTCTCTACTGTGCTGTCTAGCTGCTGTCCGTGCAGCACACTGGGGTTATTCAGGATGTTAGCTGGTGGTCATAATAATGTGACTAGACTGTGTTTAAGTAAAGCACTCTCTCACGGTGGTGTTCACCTCAGCCACAAACAAGGTCGTGGTGTGGGTATTTTGCTTTCCACTCACTGTACATTTCACCTCATATTCCCTGTCCCATCCCTCCAATTCTCATCCTTTTGAAGTTCATACAATCCGCCTCTTCTCACCTATCTCTCTACTTATAGCTGTGATCTATCGCCCCCCTGGCACTCTCTCTCAATGTCTTGATCACTTTTCTGCCTGGCTCCCTCACTTTCTCTCCTCCAATGTTCCTTCAATGGTGCTTAGAGATTTTAACATTGCTGGTGACACTCCCACCTCCCAAGCAGCAGCCAAACTGCTTGTACTCACCTCTTCCCCTGGCCTCTCACAACCAATAGATTCTTCTACTCATCATGCTGGACATTCTCTTGACCTTATCTTCATCAATATCAGCACAACCTCCTACCCAGTCATCCGTCCACTCCCCCTATCTGACCAACCCTTCCTTACCTTCAACCTAACCACATCACCCTCTCACCACCCTCTCCAAACCCCTGCCACCATCACGAACAGAAACCTGCGTGCACTTGACCCTACTCAGCTCTCCACTATTTTCCAACCCCTTCTCAGTCCCATCACCAACCTCAACTGCCCTGACACTGCCACCTCACTCTACAACTCTACTCTCTCTTCCACCCTTGACACTCTGGCCCCATATCCACATGCAGATGCCCTCGCTCTCATCCACAACCATGGCACACTACACTAACACGATACATCTAGAGGTGCTCCCGCACTGCTGAACATCCTATGGAGGAAATCACGCACTTCAGCAGATTTCCTCCACTACAAATGTATGTTACGCTCCTATTCCTCTGCCCTTAATCTTGCCAAACTGCAGTACTTTAAAACACTAATATCAACTCTGTCCTCTAACCCCAAGTGTCTGTTTGCCACGTTGAATACTCTCCTCCGCCCACCACCTCCTCCCATTCCTTCCTCTCTCACAGCTGAAGACTTTGCCAACCATTTTATTCATAAAATTGAAAACATCCGCAATGAACTCTTATTTCATAGTGGCTCTCACACTCCACCCTCTAAACCAACCAACACCACCAAGTCTGCTCCCTTCTCCAATACCACAGCCACTTTGAACTGCTTTGATCCGGCTACAGAGGCTGAAGTCATTAAACTGCTATCATCCGCTCGCCTCACTACCTATCCTCATGATCCTATTCCATCTCAGCTCATCTCTCCCCCCTCTGCCACACTAATCCCAGCTCTCACACACATTTTCAACCTCTCCCTTACTACTGGGATGTTTCCATCTTCTCTAAAACATGCCATAGGTATACCCACCCTCAAAAAACCTGCATCTGACTCAGAACGGCAGTTAGATGCAACGTCAATCTCTCTGCTTCCCTTGGTTTCCAAACTGCTGGAGCGGCTCGTCTATAACTGCCTTACCCTCTTTATTTCCTCGAACTCCCTTCTTGACACCTTCCAATCCAGCTTTCGGCCCCAACACTCCCCTGAGACAGCTCTCACTAAAATTACCAATGACCTGCTTACCGCCAAGTCAAAATGTCACTTTTCAATTCTTCTTCTTTTTCTAGATCTCTCTGCTGCCTTTGACACTGTTGACCATCCACTTCTACTCCATATCCTCTTCTCACTCGGTTTTTGAGACACTGCTCTCTTGTGGTTCTCATCATACCTACAAATTCAATCATTCAGGATCTCCTTCTCCAACACCTCTTCTTCTCCTCACCCCATGTCTGTTGGTGTACCCAAAGGATCAGTCCTAGGCGCCCTCCTCTTCTCCATCTACACTTCCTCACTTGGTACCCTCATAAACTCTTTTGGGTTTCATTATCATCTCTATGCAGATAACACATGTCTCCAACTGCCTCTCTATTATATCCTCTTGGATGTCCACCCACCACCTGAAACTTAACATGTCTAAAACTGAACTCCTAATCTTCCCTCCCTCACCCATAGCGTCAATTCCTCACATCTCTCTCACTGTCAACAACAACATCATCACCCCCTCCTCCCAAGCCCGTTGCCTTGGAGTTCTACTGGACCTCGCTCTGTCCCTCACATACAATCACTAACTAAATCTTGTCTTCTCCATCAAAAAAACAGCTCCAGAATTCGTCACTATCTTACACAAGACACAGCTAATATCCTTATACACTCTCTCATCATCTCTCGACTAGACTACTGCAACTCGCTTCTTGTTGGCCTACCCACCACCCGACTATCTCCACTTCAATCCATTATGAATGCCTCTGCTAGACTCATCTTCTGTACACAATGTTAAGTGTCAGCATCACCTCTCTGTCAATCACTCCACTGACTTCCCTTAGCCTCAAGAATAACATTTAAAATAATGACCCTAACTTACAAAGCCCTCAACAATAATGCTCCCCCTTACATCTCTGCTCTCATCTCCAAATACTCCCCCGCTCACCCGCTTTGTTCTGCTAATGACCTTCTTCTTTCTACTACTCTTGTCACCTTCTCCCACTCCCGCCTCCAGGACTTTTCTTGTGCTGCCCCTAGTCTCTGGAGCTCCTTGCCTCGCTCCACCAGATTATGCTCTTGCCTCAAAAATGTTTAAACCTCACTTAAAATGCATCTCTTTAAAGAAGCGTATCACCTTCCACCCTAACACACTTATCACCTCTCTCTCCCTCTTTTACCACTCACTATGCCTTAGATTGTAAGTCTGTGAGTTTCTATCCTTAGTACTTTGGGAATTCACCATGGACATTGGATCCCTAGCTCAAAGACAGGGCCCTCCTTGCTTTGCTATATGTTAATTTGTATTTATCTTTGTCTGAACTTAATTTATGTACAGCGCTATGAAATATGTTGGTGCGTTATAAATTAACTATAATAATAATATCATTGCTCTCCTTGCCTTGCTATGTACCTTCCCCATACTGCATTGTATGGGGTAGTAATTTTGTCATGGCAGCTTCCAAGCACCAATATGAAGATGTTAATATTGCCATTATTATTTAAACACTGATTCGTTTCTAGGTCAAATACATATGCATAAATCTGGAAAGTGTGCCAGCTTTCAGCAACTTTAGAGAAATCTCTGAAAGGTGAACAGGAACATGAAAGCGAGTCTTTGTCAGGTCCTTCACAAGGAGATAATCCTATGGATTTATCACGCTCCAAAGATTGCGCAAGGTTCTATGTTGAAGTTCAGGATTTTGACAAGGCTTAACCTTTATCTAAATCCAGAACAGGAACATATCCCCTTGAAGCTTTTGGGACTAGAAAAAGATTGAATGAAGACCTTGAAGTGTTTGGATCTAAAGGGTTAGACACAGTTGTCCTAAATTTTGAAGAGAGTCAACTGCCTTCGGTATTACAAAACACTTTCAGACAAGTGAAGACAGGAAATTGTATTAGAAGCTTGTGTTACAGGCAAGAAAACAACATTATTTATGAATCTTGCTAGATATATATATATATATATATATATATATATATATATATATATATATATATATATACAGTATATATACAGCATATTTATTGAGCCTTGCACACTACTTCCACTACAGAATTACTGACATGCATGCAATTTGTGTTTTTTTTTGTTTTACCCATATACTGTTAAGATGTGTACATTTGTGCCTAATTCTTGCTGTGTTGACCTATATAAATTGGGTATCCGTGTAACGATCCAACATTGTTGATTAGTATGGTTTCTCCCAATCCCTGCTGCAATTAAAATATGTTGTCTATCCCAAGGAAGATGGGTACTGCCTACTATACAAAATGAAGTAGGGAGTGAGAAGGTCTTCGAGAAGCAGAAGATTATTTTTAAGAATATCTTTTTTGTGATTTTTCCCATGAGCACACTAAATTGTGTGGTACTAGTATATCCACAAAGATGTGTCAGGTAATTTTATAAGCAACATGTTATTAAAGAGATGTAGTCTGTACATAGTTAACCTCGGAAGCTATCCCTCTGCCCCCCAAAGATGCACCTACATTAGAATACCCGCTTTTACTTTTCTTATACACTTTTTTTGCTTTATTTACCCCCTTCTTTAAGCTTCGTTTTCTTCTGCAGAAATACTTTTTAAAAGTGCATATCTGTATAATTGAATTCCTATCGCATAATATACATGTCCTCTTCTGGATCACTACCTTGTCATGGGGAAGGGGCTTGTATACATTAATGAAGCTGTGAGCTATACCATTTAGTGTCAGACCAAAATGGGCAGGTCATAGCAGAGAAGTCAGACAAATCGCGGTCACTGGAGAAAGAATTGCCAACCCTCTCCAGTATCTTTGCCATGATGGATAGGCACAACTCGAGCCATAATGATTGTGCCTGGTTTGCTGCTGACCATAGGGTCACAAAGAGTCAGACACGACTAAACAACAATATACACGTAGTACAACATTAACAATCTAATATTTTGAAGAATTTCACTTCATAATGGGGAAAATGTTTTTAGACCGTAAAATAAACATACAACCTTTTCTTTTGTAAATTTTCTATACAATTATTCTGTACTGGGAGCTGCCATTTTTGTTTCTTTGAGCAGGAACCTCTAATATATGCAGCAGAGTTCTCTTTATTTGTGTTGCATTCCCTAGTGCCGGTGCTTTCAGTAGGACTAATGAATCCTTCATTAGCATACAAAGCCCATAATTGCTGGTAAGGCAGCTAAATAAACATGGCAATGGCTGCCACAGGTAACTAATTCTAGGCATGTTTTTTTCTTACTTTATATAATAAATTAAGGCCATTTTCAGGTCTACAGTACAGTAAACTCCCGATTATCCGGCACCTAACCAACCGACACTCTCAAGCAACCGGCATCAATTCCCCATTTTAAATTGACTCCCGCTAAACCGGAATAACCGGCACGATCTAGGGGTTCGGGACTGCAAAAAAAAAAAAAAAAACTTTTTTTCTAATTATTTTTTCTGGGCCTAAATGGCCCAGTTTAGGTGCTAATGCCTTTTTAAATGCATTTTGAGGGGTTATGGGGTGAATAAGGGTCGTTTAGACCCTTAGGTTTGGGGACTCCCGATTTAACCAGAAACTACACTTATCCGGCAGTAGGGAGTCCCCGTAGGTGCCGGATAACGGGGAGTTTACTGTATAACTTTAAAACCTTTTAAACAAAATGCAAAGCAAATATCCAGCGTGGCCAAACCCTGTGGCATTCAAAGGGTTAGTTAATCTCAAAGGCACAGGATATATAGAAAGGACAGAAATCAAAGGAGCTGACAAGGACAGCGGATCTTTGAAGCTCGGTGCCAGGAGATATCTGAAATGCGTTAAAAACAGGGATTCCTAAAAATAATTTTGACATTGAGAAAACCTGTGAATTCTTTGCTAAAATCCAGGATGATAATGAGGGTAGGGATGGTCTGTAACGAAGGCAAACACAGATTAAATGATTTCCAAAGGATGTCCCAGACGCCGCGCGCCAGTCTCTGGAGGAATGTCTCTGCTGGTAATTAGACATAAATTACATCAATATCAACATACACAGCAATTGCATTTCATCTGCTATAATGTACATCAGGTTTTTGCTGGAAATATCCACTTAACAATTAATTAGCCGTCATAATATTTGTTGGGTCTCTAACCTCTATTTCATTGTTTTTGGCGCAGCAATGTCAGGGCGAACAAATATGGAATTATGATAAAAAAGACGTTGTGGGCGAGCATTAGCTTTGTGTTTAATGGGGTCTTACTATAAACTACATTACATATAGCAGTGACTGTATATTATAAGGGGACGCAGTCACCCCAGGAATGAGCTGGGTTCTTTTTGTTGTTGTGTAGTCATTCGGTTGTGTCAGACTCTCTGTGACCACAGCACGCAGGCCCAAACAGTTTTCTTGGTACTGGAGTAGGTTGCCAGTTCCCTCTCCAGTGGACCATGATCTGTCTGACCTCTTTACTATGATCTGCCCATCTTGGGTAGCTCACAGCTTCATTGAAGTATCTTTACCTTCACCACGACAAGTTTTTTTTCTCTACAGTAAACTCTTCTTGAGCTAAACCATAATGTCTTTGAAGTTACATTAGGCTGATATGAGGCTCTGATTCTGGGGTAGGTCAAGCTCTACCATGGAGAGCCAGAAACAGAGTTTGAGGCTATCCCTGCTGCATACAGGCAAGGCTATTGATTCTTTAGTCACCCAGATTGACTCACCTGTACACAGAAAGGAAATGCTCAAATCCAGGTCTGGTGCATGGATTGCGTCCAACTGTATGAAAACACTGGGACAGGGCATTCACCTTCACAGAAACTTATAAACACACATATTAATATTTTAACCTTATTGGTTGCAGTAATGAAGTATAAGTAAAAAGTATATCAACATGCTTTTAGGATATCTTTGCAGTCACATGGTCCAACTTGTGCTGAAGTAAATGGACTTTTAGTTATTATCTCAAAGTTTTTTTTTAAACATTTTGCCGTTATGCAGTGGTCCTTAAATGTAATTTGCCTACACTATAGACCACTTACTTTTCATAAAAAATGTGATTTGTATTGAGAGTTAAAGAAGGGCAGGGTGGGAATAGAGGTATTTGTACTTAAAGGGAAACATATGAGGACCCAGTTATTGCAGAATTTAAAAGCATACACACATACATACATACATACATACATACATACATACATACATTCATTCAATTTAAATGTAATTAGATTTGGCTGCTATTAAATGTTTGAGTAGAATTGTTAGAACATTGAGCTTAAAAGCACTCCTTTAAGCAAAGCTCAGGATGGATTATACACAAGCCAGGAAACATACCCATATATAATACTCGAACAGTTGTGTCCATGTCAGACTCTTTGTGACCCTAGCAGCATGCTTTGTGTGCTCATCCGTAAGTTTTTTTTTTTATCACAGATCCTGCCTGTGGTTGCCAGTTCCTTCTCCAGTGGACTACTATTTGTCGGAGTTATGACCTGCCCATCTTGGGTGGCGCTACATGGTATAGCTCACAGCTTCACTGAGCTACACAAGCCCCTTCACCACAACAAGATAGTGATCCAGAAGGGGATATTATTTATATATATATATATATATATATATATATATATATATATATATATATAAATAAAGCGAGCGAGAGAGATCATAACTTTGTAAATGGCAAAAGGAGTGCGAAAGCGAACACCCACTTCAAAGACAGCGACATTACCACTGAGCTGTCAGATTATATCAGCTATCGGTTTACAAGTTGGAGATAAGTGTAAAAGCATTGAGAGAAATTAGTTTTCTTTATACCCAGTGGGTGCAGAGAGGCTGCAGAACTCATGTTAATATAATTTATAATACTCTGCTATGTGGCGCACTAACTCGAGGATTTAAGTGCTGGAAATGTCAAGGATTCTACATAATGCTAAACTGAGATTTGATTAGAAAAGGAGATCTTAGCAATGCAATTTTACTGTCTGAGTTCAGTGCACTTAGAGATGTTTTTTCCGCGTGTAGCTGGATATCTGATGTGACACGTCGCTAACGCTGGAGAGGTAGCGGGAGACGCTGGCAGGAAGATAATGTTTAAAAGACATTATTTATGTCTAAAAAAAGGCAGTAAAGTGATTAGCAATCAAGTGAGCCCCGTATCATCTATTTGTGCTGTTTCCTGCAACACCAGCCTGTGACATTGATATAAATGTAATGGTGAAATCCTTTACCGGTGCCCATGTGGCTTAAAAGTATATCTACGTTTCCCTGTTTTTACCTTTATCTAATCTCGCACATGCTGCTTATATTAGACACACACATTACATGGAGTCATTCTATGCAAATACAAACTTTTTTCATTTAAAAATAATAACTGTTTTCCACACCCCCAGAGCTGCTTAGTGTACCTACCAATAGAAACACTGTATTTGGGTACAGATTTAAACCCTTTACTGACCTTCAAGCCAGCAGCAGCACAATGCAGAGATCTACAGATCAGTGTCTGGCTCCTCATGCGTCCTTCTGCAGGGGGACTACACATCCCATGATTCCTTCCTACACAAACTGCTATCACGGATTTGTTACAATGTATTAAAATGTATAAGCTGCCTGTGATTGGCCAAAACGATTTATGAATTGTATGCTAATTTTAGCAGAGATATCCAGGGGTGTTAACTAGCAAAATCAACTGCTCGTAAAATTTAGCAAACATCAGGGTGAGTTTGTTATTTTTATTTTGGTATTTTTTCGTGCAAAAAAAAATGTTTATGCTTCTCCTCTATCAGATGCATTCATAATCCAGGAAACTTAAATATGCCTTTAATATATAACATGCGCACACCATGTATACAATATTATACATGGTCTTCAGTGGCTCTTTAATATCTAAAAACCTAGATTTTGATAGCGCATGAGAACATGAGAAGCTGAAGGCCAATCTATTCTACCCATTCTCCTGACTACATACAATTAAACTGAGATCATAAGGAGGACGTCAAGGTAGGCCATTGGTACTCCAAGAACACCAGTGAAAGTAGAATGCAGAAGAATAAGAGGACATGCTCAGATGATGGAGAGTCGTAGGTGAAGATGATGAACAGCTGAGTAAGGTTCTTCAGCAAGAGTAGACGATCTACAAACTGCATAGATGGTTATGGTCAAGGTCTGCAAAGAGGTCTGTGATGTGGCGCAAACCAAGAACTGGCCTATTCAGAGCTACAGTGATAAATAAACCCGAGGTCCAGTGTGAGCCGAGGATAAAAAGACAGAACAATAGATATTTGTGTTGCTTGTTATAGGATGACATGTTTCTTTATTGAACTGTAGATCAAAGGAAATGTCCCTCTCCTTTGACTTGTGATTAGTGCAAACTCCCTACTGGGATTGGGGCTCCTGGCACTCATACAATAGAGAGTACATTTCAAATAATCTGTAAAGAACATTGATGACCTGTTTATCCCACAGAACTTCAAAGTGAATAGGGGTTCTGGGTAATAACATGCTAATGAGGCTACTTAACATGGGAATACATTTATGCATATATGACTTTAAATGTATTATACATCTTAAAACCATCTTTTTTTTAAAGAAAATGTATGAAAACGGCGGTTCACCTCTGATCTTTAGCCTTGACCTCTTCCTATATTAGGAAGAGTCATCCATTTCTGGATCGCTACCTTGTGGTGGTGAAGGGGCTTGTGTACCTCAATGAAGCCATGATCTATGCGATGTAGGGCCACCCAAGATGGGTAGGTCATAGCAGAGAGGTCCACTGGAGAAGTAACTGGTAACCCACTCCTGTATGTTTGCCAAGAAAACCATATGGATCAGGACAACAAGAAACACAGACAGTGCCTGGCGTGCTCTTTCCATATGGTCACATTGAATCAAACATGACTGATGGACTGAACAATGAAGACTCTCGTACATTTCCGGGTTGTGCCAGGAAAGCTGTGCAGTAAATAGATAGCTGCAGGATAAGTGTAATTTCAGCATAGAAAATATTAGGAATATCCTCAAACTTCAGTGTCCTTTTTCTCAGAAAAAAACAACCTATCAATCACAATAAATTGAGACGTTGTTTATATTGATCTTTTCCACTTAAACCTTATGACAGTTGGACCATACCAGTGGTCATTTCATATGTTGTTGTGCTTTATCTAATTAACAGTGAATATGATGCAACTCGTCCAACGCGTTTCTCACTTGCTGAAGCTTTTCTCTCCTCCATGTAATCCCCGAGTGCTGTGAATAGGCAAGTGGTAATTTTATGTACTCTCCCATCACGTGAAATGAAAAAATGATGATCCCAGTTTGTTTCAAGAGGTAAAACATTATTCAGTAAATAAACACGTCTCCGCAGCACTTTTCTGTAAGGAGTGTACGCATCACCCTCTGCAACTCCTGTCGTAAACAAAATGACAAAAAAACAGATGTGGTGACCGAGCAAGAGAGAACATGCAGTACCAGAAAGGGACATAATTAAAGGGACATGGATTTTTATCCTATTTTTTAGAAGAGCATGTTCTATACAAGGATAGTTTTTCTAGTATGTTTTTGTTGTCAAGCTTTTCAGTCTTGTCAGACTCCCCGTGAACCTATGGACTGCTGGACGCAAGGCTCATCTATCTGCCGCTGCACCTCTGAGTTCAATCAAGATCTTGTTCATTGCTTCAATTACCTCAATTATCCCTCTCTGCCATCCCATTCTTCTTGTGCCTTCAATCTTTCCCAGCAGTAGAGTGTTCTCTTAGGAATCCTGTCAAAGTATTTCAGCTTCAGTCTCATGATCAAACCTTCCAGTGAACAGTTTGTTGCAATTTCCTGTAATATTGATCTATTGGATCTTTTAACAGTCCAAGGGACTCAAAGTAGTTTTTTCCAGCACCACAATTCAAGGGTGTCTATTCTCCGGCGCTCAGCCTTCTTTATGGTCCAGCTATCACATCCGTATGTTACTACTGGGAATTCCATAGTTCTAACGGTTGAGGACCTTTGTTTATAGTGATATTTATTTACCTTTTACTAGCTTGTCCAAGCTTGCCATAGCTTTCCTCCCCAGAAGCAAATGTCTCCTGGTCTCTTCTTGATATTCTTAGGAAAATATTTGCCTACCTGAATGCAGAATTTTTCTCTCCACTGCCTTTCGCTTTCCTTCTTTCTTGAGCTACTTTCAAAGCCTCCTTAGATAGCCAGTATTCTTCTTAGTTTCCTATTTTGGGGATATTCTTTGTTGCTGTTTTCTGGACAATGTCACAAACTTTTATCCAAAGTTCTTCAAGCATTCTATCTTCCATGTCCGTCTTCCATGTCTGTCTTCCATGTCTGCCTTCCATGTCTGCCTTCCATGTCTGCCTTCCATGTCTGCCTTCCATGTCTGCCTTCCATGACTGTCTTCCATGTCCGTCTTCCATGTCTGCCTTCCATGACTGTCTTCCATGTCCGTCTTCCATGTCCGTCTTCCCTGTCTAGTTCCATAAATCTATTCTTTACCTCCACATTCACATGGGCTATTGTTTATTTTGTATCTACTTGGTCTGCTAATTTTCTTCAGCTTAATTCTGAACTTTGTAATAAGACGTTCATGGTCTGAGCCACAGTCAATTCCAGGTCTTGTTTTTGCTTACTGTAGTCAAAGATGGAGGAGCTTTATGCAAAGTATATAGTCATTCTGATTTCTATGTTGTCCATCTTGTGATGTCCATGTGTAGAGTCGTCTCGGACGCTGTTGGAAGGGGGTGTTTGCTACGACCAGAGAATTATCCTAAATTTTACTAATCGTTGACCCGCTTCATTTTGCACTCCAAGGCCAAACTGGTCAGTTATTCTGTATATCTTCTGGTTTATATTTTAATATGATATTTAATAAACGTATGCTTTTTCCTGTAGCATGTGTATTGCACATCCCAATTTTCTAAATAAAAAATCCTGTTTAACTTTTTAGCTGCATGCAGTAATCGCCTAGAAAAAGGAAATATTAAAGGATCACTGTGTGCGCGTTTGCCTTGTTCAGTCGTGTCCGACTCTCTGTGACCTCATGAACCGAACACAACATGTTGATCCACTTTGTATTCATAGGAGAGATACTGGAGTGGATTGCCAGTTGCTTCTCCAGTTGGCCACAGCATACAGCTCCTGGTATTCCTAAGTGCTCTCCCATCCAAGTACTGACCTGGCCCAACTCTGCATGACTTCAGGAAAGGCTCACTGTAGTTATATACTTAAAAAAATGTTTTTCCATTTTTTGAAAACCTGAAAAGTGTTTTTTAGAATGTCAATAAAATGCATCCGCTGGTTTATTACAATTATGCTGCTGTGGACTATAACATTTTGTTTTTGTTGACCGGACAGGAAGTTTCTATCTGCACAGTAGGAATAAGGCATCTAAGGCTTCCAGTGCTTTCATTAGGATTATTGGTAGACTCATTAGTGCACACCCCAGAGAAATTTGCAGAAAAGATCAGCTCAGAAAAGCGATCCCTCAATAATTGAGCACAAAAATTAAAAAATCTAAAGTGTTATACTAGTTTTGACGCACTCTATTTTCATTTTATTTTTGCACTGATTTGATTGGAATTAATATTAATTGCAGATATGTTCATCAATAATCTATCTACAACTAATGATAGGTGTATGTATAAAGTTTTAGCATCTCTTTTTATTTTATAGTCCCTAAGGGAAGCTGTTGAAGATCATATGGAAGCCCCAAATACAAGAGAAATATAAGATTTTCCTCTACAAATATTGTGCTTGTGGCTGCTGATGTATTTCGGTTTTTGTACTACACAAGCATGTAAAGTTTTCCCCCAACTTGAATATTTTTGTCCACTTCTGGATCGCTATCTTGTCAAGGTGAAGGGGCTTGTGTACTTCAATAAAGCTGTGCGATATACCATGTAGGGTCATCCAAGATGCGCAGGTCATAGCAGAGAGGTCAGACAAATCACAGTCCACTGGAGAAGGAACTGGCAACCCATTCCAGTATCTTTGCCAAGAAAACCATATGTATAAGCACAACCAGGCACAAGATGTGCCTGGCGTGCTGAGGTAACACAGAGTTGGACAACAATACTTTTGTATTTCTCACGCTTTCTTCAACTTTCTTTCTGGTTGCGTCCCTACCACTTCTGCTGGAATCCTCTCCCACTTACCTACTCCTCTTTCTGTAAATCCATTGAATGTTTCCATCTGCATTAACTGTGTGTGTTTATTTCTAGAAAACAGTGTTTATTCAATTTCCTCTCTAATCCATTTAGCCATTTGGTGAAATAATACATATTTAGATATGCTAATTCGCAGCTTCCACATGTTGATGTTACTGACAGTGAATATAAATCTTCAGCGTCTGCAGCTGAGCTGTTTGCAGTGATAAAATTAATAGTAAAAAAAAACAACGCGATTGTGCATCTGCATCTAACAAAGTATTAAAATCTGTGACTTAGCAATAATTTGTTTATTGCTTCTTGATACGTATTGCAAATGACAGAAGAATTTTGTCTTCAGTATATACACAAATGCAAAATTTGTTTACAGGATAATATATTAGCGTTGTACATTTTGATTTGCATCTCTCCCTCTGTTCTCAGGTCTGCCAATGTTTGCAGCCATAATAAGTAAGTCAGAAAAAAAATGTGTGCAAATTAAAGAAAGCATGGCCAAGGGTTGGCGGGGGAGGAGAGCCCGGCCAAGGGTTGGCGGAGGAGGAGAGCCCGGCGAAGGGTTGGCGGGGGAGGAGAGCCCGGCCAAGGGTTGGCGGGGGAGGAGAGCCCGGCCAAGGGTTGGCGGGGGAGGAGAGCCCGGCCAAGGGTTGGCGGGGGAGGAGAGCCCGGCCAAGGGTTGGCGGGGGAGGAGAGCCCGGCCAAGGGTTGGCGGGGGAGGAGAGCCCGGCCAAGGGTTGGCGGGGGAGGAGAGCCCGGCCAAGGGTTGGCGGGGGAGGAGAGCCCGGCCAAGGGTTGGCGGGGGAGGAGAGCCCGGCCAAGGGTTGGCGGGGGAGGAGAGCCCGGCCAAGGGTTGGCGGGGGAGGAGAGCCCGGCCAAGGGTTGGCGGGGGAGGAGAGCCCGGCCAAGGGTTGGCGGTGGAGGGGAGCCCGGCCAAGGGTGGGCGGTGGAGGGGAGCCCGGCCAAGGGTGGGCGGTGGAGGGGAGCCCGGCCAAGGGTGGGCGGTGGAGGGGAGCCCGGCCAAGGGTGGGCGGGGGATTTGAGCCCGGCCAAGGGTGGGCGGGGGATTTGAGCCCGGCCAAGGGTGGGCAGAGGAGGAGAGACATCCAGTTGGGAGATATGGTGAAAGAGGTCTTAGATGTTGGTGAGAGGTGGCCAGAGTTCCAATGCCATTAATATGCAGCAAATCACAATCTGGTAAACATTTAATTCAAAACCATGCTGTCAAACTGGCAGCCCAAGGAAGTGTGAGGTCTAATCAATAAATCAACTGGATTATACGTAGAAGAATATGAAATACAGACTTTCTTACTTAGAGCAGCCCATCCCGTAGTGTAATATTTAATTGGAATACACTGTATATAATTGAAGTTTATTATCATATACTTAGTTGCGTCTAAAACAGGGTTATATATTTTAAGCAAAAAACTCTATATTGTACAGGTCAGTGGTTATGGGTTTGCAAATATTTGGAGGTTTTGAAATATATTATTGCTACTAAGTGTAATTGTTATAGCTCCTTATCTGTGTCTTATTTGGATTCCTTCTTCTTTATAGCATTGAGCCTATTGTGCAATACCGGATATTTGGTGCAGTTTGGTGTAGGAATGCCTACTATTACTGGATGTGGGCAGTGTGTGGGGGGGTTATCATTTAATATGGGGGTGGTTGGGATTCAGGGTAATAGTGTGCTGTATTTCTGCCATTTCAATCTCTTAATATTGTCCTCCTATTTGCTAAAATTACAATTTTATGTATTATTTTTGTATTGCATCAGCAATTTAGTCTGATCTCATTAGGTCAAACCAATTAAAGTGTTACGGCTGTTCACTTTATTTCAATATGATCTTTTAAATAACAAAACAGAGTATTTTCATTAATTATAGAATTGTTAGATGCTATTATGTTAATTATATATTTTTTAGATGCCACATTCCCATTGTACTGATAGAAACATCTGCTTTATTTAAAGGGATAGGGAAGGCTGGTGGATTTTACTAGGTATTTAATTTGCCTATGTATCTATTCACTTTTATGTACTTTATTTTATCATACAAGTAGTCCCTGGATGTGCAGTGAAGTGTCTGTCCTAACCTATCAGGGACCATGTTGCTGATAGATGATTAGTCATTGGATAGCATGAGACACAGCACATCCAGCCCTACAGGGTCTGTCTGCATGCATTGCAGTGGGCAGACCCATACAGGCACTGTTTGTTTGATTTAGGCAGAGCTTATACGAACTTCTTAATAAAAAAGAAGTACGAAAAAGTTAATAGATACACAGGGATATTATATACCTAAGAAAATCCAGGAACCTTCCATATCCATTTGCATTCTCCTCCCACCTCAGGAAGTAGATTACTGGGAACTATTATGGCAGATTCTGCAGCTGCATAAATGCATACAAAAATAATAAACTAGAGGCTGTATTTTTTGTTTTTATTTCTAAATACTTTATGCCTATTTTCATCTGTAATTCTTCCAAGGTTATAAATGTATGAACATAGTTGTTTTTTTAAAAAAAAATCTGTGTTTCACATAAAAAAAGTTCAGTGTTTTTGTTCAATTTTAAGAAAACATAATTTTTCATGCATAAATCTGTGTATAAAGCTATTGTATAATTCCGTATTGATTCCCAGCTCTTTACACGTTGGTTCATGGCCTTTATGCTGTGCTGAAATGTCACCATATTGAATGGTCCCTGGTACAATGTGAGTCAGACCCAGATAAATGTCCGTCACACACAGCCTGAGATAACACAAATTGCTGCAAACTCACAGAATATTTAACGAACATTTTAGTGCTTTGAAATAGAAATGTGATGATGTAACTGTGACTATTGTGCAGACAACTCATTATCACTTCTGTAGAGATGCTGCCTCTGCATATTATAGGTTCATCACCTCTGAGATATAACCTGAGAAGCAACCTCAGGTCTCTGCCTGGGAAATGATTAAAGGGCCCTGGAATAATCCAGCTTTTGTTACATTGTATGTAGTAAATATCCAGATAAACAACTTTTCAGATGGTTCTGCTTACAAAATATGGATCTTTTATGAGAAAACTCACTCTGAAAGTAGCTGTTTTCTTAATAATCTTTGGACTGGAAATCTAGTGGAGGCTGTATCACTTTTAAGCATATGCTTAAAAAGGAGCAATGTATAAAATGGTTTGGATTGACAGAGTGAGGGTGCATTGTGGTCTCATTTGCATGTCCCCACCCAGTACAATGCATAAACTGTATTTCTGAGAAATTTGAGCAGGAAATAAGTTTATTAACTTATTTTTAGACATTCAAATAGTATCACTAATAGACTATTCATTGTTTGTGTGTATATATATATATATATATATATATATATATATATATATATATATATATATATATATATATATTTATATATATATTTATATATATTTATATATATATATATATATTTATATATATATATATATATATATATATTTATATTTATATTTATTTATATATATATATATATTTATGTATTTATATATATATATATATATATATATATATATATATATATATATATATATATATATATATATATATATTACACATATACATAGTATGGATATTACAATGTACACAGCTATAAACTGTAACATACAAGTAATTGTGTATTTTTTTACTTCTAGGTTTGGAATTTGAATTTTCTTTACACCAACAAAAAAAGGTAAGGTTGTGAATCTTTTTATATTTAAATCATTTTATGGGGGCGTACCAGTAAGCCTCTATAATATGGTGTGTGCGAGAGAACACTTACCTTGATGTTCGCAAAACATCTTTTAATTTCTGTCAGTTGAAACTTAGGGTTAACACCATCCAAACCCAGGCTAAATTGGTTAACATTTTTAAAAAACAATTTGGCCAATCAGGAGGAAGTAAAGACTGAAACATTTGTATCACACTCTGGCAGTTGCTGCCTGTTTTTTTTTTTCCTTATGGGCAATTAGCCCCAATTTAACCCCACCAACCATCATTTCCTTTAGAGGTCACACACTGTACCCTGCAGGGTACACTTTACGTAAGCTTCCGAGGGGTGTGCACATCCAAATATCAGTATCTAGCATATAAATATGTAAGTACATTCAACTTTCAAATGTTTCCTAAAAAAATGCCACTGATTAGTAGAAAAATATGTATTATATTGAAACCCAACTCACTTACATATACCTTAAATTATTAACAAAATACCTTGATACATCAGTCAGGTTGTACCTATTACTTGTCTGAGTCCGATCATTCATAAACTGTTTGTTTTGTAAAGTGGAAGGGGGGCATAACATCAGTAAAAGGTGCACTAACATCACATCTGCATGTACTCGTTTTATTCTGGGGAATTGCATTTGGATATTGGAAGCTGATCATAAAGAACATAGTGGAAGAATCATTGCTCCACCTAGTGGCCAAGTTTGCAATTACAAAAGTGTACATATATTATATACAGTGGTTGCATAAATATTTACTCTTAGACTTTTCAGGGTTTTTTTTTTTTTTATGTAAGTACCTGGAATTAACATTTATTGTATTATTAGTATTTTTAACAAATTATTTGTACATACTTAAGCATTCAGTAATTTTAGATTATTTGTAAATAATTTTGACAAATATATAGTTTGTTTTTTCCACTTTAACATTCTAGTTTATTTGATGTTGGTGACAAATATTCCGGTTAAATCCCACTACAAATGTGGAAAAATCAAAGTGTTCTTATGCAATGCATTGTATGGCAAAGGACAAAAGTACATTATCTGTTAAAACAGTGATTTAATACCCTATTCTCAAGTCCTCCCACACTGGCCATGATTTAAGTTTAACACTGTGAACACAAAGTAATGCAATTGGTATTATAAATCAGGCCTATATTGGGGTCCTTGATAGAGATTTGGGACTCAGTGTGTAAGCATACACTGCTAAAATCTAAAGTCCTAAGTGCCCTCACTCAAGTAGTATTACACCACTGCCGTGACAAACCCGCAAACGTAACCAACGTTCTTGGTCCACAACTATATATGTGATGTTTTATATATATATATATATATATATATATATATATATATATATATATATATATATATACTCATACACACACACACTATAGGAAAATGTCTGTGCATATACAAATATTTCAAAGTACTTAACTGCATCTTTAGGCAGCCTGACGCCCCCTGAAAATGTGCTGTCCTAGGCAGAAACACACCCCTACATGTTTGTGTAATAGTAATTAGGACTTTCATGTGATCATTTCATAAAGGCCTTTGTAGTGCTCATATACAGTAGGGTTTCATTATTTAATAACTGAAAAACAATAAAATTAGTAGATGGACGGATAGCTGGACAGATAGCTGGATAGGCGGCTAGGCGGATAGATGGACAGACTAATGGATAGGCGGATAGATGGACAGACTAATGGATAGGCGGATAGATGGACAGACTAATGGATAGGCAGATAGATGGACAGACTAATGGATAGACGGCTAGGCGGATAGATGGACAGACTAATGGATAGACGGCTAGGCGGATAGATGGACAGACTAATGGATAGATGGACAGACTAATGGATAGACGGACAGACTAATGGATAGACGGCTAGGCGGATAGATGGACAGACTAATGGATAGACGGACAGGCAGATAGATGGACAGACTAATGGATAGACGGCTAGGCGGATAGATGGACAGACTAATGGATAGACGGACAGGCTGATAGATGGACAGACTAATGGATAGATTGATAGATGGACAGGCTGATAGATAGATTGATAGATGGGACAGGCTGATGGATAGTTTGATATATGGACAGGCTGATAGATAGATTGGTAGATGGACAGGCGACAGGCTGATAGATAGATAGATTGATAGATGGGCAGGCTGATAGATAGATAGATTGATAGATGGGCAGGCTGATAGATAGATAGATTGATAGATGGGCAGGCTGATAGATAGATTGGTAGATGGACAGGCTGATAGATAGATAGATTGATAGATGGGCAGGCTGATAGATAGATTGATAGATGGGCAGGCTGATAGATAGATAGATTGATAGATGGGCAGGCTGATAGATAGATTGGTAGATGGACAGGCTGATAGATAGATTGGTAGATGGACAGGCTGATAGATAGATGGACAGGCGGATAGATAGATTGATAGATGGACAGGCTGATGGATAGATTGATAGATGGGACAGGCTGATAGATAGATTGATAGATGGACAGGCTGATAGATAGATTGATAGATGGGACAGGCTGATAGATAGATTGATAGATGGACAGGCTGATAGATAGATAGATTGATAGATGGGCAGGCTGATAGATTGGTAGATGGACAGGCTGATAGATAGATTGGTAGATGGACAGGCTGATAGATAGATTGGTAGATGGACAGGCTGATAGATAGATGGACAGGCGGATAGATAGATTGATAGATGGGACAGGCTGATGGATAGATTGATAGATGGGACAGGCTGATAGATAGATTGATAGATGGACAGGCTGATAGATAGATTGATAGATGGGACAGGCTGATAGATAGATTGATAGATGGACAGGCTGATAGATAGATAGATAGATTGATAGATGGACAGGCTGATAGATAGATAGATTGATAGATGGACAGGCTGATAGATAGATAGATAGATGGACAGGCAGATAGATAGATAGATGGACAGGCTGATAGATAGATTGATAGATGGACAGGCTGATAGATAGGTTGATAGATGGACAGGCTGATAGATAGATTGATAGATGGACAGGCTGATAGATAGATTGATAGATGGACAGGCTGATAGATAGATTGATAGATGGACAGGCTGATGGATAGATAGATTGATAGATGGACAGGCTGATGGATAGATTGGTAGATGGACAGGCTGATAGATAGATTGATAGATGGACAGGCTGATAGATAGATTGATAGATGGCCAGGCTGATAGATTGATTGATAGATGGACAGGCTGATAGATAGATTGATAGATGGCCAGGCTGATAGATGGGCAGACAGATACAGTTTTACTCTCTGGTCGTCTTTATAAACAATATAAAGCTCTAAGCTACCTATGAATCCAGCTCTTGTTCTTCGCACTGATCTACATCTCCATGGGCAGTGAAGGGATATTATCCGGATCAATAACCCCCAGCTACCTCAGAACAAGCAGATAATTCCACATCTCTGCCTCTATATCTCTAATTGGGTTGCTTCCCAGTTATTGTCATTTTGCAGCAAATAGATTGTGCCCAGGATGTTATTACCTCTTCCGCACTCTGCCGATCCATTACTGTTCTATAAGCCTGGGGGATGTCAGCACTAGTCCGCTTGGCCACATTTGGAGGTATTTTGCAGGATAACAGATTTCTGACTTTGGCCGCCTCTCACTCACCAGCTGGATCTTGGGCATATTTATCAGAATCATTTTTTCTTTGCATGTGTTTTTTTCTTAGTTGCTTGGTGCTGATCTGTACACCAGCTGCTCTCAATGTGGACTTACATGTAGCTCCTGACATAAAAAGAAAGGAACATGGAAAGTTTTTTTCTTTCTTCCTTGCATCTTAAAGAAAGTATTTAATGTTAATATTTCACAGAGTGGTTATTTTCTTTTATTTTTAAGTGAAAATCTCAGAACAGAAAAACATATTTAAATGTTTACCATTTCTTTAGGGGGGGGGGTTGACCCTGTCACCTATGAGCAGAAATCTAGTTGTGAGTCTAACTTTTCAGCCAAGACATCCTAAGACTTAAAGGGACTTTTTAGGCAATTGTGTTTATGGTTTTATCTAGCTGGCATAATTCATTTGTCCTCCTTAATGTAATTGTTATATCAAATTTACACTTCACTTGCGTCTAAGCTCCCAGAGCAACACTCTCACTTTGAGGAATTTCCTCCTTTCTTCCTGTGTTCTCTCGTGTACGGTGCCATGTTTTGCAGCCCACACCAACAGTAGAAGTGTTTCACACCATCAGTGTCTTCTTTTAAGATGAAAGCTTCTTGTAAATTCCACCTTAGGAAGCTGAATAACTAAAGTGGTGGCCAAACTGCCGATGTTCTCAACAGGACTAATTATAAGCCAATTAGCTTGCAAGGACACTCCCTCTTGCGAAAGTAACAGGAGGAATATGCTTAGAAGTGGAGACAATGCAATCAAGAATGTCATGTAAAAGTTCTAATTTAAAGGTTATGTTTGCTTTCTCAAAAAAGAAATGTATAGACAAAAATTTACAGCAGTGGTCCTTTAACTGTTTGACTACCAGGGCAACAACTCTGTTATATTGACTACTGTAAATTAAGCCTGATCAATAATTGTACAGCATGGAATGGCTTCATCAATAAATATAACTGTTCATCTATCATCATCCAATTAGGCACCGCAGAAGCAATTCCTCCTGTACAGGCCTTATCACATGTTTTTTATCCCAATTCATATAGATTTCCTTTAACATAAAGCTGACAATAGAAAATGTGCATCTGCTTTCTCGGCTATAATAATTTAGTTGTCTAATTTGACATAATATCTTTAATCAAAATTGGCAGTTTTGCTTTGCTACCTGCATGAAACAGAATTATATATTCTATAATGAGTTATTTATTAAAAATACTGAATTAAATAAACATCTCTAGAAAATGAAGCCCTATATGTGCATGAAATTACATTACCAATCCCACCCAATTGCTTCCCACTGGGAGATTTAATAGGATTCTTTTGGCCAATTTTCTTTGTTTGTATAAATGTTTTAATAACATTAATTTAGTTAAATGCAAATTTTGCCTTAGAACTCCATTGGTTTCAGCACAGTTCGAATATTATGAGCTCTAAATAAAGTTACACAAAATTGATATCCTATTAGACCCGTATCTCTAGCTCCCAAATAAAGTCAGACCTGCAACTGAAAAAAGTATCAAGTTTCTGCCAAAAATATTACGAATGCTAAATAGGATTTGCAAGGGCTTTTTTCAAACTCTTATTAGAGCTGTAGCAGCAATTAAACACACAATACTGTACATTAAAAGCTCAGAAAGGAATTATAATTAATTAAAGAACAGTCTCAAACCCGCAAATATGCAGTTAACAAATATTATTCTTAACTGTTTTTTCTGAGTGGTATCGGTCCCGGGGTTAAGGCATATAGTCTAAAGCAGATGATCTAATGCATTTTATAGATTGCTAGGTTGTGAGCCCAATCTTCAAATATTACTTATTGTAACTAATTATTCTTAGCTTCCAATTGCAGATTACGTCTAACTTCCATATTTTACTGATGTCATGATGACGGGTTCATTTACTATTGGCTGTATCTAAATATTGTCAGATCAAATGTTGTAATGAGATTAATTGATTATATTTATTCCTTCCAATGTATTTATTTCCGTTATACTTCACGTCTAAAAAGTCCCCAGAGTAACAAATTCTCGTCTTCTTGAGAAGCCCAATTCTTCCTGTTAACTATCATGAAAGGTGCCATGTTGCACAGCCGTGATTTAAACCCACAGAATCAGAATTTTCTAAGACACTGTTTTACATTGTGAGGGTGTGTTTTTTTAACAATCAGTGGAGAGAGGAGGAAACAAGGAGAGGGCAGAAACGTTCTAAATTATTGGATCTGACTGAAATTTACACCACACCCCTTCTCTCACAGACCCAAAAGCAGACAACATGTATCCGACAATACAAATATTGCTGTCCTGTAAATGCTCCTCTCACACACACAGCTTTCTCAAATGTATTACAAGAGGTAATGGGGGCAGAGAGTGCACCACCCCTAGCGCAGGTCACCTTGGTTGATGTAATAGCCAAATATCTAACAGAAGTATGGGATTTGATTCTCACCTTTTATGACCTCATGAATGGGTTCCTAACATTCCTCGAATAGTCTATTGGTACTATACAAATCCCCTCGTCTGTGATGTAGCCCACCGCTGTGCGTACACTGTGTATTGTACAATACACTTATGATTGTTGTTGTTATAATATAAATTATAATATAGTGATGCCATGTTATTATAATCAGATTTATGTAGGTGTGAGATCCATGAAAATACATTTTAACTTGATGGCTATAATTATATATGTTGGAACTTATTCAGGTGTCACCAAGCACCAGATGAATCCGTCCGATAAAATAGGTACTTTATTACAGAATAGATATATACAAATTTTGTGTACAATTGCTGGTTTAGTCGGACGCGTTTCAACATCAAATCTTATGGCTTTTTTTAATGATCAAAACCACCAATATAAAAACATACGTACAAGTAAAATATACTAAACTATATGTATTGAGAATTATCCAATACATGGCTAGCAAATTCCATTTAAATTAAAAATAAATTGTTCTGCTAACTTATCATGGAGGCCTCTAGGTACAGCAGATGCATTATAAAAAAAAAATGCACACATTAACAAATATACATTTTTTTTTTTTTTAGCAGTTTGGCCCTTTAATAGTGTCTAATGAACCATTATATTTTCCTAAGTCTCCATCACTTGCTACTTGCGACATATCAGATGTAGGCCGGTTGGATGCAGGAAGTTAGAATTCGGTTTTGTTACGGTAACATTAGAGGTCACCAAAAAGCTCAGAAAAGCAATGGGGGAAGATTTCAAATGATTACCAAAAGCTTTCATGTTGGACGTCTCTCTCTGTAGCCTTTTTAGTATCCCACCACATTAATGCTCCCCAGAGGGGTTTAGCTGCTTTTCTGAAAAGTACAGACAAAGCCATGGAAGAATAAACAAAAACATACTGAGCCTTTTATATAAAGGTTCATCTATTATATCATTTTATTAATTAGAAACCCCACACTACATGCCTATCATTTAGATATGCAAATTCATATTATTTTTAGAATTTGTTATTGAGCAGTTTATATTATTTTCCTTATAGGAAAGTCGACATAAGAAAACATTTAAACATTATGCTGCAAAAAAAAAAAGGTTTTCATAAACAAGTTTTCCTAAAATATTGAAATCTGTCTGTTATATTAAGTCTCTCCCTGTGACCCTTAATCATGATGTGTTGATAAAGAGACTGTTCTTGTGCCCCATTAGTTTTACATTCATATTCAATTCTGTGTAAATTGTTATTCACATATGTTTTTCGATCCATTTTTATAAAGGCAGTCACATCATAGTAAACCCTTCCAGAAATGTATGTAATTAGGAGTGGTATTTAAGTAAATGGATCTTTTTGTTATGTTACACCTACCCAGCGGCGTAGCTAGGGGGCTGGTGAGGTGGGGGTCCGCCCTCGACGGCACTTTGTATATTGAGAGCGGGGCAAGAGCAGCACTTTGTGTATTTAGGTGGGTGGCACCCCCAGGTGGCAAAAGTTGTAGCTACTCCACTGCACCTCTCTCTGTCCTCACAAATACTCAGGAGCAGGCAGTTGCAAGTATAACTACAAGCTCTGTTCCTGCAGAGATGTAAACACCCCTCTCATTCAAACAGATAATCACAATATATCATGGCTGCATAGATATCAAAACGTATTATATTTTTTCAACCATATATTTTTTTTTATCATAAAGTTGTCCTTTAAGTCATCCACATATCTAACCTGTATCTTAGACCACCCATGCATGGCCACTCTGTTATACCCGAAGTTCAAAAGAGCACCATTTAAAATAGTTTTCTATATGAGTGAATATATATGATTATAGCACAACTAGGAATTACTTTGGTTTGAGGCTCTTTATTATTGAATCAACTTTTAGATATGTCTCTCATGATTTAAGTTTATATAATTATATTACTCTGTAATACTGAACACTCTTCTTTTTACTCGCAGGACTGTACATCTAACAAACATGGAACTGCTGCAAAACAATTACTGGAGATCAACCAAATGGCACCGTCATATCCACCTTATCCTTTCCCAGCTATTTTCCAGACAACAAACAAGAGACCGAAGAAGATGATTTTTCTTCGGAGAGACAATAAAAAATATGCAGAGCGAAAACTCCTTAAGAAAAGGAGACGTTTTCTGCTCAAAGAGAATCCAATCCTCATTACCATGAATAACTCTGTAGTGGATCTAACTCGGCTGCAATACGATGACCAAAACGGCAACCTGAAGAAGCTCTATGAGATACAAAAAGAGAGAAAAAAGTTAATGCAAGATGTCTGCTCAAAGTATAAAAGCAGCAGTCGGCGGATCATCACTCCTTATCACGTTTCAAGGATTTTTGTTGAAGATAAACACAAAATTTTGTATTGCGAGGTCCCAAAAGCTGGCTGCTCCAACTGGAAACGTGTTTTGATGGTTTTAAACGGGTTAGCATCTTCTACTAAGGATATACAACACAACACCGTACACTACGGAAATTATTTAAAACGTCTTGATAGCTTTGATCGGAATGGAATATTCCATAGACTCAACACCTATACTAAAATGATCTTTATCCGGGAGCCTTTTGAGCGTCTCGTTTCTGCTTTTCGAGACAAGTTTGAGCATGCAAATAATTATTACCATCCAGTTTTTGGCAAAGCCATAATTTCTAGGTATCGACGGAATGCCACAAAAGAAGCATTAAGGACGGGATCAGGAGTCCAATTTAAAGAGTTTATTCAATACCTCCTTGATGTTCACCGGCCAGTGGGCATGGACATCCACTGGGATCATGTAAGCAGGCTTTGCAGCCCTTGTTTAATTGATTATGATTTTATTGGGAAGTTTGAAAGCATGGAAGAAGATGCAAACTTCCTTTTGCATCTTATCGGCGCACCACAAAACTTGACATTTCCTCGATTTAAGGACAGACATTCTAACGAGGAACGAACAACAAATAAAATCACTCAGCAATATTTTGCACAGCTGTCCCCTTCTGAAAGACAGCGCACCTATGATTTTTACTACATGGACTATCAGATGTTCAACTACTCAAAACCTTTTGAAGACTTGTACTAAGTGCATGGAACTCAACGCGTTTTGTATAAAATGTCTAATTCAGGTTTTATATTGTTGGGATCCAATACTATCACCCCACAGAGAACATGGCTCATTTCAAAGCAAATCATTTTGAAAAACATGTAAAAAAAAAAAAAAAAAAAAAAAAAAAAAAAAAAAAATATATATATATATATATATATATATATATATATATATATATATATATATATATATATATATATATATATATATATATATACACACACACACACACACACACAATGGGTCACTTTTGCTGTGGTGTAAACAAGGAGATTGGATGCACCCTAGTACTGAAATTAAAACGAGAATGGCTTATATTGAGGCACAGTTTAGGCTTAATACTTTCACATAGTAGCCTACAAACTACATTTTGTATTTTAAATGATAGCATTGGGATGAGGATTACTGCACCCTGTATTCAAATAGTCATATTTAATCAGTTTATAAATTCTTTACAGTCTTTTTCCAATCATGTAACATATCAATTGATCTGCTATTTGGGAAAAAAATTAGGACCACAAAGTATTGTACAAGCCATGATTATGACATCGCACATAGGAGATAAATTGGTTGTTGGATCTTTAATAGTATGTAATAAGGATAAACATAAATTACCTATTTTGATGTTTGGAAGAATAACCTGTCATTTTGTATCCTGCTGAAAATAATGGGTATTTTTTTTTTTTTTTTTACCTTAACCCCGTAAATTTCACATGTTTATGAAGTATGCAGCAGCGTTAATAGCTATGTAATCCATGGGCATAAAAGCAGAAAATCTTAATTTTAACAGTCTCTGCTTGTGCATTGAAGCTGCCATGACGGCAGTACTTCCTTTTCAAGACATGAGCGGGCAGGCAAGTTTAATTGCTGTTGTCTTCTACGGAGTATGTGCAGAGGAGGAGGAAGTTGTGAAATGCTAAAAGCCAATCTGAGTCGGGCAGTGAGCGCCCTCACTCTCCTTTCACTCATTGAGGGTATGTGTTCTGTTAATTTTGGTTATCCATCCAACTCCAAGCCAGCAGGAACATACAAGCATAGGAATTTGCTAAAATAAATACAAATATTGAGAAAAATGCTTTTTTTTATTTGTTACATACTTAGGCAAAAACCATGGGTAAAATTACCCCAGGCAAAGTTCCCAGTGTTATACAGTTAAATTATAGGTCATAATAAGAATTTTAAAAATATCTAGTTGTTAAAACCCAAATCATTAACTGGCATAAAAATAACATGCAACATAGTATTTTGTGTGGTCATTTTATCGACAGACATTAACCCCTACTTCCCAGTGTGATATGTCATTACTAATTGGTCTTAATCAGGGGGGAAGTTGCACATGTCTCTTGTAACTGTTCCACCCTCTTGCAACTGGTCCTACAAGGGCTACCAACAGTCTAGGATTTCAGTCTCTGCATGAGCCCAGAAGGAACCATCAAAATGAAACAAAGTAAAACCAGGTGAGCTAAAGCAGGGAGAGATTGAAATCCTGGACTACTGGTAGCATGGGTGTAGAAACGGAGGGCATCGAGAGAAACAAATCTCCCACCACCCCAGATTTATCAATTTGTTTTTTATGTCTAGAGAAGCAGTTGTGTGGTATTTTTATACTATATGTGGATATTGTCTCCTACAACCATGGCTGGTAGCCTTTTTAGGACGGAGATGCGCACCACTGCTCTATAGCGAGACCCTGTTTTATAGATCAATAGTAAAAGCTGGTATAATACCAAGTAACTGAGCATGTGCAACTCCTTCCATTTGAGAGCAAAGTTCAGGGAGAGATAGGCCTCCCATAGGGATGTCCTGTGAATAGAATCTATAATATACTACATTCTATGCCACTAAATTATTTTAGAAATGTCTTTATTTGGACCTATATTATAAGTGCCTAGCTGTATTACCTCCCAGGTCCCCACACGTCTATAATTTTATTTTCCTGTTCTCATGCACAATCTATCATCAGGATAAAGCCCTTCCCTCAATCATAGCTGAACTTCAGCAGTTGTTCAATCAATATTATGTCCTTTTTGCTGCATACACCAATGAACAACAGAAATAGAATCTCCTTCATTTATTTGTTCTGACTATTCAAGGTCATGCCTTGGTTTCTAGTACAATAGCAGAATTCACTAGAGTTACATAGCAATTAACAATGCTGTCTAATTTCTATATGTAAATATTCATACTGCAATGCTACCATGACTCTAATGCATAATTCATATATTTTCATGATGGGAAAAAAAATATTCCACCACTATTCCTGTGATCACTGGTTTTGTGAAATGTTTCATTATTATAGAGTGAAGTACAGTTAATTTATATTTTCATCTATTATATCAATTTGTTTATTATTTCAGCATTATACACTTTATTTCTCCAACAGGGCGCTTGGGAAAGAAATAATTTAAAGCCTACTCAAAACATGCAAGATTATTCAATTGCGGTCACAAACATTGTAATTTTTTTTCTACATTGTTTTCTTTTGCTTATGCTTTTTTTTTCTTCACAAAAGCATATTTATTTTATGGGGACTGCAGCAATACTTTGGTGTTGTTGACTATATTTTTAAGCTTTGACCAAAAAATAGTCAAATTGTATTATTTGTACACAAAGGCTCCATTTACATTTTCGATCAAGACCTTAGTGACAACTTGAGTACAAGAAAATAATAATGTGAAAGTCTCAGACTATATAATTATATTTGATTTTACAAAGGTATTAAACTGGGTTTATTTTTCTAAGCAAATTGATAAATTGGCAAGTTATACTTATTTTACAGTTTTATTTTAGAAAAGGAAAGACTTCAAAAACCTATTATGGAAAAAAACAGATAGTCTAGCAGGAAGCAGACTTGAAGTTCCGATTATCAACTTCCTGTTTCTATGCATGAATGGTGCCAATCAATCCGATCACCATGGTCTAACATTGCTCAAGCTAAATACTGGATGTTAATGGGTGAGGTTTGAAGCAGACCGGTGGCTAGCGTGTCCTAAGTACGTTTTTAATGAGTTTCTTTTTTTAAATCGAATAAAGATTCTAAAATAGGTTTAAAGTTTTAACAGATTTATTTCTAACAAAAGCAAACAATCTGCAAAAAATGCTGTGAATTTTGGGAAATATGTTTTCTCTTTCCTGAAGTTCGGTAACTTTAACAGAAAACTGCCAAACTATTTGAATTTAGGCTTATTTCAGGTTTTTTTTCCATAATTTTTTATCTCAGGATATTTTCATTTTAAGTGTGCGCTTTAATGCTCAGATGCAAGCCCTATATAAAATTAAATGTTTAAGACCATTCATTTTTTAACAGAAGCGATTAGTCACATTTAAATGTTTCTTGCCACTTAGAGGATTTAGCAAGATTATGAACAGTGATGATTAATTGATCCAACTCCAGCAACTATTAAATATCATCGTTCTCTCAGAAAGACGTCAGTAACTCAATTCTCTACAATGACATTATCTTGTTCTCATCGCTTTTTGTAGATAAGTCAATTTATTATATTTGCATAATGTAATCTGAGCGGTCCCCCAGGGCTCAGCTGCATCCCCTTGTTCCTGAGAGCTGGTTATTTTCATGTAGGGAAGCAACAAGATGGCTGCCGGGTCCACCTCTTTCCATTGAACCAACAGGAAGCAGTAATATAATTTTCCATTTGAGTAACTCATTTCTTTAATGACTCTTACGCATTAGCAAAATCTGAAAATATAAAATTTGGTGGATTGTAGAAAAGCATCCTCAAGAAACTTTTTATAATCCACAGTGTAGAGAAAACCTTATTTCATATCACATTTTAGTCATCAATATGCATAAAATCTACATCATTTTGTTATTTCATGTTCTACATATTTTATATAATAGTTAACGGAGGCATGTTATTGTTACAAAAATACTTTAAATTAAACTCTTATTTTTTATAATTTTTTTCTGAACAGATGAAGTCATGTTTATCTCAATGGGAATAATATTCACACAATAATTAACCATCGCCCAATTATGGCGATGTCAGTATGGTAGTATTCTTGTAGTATTTTCACACAAAAAAAAGACTGATCTGAGAGATTTTACCTCTGCAACATTAACATATTCATATTGCTCAGTTAAAACAGAGAAATAGGACCATACATGTCCTTTGTGATGATTAATATAGTGTCCCTTTAGCTTCCAAATAGACATTGTACCCCCACGTTTTTTGAAAAGTGCAGGTTTTCAAGATTTTAAAAAATATGCATAGAAAATGATTATTACAAAAGCTAAAAAATATATTTTTCAATGTTAGGACATCCCTATAGCAAACTCAGTTTTAAGTGTGTCAAGGCACAGCACCAACTGAGTTATTAACCTCTATGGAGAAATAATTTAATCCTTGTGGAGTGATTGGATGTGGTTGAAATGCCCATATTGGATTTGCCAAAAGGAAGTCCTTCAAAAGCTATCTTTGTCAAAGGAATCAAAAAGTATATTTTTAAGCTTTTGTTTTATCATCTTTTCATGCAAAAAAAAACAAAAAACTGTTGAAATGTTTAAAAATGGCAAATTGTGGTAGCCCCATGTTCCTATAAGTGTTCAGAAGAGGATTTTAGCTTCATAAGACACTTGAAAACAAGAAAATGATAAACTGTTTACATGACCAGATCTTACTATCAAAAATATACCCTATATTTCTATCAGAATGTTAATATATCATTGCTAACTGGAATTTCTTACAGATGTATTAAAACACTTATTTCTGTAAATAGAATCTAAAAAGTGTTGTATAAAAGTATTTTCACATGTTGGTTCTGGAGAAATGCACGTCGGTTGAAACTGTACCTGAAATATATTAGCTTTTATTTTTTCTTGAAATGACCTTGTAGTGGTAAAACAAGTTCCAGCATGTTAAAGAAGAGGTTGCATTTATCATAATGAAAAAGCTGTTAGCCATGTTGGTTGTGAACTTCCATATTGCATTTTATAATGCAAAATGGAGATTCTCAGCATATAGCAAGATCAGAAGGCTTCCTATTGATCTACCTGGTCATGGGTTGTAGATACTAGGGCAGAACCAGCACCACATGCACCAATAGGAAGCTGCCACAAGTTGCAATATGTTGCTGTTCAACATCACATAAAGACTGGGAGGGGGAGTTGTGCCAAAATGGCAGCCTCCTATATCTGAGCAGAGGCAAAATAGTAATAATTCATAACTTTCTGCTGCTTGTTTTAGAAAAAACAGAAATTGTTTTACTACTACAATGTCCCTTTAACATCTTCAAAGAAACCTTTGTAGTTTTAACGTCTATGAATTTTACACCTACTGCAAAATTAACTTGCGTATAGTACAAATACCATATGTAACTGGTTCAGCATATCACTTGCATACATACGGACATTCCATTAACGAAAGAAAAAATGCTTATTTTGTTGTATTCCACAGATGATTTACTTCTTGTAAATAAACCTTGTAAAAAAAATGAACTGCAAAAAATTATGAAAAATGTGCAAATTACTTTTTTCTTAGCGTACTTCTTTAAAACATAATATTCTATACCAGTTTTGTTGATTCAAAACATGTTTTTAAAAGGCTGGGCCTGTTGCATTGTATTGTAGTTTATAATAGGTGAAGGGTGGACTTTCTTTTTATTGTTCAAGCACAAATTAAAATGTCTACTGTTTGTTGATTGAATTGTGTGTGTAAACTTTCAGGTTTCAGCCTGAAATGTGTACAATTGCTAAGGATGTATAAGAAAATGAAATAAAAATTGAGATAATACGAGGCAGCCGTTTTGAATTTGTGGTGTTGTGTGAAACTAAGCATCATGGAGGTTCATTGTGTTCACTTAACCAATACTTCCTATACCTCATCTCGCTCTCGATTTTTATATATGCTTAAAGGAAGCCATGTTTAAAATGGTAATGGATTACAAGGGCAAAGCCTTTGTGGGCACATTTGCATGTCCCAGAATGCAGTGTAATAACTGTATTCCTCTGAATTCTGAGCAGGAAACACATTTTTGTTTTGTTTTTTTAACTTGTTTTAGACGTTCAGTTGTGAGCACAAATGTACCATTTATTTACTGTACTACTGTACAGTGGAGGTTTTTATCTCTCTCTTGCCCGCCATTAATTACATCCTCAAAAAAGCTACTACACAAGCTAGGAACACGCCCCATTCTGATGAGACAACTGTACGTGGGTGGGATTCTTGGCTTGTGTATAATCCATCCTGAGCTTTGCTAAATGCTGTGCAATACAGCAGACATATTCTTAAATGAAGCAAAGCCTTTGTGAGCACATTTGCATGTCCCTGTCCAGGTTGCCATAATGCAGTGTTTTAACTAATTCTTGGAATTCTGAGCAGGAAACAAGTTTTTTTTTTTTTTAACTTGTTTTAGACGTTCAAATGTGAGCATGAATGTACTATATATATATATATATATATATATATATATATATATATATATATATAATACCATCAGTATCTCTCAGGTAAATTACACACTTATAATGTTTAATAATTGACTATACCAGGACGGCATTTACATATATCAGACGAAAAAGAGGAAAGAAAAAAAGGGCAACTAATTATAAAGCTCAATATAGATAAGAGACTTCTTAACTCTCAATATAAACAAGAGAAATAGGAAAGAGAGATATCCAGGATACAATTTATTAAATGGGAACTAACACGAGAAAGCCAAATCCTAGCATTACTGTCTGACAAACAATTGAAATGTAACTTTTAATTATAAAATATCTATAAACCAGAAAAAAAAAGATATTTTTTTTTATTAAAGTAAAGGAGGTTGATGATTATTGTCAAGCAGCTAGACGGCAGCACAACTCAACTAGTTCCTGGCCCAACACACAACACTGGACACCAGGAACACCAATCACTGAAGAAGCAGCAACAAAGAGCAGCGAAACGCATTTGATCTACCATTTACATACATACACACTTTTAGGGTACTTTCCCACTGATAAACATTGAGACCTAGTGTCTTTTATGACATCACAGTTCTTATTGTGTTTTTTACCAATTTTTACCTTTTAGTTGTACCTATATTTTTTGGGATATTTTGTCCAATTCCTACATTGGCCAGTATGTTTTTTTTATGGCATAATACAAGCATATCTTTTCAAGGAATTGGGTGTTTGTGTGTGTATCTTTCCATTAGACTTGGATTTAGATCACATAGACAAACATGAACATATACATATATATATAGAATCATTGGTGCATACTCTTATATAGAGATATACAGAAATTGGAGTGTTTTTGTCAGTATACCTGACACCTCACAGAGGTAATTTCAAGTACATCTCATAGATCATAGAAACACACTGTATATTGGGGTGCACTACGAAAACCATGAAGAGTTCTTGAAATATCCCTTCTGACACCTACCTGTGAGAGAGAATCACATCCAGCTTTTAAGTACCTCATATTCTGGAGGTCACCAAATGTGAGAGAACAACTCTGTCAAAGTACATTGTCTAATACTATGAAGAGGCACAAAGTAATCTGCACTAGGAGTATCTATTGTGCTTTCTCCTCCTCCCTTCTTTCTTATATCTAGTACTTCAAATACACCACATTTGCCGGTGTACCAGGAGAAGCGGCATCCTCCAAGAGTGAGATCTACAGAGCCCTGGGAATATAAAAACAAGACCCATCCAAGATCCCATAGAAATAGTGTGGAAATATACTAACAACCACATATTATCCACATCAACATATTATCTACAGAAACTGAGAGAGAATTATCTTGGACTGACATTATCCGAGTAAACGAAGCGCTAAAGCCCAAATTGGGAATACAAAAAGCCCAATACCATATCCACGGTGGAGAGCCTCTCGTGGTGGTGGCATTAAATGGTATCAAATAGAGCTTTTTTATATATATATATATATATATATATATATATATATATATATATATATATATATATATATATACAGTGGATATAAAAAGTCTACACACCCCTGTTAAAATGTCAGGTTTCTGTGCTGTAAAAAAATGAGACAAAAATTAATCATTTCAGAACTTTTTCCACCTATAATGTGACCTATAAACTGTACAACTCAATTGAAAAATAAACTGATTTTTTTTTAGATGGAGGGAATAAAAAAAAAAGAAAAATAATGTGGTTGCATATATCTGCACACCCTCTTATAACTGGGGATGTAGCTGTGTTCAGAATTAAGCAAACACATTCCAAATCATGTTAAATAGGAGTCAGCACACACCTGCCATCATTTAAAGTGCCTCTGATTAACCCCAAATAAAGTTCAGCTGCTCTAGTTGGTCTTTCCTGAAATTTTCTTAGTCGCATCTCACAGCAAAAGCCATGGTCCACAGAGAGCTTCCAAAGCATCAGAGGGATCTCATTGCTAAAAGGTATCAGTCAGGAGAAGGGTACAAAAGAATTTCCAAGGCATTAGATATACCATGGAACACAGTCATCATCAAGTGGAGAAAATATGGCACAACAGTGACATTACCAAGAACTGGAGCTCCCTTCAAAATTGATGAAAAGACGAGAAGAAAACTGGTCTGGGAGGCTACCAAGAGGCCTACAGCGACATTAAAGGAGCTGCAGGAATATCTGGCAAGTACTGGCTGTGTGGTACATGTGACAACAATCTCCTGTATTCTTCATATGTCTGGGCTATGGAGTAGAGTGGCAAAACGAAAGCCTTTTCTTACAAAGAAAAACATCCAAGCCAGGCTACATTTTGCAAAAACACACCTGAAGTCTCCCAAAAGCACGTGGGAAAAGGTGTTATGGTCTGATGAAACCAAGGTTGAACTTTTTGGCCATAATTCCAAAAGATATGTTTGGCGCAAAAACAACACTGCACATCACCAAAAGAACACCATACCCACAGTGAAGCATGGTGGTCACAGCATCATGCTTTGGGGTTGTTTTTCTTCAGCTGGAACTGGGGCCTTAATTAAGATAGAGGGAATTATGAACAGTTCCAAATACCAGTCAATATTGGCACAAAACCTTCAGGCTTCTGCTAGAAAGCTGAACATGAAGAGGAACTTCATCTTTCAGCATGACAACGACCCCATACTTATGCAACCATATTATTTTATTTTTATATTTTTTCTTCCCCCTACCTAGAAGATTTCAGTTTGTTTTTCAATTGAGTTGTACAGTTTATAGGTCACATTAAAGGTGGAAAAAAGTTCTGAAATGATTTATCTTTGTCTCGTTTTTTTTCAAGAAAGAAACCTGACATTTTATCAGGGGTGTGTAGACTTTTTATATCCACTGTATATATATATATATATATATATATATATATATATATATATATATATACATACATACACTTTCATGGCAGGCCCCTCACAAAAGTACCCCCTCCCCTATATCTTTCTTCCTCTATCCTTTTCCTTACCTCTCAAACATTCATATTGTGTTTTGTGCATCAATACACATTTTCATCAAAATATCTCTGATTTAATAGTGGTCAGCTCTTCAGTTCTATTACATACCTCATTTGTCAAAATGGCATGTAATACATCTCAAATGCTGACCACAATCAAATCACTGGTATTGTGATGAATACTCAAGTTGACTGAGGTTGTTTTCAGTCAGATATGTTAGTTATTTTCCACTATTCAAAGCTAATATGCTCCAGTGTTCTCTCTCTCCCTCTCTCTTCCTCTCAATACTGTATATATACAGATGTACCTTGGAACTCAACTTTAACCTGTTGTGGACGTCAGGATGAATTCCAAAAAAGTTGAGTACAAGCAAGCTTTTCCAATAGGAATCAATGTAAATTGAAATAATCCATTCCGAGCCCCAGAAATTTCACATTTTATTTTTAACTAATGGTCTTGTTTTTTTGATATTGATACTAAAAAGACAACAATAATTCATCAATACATCAAATAAAGTGAAGCTAAATTCTATGTTAACTGTACTGAGAGGACTTGAGGGCCCAATGGGATGGTGGCAATGTAGAGGAGGAGTGAGGGTTTTACTTGGAACTTTGGATCTTGTAAGCACAAGCTACACTTTGGTTCTTGTAGGCACAGGCTGCACTTTGGTTCTTGTAGGCACAGGCTGCACTTGGGCTCTTGCAGGCACTAACTATGCTACACCACAGTCCAGAACTTTATTCCACTTCCTGAGAGACAGGATGCGGAGTGGCGCAAGTGCCTCTAGTTACGAGCCAACTTTTGTCAGTCCAACACAATTTTTGTCAGTGTTACGACACAATTTTTTTGTTGGTGAGATGCATCAAGTTCCGAGGAGGTCGAGAACCGAGGGCCCACTGTATATAGATAGATACAACACAGAGAGTGATACAATAATATGAATTTAAGTAGGAGGTTTTAACATTGTTAAATTGTTGCAAATATACACAAAATAATTTAGATTCTATGAATGATCAGGACATATACATTTATTTTTGTGTTGTAGAGTTTTATTTATATAACTGCTTGTTTTAATTCTAGATAGGTATTTGTTTTGTTACTTCTCTTTCAGATCGATTTCTTAAAGGACGTTTCTATAATGTTCAATAGAATAGACTCTTCTATATACTAATTTTGCTGGGGTAGGAGCTATATTATTTTTTTGTTTCAGCAGATCAACTTCCTAAGATGAATGCATAGGAAGTTGTCTAGGTTTACAATAGGAATGTGCTATCTACAACTGCCAGTGCACTCATTAAGTCTAATAGAATTCTCATTAGTTCAAAAAGAGACATCCTCATGAGAAAGCAACAAACTGGATCAGTTTATTAAAAAAATGGATCCCTGCAGTAAAGATTATTTGTATATAATAGATGAACATGTTTAGTTATTATTAGAATCCTACATAAAGAAAATGTGGTCCACTTTAAGGACTCTGGACTCATGGAGGGTGTTATCCACCATCAAGAAGATAGTCAAAATCAAGTGGAGACGCTGTAAAACATTTTGTTTTTTTTATAATGACTTTTAAAAGCTGTCATCATAGCTGTTAAAGCCCTTAAAGGGTCTAGTTACTTTAACTTTATTCCTGGATTACCAGCACGGACAGACTTAACGAGCCAATGGGAAGAAAAAGATCTCAGGTCCTGAAGAGGCCATAAATTACAAGATTCCCCTAAAATCATGTATACTCTGTTTACTGCAACCAGATTTTCCAGTATGTGCGTTTATGTGTAGAGAAGCAGTTGTTGTGTGGTCTTTTTATATTATATGCGGTACACCCCCCAGATTTTATTTGGATCCTACACCCATGATTGCAACAATATATTTTTTTGTCTTTAGTGTGTTTGGATAAACTAAAGAGGGTGACATTTTTGTTACAGCAAATGTGGGGCATGGACATTGGCCGAGTGCTTGTGGTCTCTTTGTCTTTTTAGCCCCTGCGGAGAGCATTGAGGGCAGCTGCAGGAACAACCAGGTTGTATAAAAACTCAAAATAGTGAATCCATTTTAATAATTAAAAAAAATGTTTTTCCCTTGATTTGAAGTGCTCTGTTTGATTATATAGAGCAGTATTGGTAACTCCCAGGGACCTTTCATGGATATATTTAATAAACCAGGCTAGAAAACATTGTGAATAAAACTGGTATTATTTTCCACCCTATGTAATTGATCATTAATTGGATCAAATTATTTTGTTTAAAGGTATATGCAAGTGAGCTGGATTATGAATGCATCGGATAGAGAATTATTAGTGCATGAAAAAAATTGTGTGAAAAAATACCAAAATAAACATTTAAACAGTTACCATAAAATTTGCTGAATTTCTTGCATTTGCAAACTGTTTTCTATCAATGTTAAAACACCCTGAAAATCCCAGGGACAATTAGCATACATAATACATTGTATCTGTTTGGCCTGGGTAATGAGCTGCAGCTTTCCTTTATGTTTCTGTAATACCAAGAACAAGGTCTGTGTCCCTTCATCACTGAATGTTTTATCTACATCCCAGTTGATACTTCCCCCCCCCAGCCCCAGTGAATTGCCCATCATCACCCCAACCCCAGTGAATTGCCCCTTTGATCTCTCTCAGCCCCAGTGAATTGCCCCTGTGATCTCTCACAGCCCCAGTGAATTGCCCCTGGGATCTCTCACAGCCCCAGTGAATTGCCCCTGGGATCTCTCACAGCCCCAGTGAATTGCATTCACTCACTCACACAGAGACACATGCACAGACCTTGAACTTTCTCTTCCTCAAATGTTGCAGGTCATTGCAGGACCATAAATTAAGCATAAATGCTCATTCTCCTAAAAAAACAGGAAGAAGAAGCTGAAATGTTTGTTTTCAATAAAGTGATAATTTGTCAGAATTGATCAAGGAGCAAGTGTATGTCTAAAGAACAAAATGCTCAAGCATTTTTACTTGAATGTCGATTTATGGTCCTTTAAGGACCCAGTGTTGCAGACTCATCTAGCTGGCTGCATACAGCATTGCTGATTGGCTGTAAAGCTGGGCATGCTCACATGGATAGGGTACACTTTTACAAAAATTAACCCCCTCAGGAGCCTAGCTCAATCCTGGGGGTGTAAACATCAACTGCAACAGTTTTTGTGTTTTTTAAATTCATAGCTAAAAAAAAAAAACATAGTGCATGCAAATAAATGTAATCATACACTACTAATCCCCCTCTAGCAGATGCATTCATACCCAGCTCACTTGCATATACCTTTAAACCTTTCAGTGCCATGGGTCAGAACATTTTCTTAATTCAGGAGGCCAGAAACATTTGTGATTGTTTCCTATGTATTTGTTTAGGGTTTAGATACAGTTCTTGACCACCTACTTGTATGTATATATATATATATATATATATATATACAAACATACATATACAGCTTGACATTATTTTCTCTTTCATTTGGTACTTTGTACTTCTACTAAAATCAGAGCCCTGGATTCCCATAATAGGTATCATTACATTTCTTTCTGATCAAGACAGGTCAGCAAATAATAACAACAATAAAGAAATAGACCCCCTGCCAAAAGAGATTGGTTTATTCTTGTACACAGCACAATCCTATAAAACTATATATTAGATTAAATCACAGACTCTAGAGAGTTCAAACATACCCAACATATTTCACTCCCTAAAATCACCCAATCATGCTTTGTTAAAGGCCAACATTTTTATAAATTGATGAAAAGAATATAAGAATTTAAAATGTATCAGCAAATTATCAAAAGCAAACCAATTATATAAGATTACAATTCAATGTAGCTTATAACAGCCCCATAACGAGTAAATAGATACTAAATAATTATAATATAAGTCCAAATGTGTTTGTGTCTAAGACCCTGTATAAACAGAAAAAATAAGTTAGAGGTGCTAAATCAGAGAAAGAAATATCCTTGATAGGTTAGTTCTGTGGACATGATAACCCACTCTGAGAGCAACCTCTTTTAGCCACTTGTGTCCTTCACAGGGAGAAATATCCTGTAGTATATCAGTCTGGTCCCACTCACTAAAGTGGTCCAGACCTAAAATTCCAGGCAATTCTACCCTGAACAGGAAAAACGGCAATCCCCAGACGTATGTTTCAACCTTCATTGGGCTGCATCACCTAGGTATAGCTGAACTCCCTAAGCCACAGTGAGCAAGGGGTCCACGTCTGGAGTCCTCCCATCACCCTTAGGGAGACTAATACCTAAGGGTCATTTGCATAAACAAAAAAACAAGTTAGAGGAGCTCAATCAGAGAACAAACTAACCTTAATAGGTTAGTTCTGTGGACATGATAACCCACTCTGAGGGCAACCTCACTGAGCTAAAAAAGGTTGCTCTCTCAGTAGGCAACAAGACCTAGAGAAAAAACCCACAGAGGTATTTTTCATTATCAGATGAGCATGTCTACTCTTTTTGTTTAAATCTTCTCACCTTATGGGTGATAGGGAGAACCAGACGTGGACTCCTTGCTCACTGTGCCTTAGAAGAGTGATCTAGCCCCAAAATACCAGGCAATTCTCCCTTAGTGAAACCAGACTGATATATTACAGGATATTTCTCCCTGTGAAGGGCACAAGTGGCTGAAAGAGACTGCTGTCTGAGTAGGTAACCAGACCTATAGAAAAAAAAACACTGGGGTATTTTTCTTTCTCAGATGAGCACCTCTACTCTTTTTCTTTAAGACCCTGTATAGAAGTAAGAGAACACCAATGAGTGCTTTCCTGCAATCCCTATCTCTAGCCTTCATCAGTCGCTCCTCCCCCATAGACTACTACCCCTGCCTCATCGCCCCCTTCCCCATCATTTACCCCTCTCTTTTCGCCTTTCTTTCACACCTCATCCACATCCCTTCCCCTTCTATTTCCCCACCTTTGTCAACTCCCCTTCCTCTCAACTCACTCTCATACCTCCTCTCCCCCACTCACCCCCTTTTCCCACAGTCTCAACCAAGCTTTCCCCTATTCTGGGGGTTTTGTCCTCCTCTTTATACCCCTCACCACCCACTCAAGTGTACCCTTCTTCTGAGGTTTTTCTCCCACCCACATCTTGCTCTCCTATCCCCTCTCTTATCCTAATTTTCCTGTCTTCTCTTAATTGCCTCCATAATTTATACCCACCCCTCTTTCCACCCTTCAAAACCCATTCCCCTTATCCCCATCACCCCTTTCCCCCTCATCACTCCCTTTGTCTTTTCTTCAACCCACATTGCCTCACATCTCCCATTTCCCCTTATTACCCATCTCTGCCCACCACCCCCTTTTACCTTATCGCAAAATTCCACATCATATCCCCCTTTGCCTCCCTCATCAGCCCATTCTCTCCCTCATTATTCATTCCTAAATTATTTCAATCACCCATTTCCCTCTCATCACCACTTTTGCCCCACCTCATCACCCCTTTTACCTATTAACTCGATTTCCCCATCCGAAAACCTTTCCTTCTCATCACCCCATTCCTCATTCTCTATTCCCCCATTGCTCCCTTTCTCATTACACTCTTCCTCATTCACCATTATCACCAACGTTTTTACCCTAATCCTTCTTTTGCCTTATCACCCCACATTACCCCTCATTATTACCTTATTCCCCCTCTACCACCATCACTGCCTCTCTCCAACTCATTATCCCTTTTCCCTTATCATTCCAAATTCAACATCACCCACTTTGCACCCAGGGCTGCATTTACATCCCCGGTTTCCCTAGGCACGACACAACTTTCTTTGCCGCCCCATATGTGTGGATTTTCCCCACACACACTGAGCTTTCAATACATTGTACACACACAGACACATATATAGAATGTATATGTGTACAGGTGGGTGCAGAAAAAATGTGCAAAATAGTGAGTATATGTGAATTGCTATATCTAAAGCAATAGATGCGCTCACAAAACAAGTGGAATAATAAAAGCATGACCAGATCAGTGTTTTTATTTGCAGGGGAGCTGCCAGTTAGTTAGAGCACTGAGCCAGAGAAGCTTTGTGCTATGGTGGACATGATGTGGAGGTACAGACCAGAGAGGGGATGGCATACAGACACCTAATTCATAATGTCTGTGATTACAAGGTACTGACCTGAACCAGCTATAGCAGCATATTTAGCAGCATATATGTATGTGGGGGTATTCAGTCACATACATCACTTTTGAGTGTGTTTTATTATACCATTGAGAAAGCTCAACTTGTTAGTGAGTGAAACACGTTTGATATATATATATATACTAGAATATTGCCCGTCAAAAAATGACGGCAATGAAATTGTAAGGTAGCTAATGCTGTTTAGTGTGTAATAATGAAATATATAATACATTAATAAATGAATATACTTTACCTATTTTAAAGCATTGTGTGGAAGAGCTGTGAATGTGTTTTGATGTTGCTGCAGCATTAGTGGTGTGGATCTGCTGTGTAAGCGTGCTGAATGTGTGCAGTGTAACACTGTGCGTGCGCGAGCCCAAACCGTTGTCGTGTACTTCCGCATTGGCGTGAAATGGCGAGTAATGTGTGTTATACGTTTGTATCGGAATATCCGTAGGTGTTTTGTGGTGTTTTGCGAGTTTCTTGTGGTGTTTTGCGAGTTTAGAGTGCTGTAGCCTCGTTTTCGTTTTGTTCGGCGGCCATTTTTTCTCTCGCTTCGTTTTTTTTTTAGTCTCTAAACTGTTTTATTTGAAGTAAAATCGAGATGTAAGTTGTATTTTTGAGGTGCTGGGTGCTCCCTCTTGGTGTAGGTAAGTTTTTTATGTATGTGCTGTGTGTATGTATTGTGTTTTACATTTTGTAATGTTCGCGAGTTGCGTCCGAGTGTTGCGAGTCCGTAATGTGTGTGAACGTGTGTCGTATGTTGTTTGCGAGTGTCGTAATGTGTGTGTCGTAGTGTTTGGGTTGCGACGTGAAGTTTGCGAGGGTCGCAGTTGCTGGCAAGGAGCGCCTTCGGCGCTCCTTGCAGCAACTGAGACCCTCGGGCAGTGCCCTCGCTTCGCGAGGGCCTCGACTCGCTGCTACGCGAGCCCGCAGCGTTAGCAACAACTCGTACGCTCACAACTATATATATATATATATCAGGGGCGGCTGGTCCATTGGGGCAGCTGGGCAACCGCCCTCCCTAATTAGAGTCCATAAAAGCATATTTTATTCTATCATTTGTTTTATTCTTTATTCCTATAATTCTAACAGACAGTGGTTATCTTTTTCCCTTCCCTCTTTCATTTTCCTCCCCCAAAAAACATACATTAAAACAAAAAAACGTTGTCTGTGTAATGCATTTACACGGCGGCTGTCATGCAGTCAGGTACCTGAAGGTGGAGCCACTGAGTTACTGGGACGGCGTCCAAAGCCTCTACATAGGGCTCTGCTACATGGAAGAGAGGCTCAGCAGAGCTCCGTGTGCAGCCTGATTAAAAGCTGTTGGGGCGTCTGACTGCAACGTCCACTCATTCCTGCCACTAGAGGCACTGCAGAGCACATACATCACCTCATAGACACATGCGTAGCTGTGTGTGAGGGAGAAGTTAAAGGAGCAGCATGGAGCAACATGATACCAGGAGGTGGTCACAATAAATGTAAGTATTGAAGACAGGCTCTTATTGATTTATTATTCCATAGAACTTACAACTACATTCTGTTAGTCTCCTCAGCATCCCAAGTCACTCTCACAGTGAAGCTACTTGTCAGTTCTCTCTAGGTGTGATTGTTTCTGTATAAATGTATGTGTATATTGCATGGCATGTGTGTATACAGCATGCTGTGTGTTATGTGTGTCAATATATGTATACTGCATGCTCTGTTTTATGTGTGTATATATATATATTCATATATTGCATGTTGTATGTGTGTGTATGTCTGCAAATATGTGTGTAAATGCATTTTGTGTATGTGTTTGTATTTATATGTATATACTGATTGCTGTGTTTGTGTGTAAATATATGAATATTTTGTATGTTGTATCTACATATATGGGTATACTGCAGGCTGTGAGTATGTGTGTAATTATATGTATATATACTGCATACTGTGTTTATGTGTGAACATATTTGCATATATTGCATGTTGTGTTTGTTAATATGTGTATATACAGCTTGCTTTGTGTGTATTTGTGTGTAAATATATTGCATGCTCTGTATTGCTGTAAATAGATGTAAATACTCATGACTTGTATTTATTTATGAAAATGCTTCATATGTGTATTTTGTATGTTGTATAGCTGTAAATATAACTTCCTGCATGTGTGTATATACATATATATATATTTTCTTTATATGCATATAACTATATGTATACTCAGGGGTGGACAAAAATAGTTAACACTTAGGAGCCAAGAACACATACAAGCCAAACAGAGTTTGTTGACACTGTAATGTATGTATGTATGTATGTATATATATATATATATATATATATATATATATATATATATATATATAGTCTCATAGGTAAAGATAAAGAGAGGGGGAGAGGGAAAGATAGAGAGAGGGAGGGGTAGAAGATAGATAGATAGAGGGATAGATAGATAGATAGATAGGTATATAAATAGATAGAGGGATAGATAGAGAGAGGGTAGAGGGATAGATAGATAGATAGAGGGATAGATAGAGATATGGGTAGACAGAGAGGGATAGATAGATAGATAGATAGATAGATAGGTATATAAATAGATAGAGGGATAGATAGAGAGAGGGTAGACAGAGAGGGATAGATAGATAGAGAGAGAGATAAGGGTAGACAGAGAGAGAGATAGATAGAGGGATAGATAGAGGGTAGAGGGATAGATAGAGATAAGGGTAGACAGAGAGGGATAGATAGATAGAGAGAGATAAGGGTAGACAGAGAGAGAGAGATAGATAATAGAAGGATAGATAGAGAGAGGGTAGAGGGATAGATAGATAGATAAGGGTAGACAGAGAGAGATAGATAGAGGGATTGATAGAGAGAGGGTAGAGGGATAGATAGATGAATAGAGAGAGGGAGCAAAGGATCGATAGAGGGTAGAGGGATAGATAGATAGATAGATAGATAGATAGATAGATAGATAGATAGATGAATAGAGAGAGGGAGCAAAGGATCGATAGATGAGAGAGGGTAGAGGGATAGATAGATAGATAGATAGATAGAGATAAGGGTAGACAGAAAGGGATAGATAGATAGATAGATAGGAGATAGAAATCCAGTGCATGTCTGGGATATGCTTTTTCTACAAAACTGAGCTCTGTACCTTCTTATAGCATGAAAAGCTCCTCTTAGGATTACAAATTCTAATATTATCTTGCTATGTTTTCAGTCTACAGGAGGACACGTTGTCAGTGATCTGAACCCAGTGTTTGCTGCAAGGAATGCAGAGCTCAGCTTGACATCCAAAGGTACCAATGGCCTGATCTGATCAGTATATATGATGCAAAAATAGTGTCTGCTGTATACAATCCTGCAAAGTTATGAAATCAACAATGTGATTAGTGCTTTGAAGGAATATTAAAGACACAGTCTATATACTTGTAAAAGAGATAAAAAGGAAGAGAGGGATAGAGAGAGGGATTGATAGGGATAGATAAAGGAATCGTCAGGGAGAGAGGAATAGATATAGAGAGTGAGGGATAGAGAGAAAGGGACAGATAGAGAGAGAGAAGGAGGAAGGGAGAGAGAAAGAGGAGGGGATAGAGAGGAGGGCTTATGTCCTGATCTAATGTGTACTCATTTGTGCTTTATTTAATTATTGCATATAAATCAACAAAATGGAGGAACTTCCCAGCATAAGAAAAGTAAGCAGAACCAGCAGCACTTCACCCTCATCAAGAAAATGCAGGAACTTCCCAGCATAAGAATAGTGACCAGAACCAGAACCACCTCAACCTCAGCAAGATAATAAGTAAGTGAAGTGACAGGAAAAAACCCAAATGGGTGTAGTCTGTAAGTGGACAGGGCCTATAGGGGTAACATGTTGTGAAGGGGAGGAGTTTATAGTGTTGGGTGGCGTCAATGTAAAGGGAGAGGCCAGGTCTCTGTCTTCCGCCCCACCAACTTGGAAAGTCACCTGCCGCCACTGATATATATATAGCTTGAGACTTGATAAAGGGAGGTTAAGCCTCTCGAAAGCTCGTCATTATAAATATAACGTTTGTCCAATACAAAAGGTATCAAATTATATTGCAATACTCATTTTTAATCTATATTTATATGGATTAATAATTACTAAATTACTGGACATTCACGGCTGCTTCACTCTTCAATATATATATACACTATATTTTTTAATTTATATTTCTGTATTTTCATTTTTATATATTTTTTACATGTATCATTCTTTTGTTTCACATTTTGCATTTTTTGCATTTTGACCAGTGTTCCACCATTTCTCCAGGCCATTGGTAGGACTGAAGTGTGTGTGTATATGCTTCTATCTCCCTTAGCCATTGGAGATCTGTCCTGCTGTTGCTTCCTTTTTGGGTTATACCTAGAATTTAGTTTTGAACATCTGGGACTATCATTGTGAACTCCTTGGGACACCATTTATCAGGACATCACAGTTGGATTTCGTGCCTTGGAGCTTTTCTGGTCGGATATACCTCATATTTATGAGGGTGTATAATGTGAGTTCAATTCCTTATGTTATTTGCTATATTTGTTTTAATAAACAATCTTTTTCTGCACTTTCCCGAACCAGGTCCATTGTCTTAGTTATTACAACCACAGTATTATAACCACAGTGGAGTTTGTGTATCACACTCTCCTCTCATATTACAGGCTCCAATAATCATATTTGAACAATAAAACGGTGTTGCCAACACTTGACAATAACTTCATTACTTACACACTTTTTTGACAATTTCACTGGTTGACCATACACCACTAAGGGCATCACTGTCTTTGTGTGTGTTCCTCGTAATGTTTTCTTCAAACACACACCTCCCCCACAATTTATTGATAAAATATGCAGATCCAGTTCTCTCACTCTATAGAGATATACAAATAGTTTCCTCCATATTACAGAGATAAATAAAATATGTAGCACCAGCCCCCCAACATTGCAGACAAATACAGAAAGTGCCCCCATACACTATATACATAAATACCATATCTACACACAACAAAATATAATCACCTATAGTCATATATATATATATATATATATATATATATATATATATATATACAGTGCCTTGCAAAAGTATTCACCCCCTTGACTTTTTACCTATTTTGTTACATTACAGCCTTAGGTTCAATGTTTTGTTAATCTGAATTTTATGTGATGGATCAGAACACAATAGTCTAAGTTGGTGAAGTGAAATGAGAAAAATATATACATAAAACTATTTTTTAGAAATAGAAAACAGAAAATTGGCATGTGCGTATGTATTCACCCCCTTTGTTATGAAGCCCATAAAAAGCTCTGGTGCAACCAATTACCTTTATTTCACTAATTATGTGACCTCTGATGTCCACCTGTGTGCAATCTAAGTGTCACATGATCTGTCATTACATATACACACCTTTTTTTAAAAAGCCCCACAGGCTGCAAACCCTAAGCAAGAGGCACCACTAACCAAAGACTGCCATGAAAACCAAGGAACTCTCCAAACAAGTAAGGGACAATGTTGTTGAGAAGTACAAGTCAGGGTTAGGTTATAAAAAAATATCCAAATCTTTGATGATCCCCAGGAGCACCATGAAATCTATCATAACCAAATGGAAAGAACATGGCACAACAGCAAACCTGCCAAGAGACGGCCGCCCACCAAAACTCACGGACCGGGCAAGGAGGGCATTAATCAGAGAGGCAGCACTGAGACCTAAGGTAACCCTGGAGGAGCTGCAGAGTTCCACAGCAGAGACTGGAGTATCTGTACATAGGACGACAATAACCCGTACGCTCCATAGAGTTGGGCTTTATGGCAGAGTGGCCAGAAGAAAGCCATTACTTTCAGCAAAAAACAAAATGGCACGTTTTAAATTTGCAAAAAGGCATGTGGGAGACTCCCAAAATGTATGGACAAAGGTTCTCTGGTCTGATGAGACTAAAATTAAACTATTCGTCCATCAAAAAAAACGCTATGTCTGGAGCAAACCCAACATATCACATCACCCAAAGAACACCAAAATGTGTTGGAATGGCCTAGTCAAAGCCCAGACCTCAATCCAATAGAAAATCTGTGGTCAGACATAAAGATTGCTGTTCACAAGCGCAAACCATCCAACTTGAAGGAGCTGGAGCAGTTTTGCAAGGAGGAATGGGCAAAAAATCCCAGTGGTAAGATGTGGTAAGCTCATAGAGACTTATCCAAAGTGACTTGGAGCTGGTATTTCCGCAAAAGGTGGTTCTACAAAGTATTGACTTTAGGGGGTGAATAGTTATGCACATTGAATTTTTCTGTTATTTTGTCCTATATGTTGTTTGCGTCACAATAAAAAAAAAAAAAAAACATCTTCAAAGTTGTGGGTATGTTCTGTAAATTAAATGATGCAAATCTCCAAACAATCCATGTTAATTCCAGGTTGTGAGCACAAAACACAAAAAATGCCAAGGGAGTGAATACTTTTGCACGGCACTGTATGTGTGTGTGTGTGTGTGTGTGTGTATGTATGTATATATATATATATATATATATATATATATATATATATATATATATATATATATCCATTTTCTCTGGTACTCCCTATTTCTTTGCATGCAATGCCAGCCTCACAAAAGCTTCCCTGGTGGCCAGTCTGTGAACTGCAATATTGTTTTTTTTTTTTTTTTTGTCAAGGAACATTTTAAAATGTAAATGAGGCTCCATTCAGAGAATATCGCCTAGTCAGCTGCCTAGTTGGCCTAATGAAAAATCTGTCTAGGTTTTCATTCCTCACCCCACATCACCTCCTTTGCCTCTATTCCCCCTTTTTCGGCCCCTCCTTTCTTGAACAGCCCTTTCTCCCCATGTGGTCCTTTCTTTTATTTAAAAGGATAGTGAAATTACATATTTATTTAAAACCAGTCTTTTCAAAAGGCAAACTTGTCTTCACTTGCAACTATAATTAGGGTCTATGAGACTCTGATGCAAAGCTATATTCCCAGATTTGCAAAAATTCTTTCAAACTTTGTGGCATCCACTTTTTATGCAAGAAAAGCTTTGAGTCCTATTTAAATGTATTTTCTTATAGGAAACATTCATTGAAGTTTGACCTTTTTTACTTATTGGTCAAGCTTTCTGATCCACCCACAAAGCTTTTACTAATTTTGCTGTCCGTATCTAATTGCACCCTGGGCTTCTGTCGGTATTGTTTTCAGTGTAGAGCCGTGTGAAACTGAAAAGAGTGAGCATGCTCAGACCCCAGAGATTAACAGGTTGATAGAACATGCTCAGACCCAGTAAGTAATTATAGACTTTTCAGTTTTACAGCCAGAACCATAGGGACTAATTAGTAATATTTACAACATTATAAAAAGATATCCGTCCGTGCTTAGTAAGACTAATTAACAGGTAAAGTATAAACTTCAACACAAAGTTACTGTAATAAAATGCAAACATTTGCAATATAAATCAGCTGATTAAGTACTCGTTATTATTTAAACACTAGCTACTTGCCAGTCAACAATGACGGGTTTAAAATGGTAAGGCTGGCAATGCTGTTTGCCATACAATGTGAGGCTTTTGCTCCTCTGAGCCGCTTCGGCGCACATTGCGAGCCTCTCCCCCATGTACTTGAACTTTCCTGCTTTGCACTGATCACCTTTGGTGCTCATGGCGAGCACCGCGCTGAGCGTTCCTCGCAAGCCTCTCTCGCTCGCGGTGCTCATTGCGAGCCCCACGATCAGCGGCTTTGGCGCTGATCTTGTGACTCACAATGAACATGTTCGGCGCTCATTGTGAGCCTTTCCTCCCGTCTATAGTACAAGCTGCTCATTGCAGGTTTCGTTAACCTGCAACTTTTGTGCTTGGGAATGCCATGTGTCTCTTTCCACCATCTCCCCCTTTGCCTTCCCTGTTTCTTTCTGTAGCTATGTATGACGCACCACTTAGGCTGGATGAGCACCAAAGTGTAACGAACATCATAAGCAATCCCAACACTGACAACTATATATGGGATTTAAATTATAAGATTTTTGGAGCCTCTGCTGTGTCATTTTGTTGTTATTTCATTGTTCAGTTGTGTCCAACTCTCTGTGACCAGGCACGCCAGGCACATCTTGCATCAGGTTGTGCTCATCCATAAGGAGATCTTGGCAAAGATACTGTTGTGGTTTTCCAGTTCCTTTTCCAGTGGACCGAATTTTGTCTGACCTCTCTGCTATGACCTGTCCATCTTGGATGGCCCTACATAGTTTAGCTCACAGCTTTATTAAAGTACACAAGCTTCTTCACCACGACCAGGTAGCAATCCAGAAGAGGGCTGTGTCCTATGTGCTTTAAGATAACACAAGATGTCCTAGTATAGGAAAGTTGGTTCTGGAGTTAAATAAAGTATTTTTTGGATACCGTGTGTGATGTTCTTAATTCAAATTTCCATACAACGGTGTATTATTACTTCACAATAATATACTTTTGTGACTTTCCAAGTGATAAATCTTGGAGAACGATGATTCACCAGCTCTTACAAACCGCTTCAATTTTCAGGTAACCTTTCAAGGTTCAGCATATCCACATCCCGGGGTCACAAAGCAATCAGAACAATACTAATGTCAATTTTTATAGCGTGTGACCAGATTACCTTCACTGTCTGATACAGGCTCTTGTAACTACTTACGCTGTAATGAATTACTGCCTCTGCCGGTACTGAAAATGATTAATAAACTTACTTTTTAAGACCCAGGTTTAAAGGGCTATTTTAGAAAGAAATAAAGACAACCTCTAACTATTTCCGAAAGACAAATAATAATAATACAGCCTCTAATGCATTAGTTATTATATACAGTTATGCTGCAATTTGATCTATTATTTTGCTGTATTTATCTCTATAGGTAGAGATACAGACACAGAGAAAGGGACTAAAGGATCACTGAACTGTGAGGAAATGTTTTGTATGTTGAATAAAAATAAATATCTTCTATACTTCTTTACATTTTTTTATTTTGCAACTTATATTGCACATTATGTAGGCTGCTATTTCCCACACACATTTTCCTTCACTGAGATCTTTCTCCATCTTTTTTAGCTGCAAAGATGATGTCACTGTCAGGGGCAGAGCTATCAACTTTAGGGCTCCTAATGGTATAGGGGTTAATTTTAGGTGCCATGGGGTCCCCAAGGACCCTTGCATTATAGGGGTTATTTTTAGGTGCAGCAGGGGTTCATAAGGTCCCCGATGGCAATAGAGCTAATTTTAGTTGCCATGGGGGTTTAAAGTGACCCACATGGTTATACTTTAGACTACTATGGGGGTCCATAGGGACCCTCATGGTAATGGGTTAAGGTTAGAAACCCCCTTAGGGATAATGGATACCTCCACCCCACAGCACATGGGATGGGGGAAGGGGGCACAATGTCCCCTGGATATCGAGGGGTAATCCAGGGGATACCTGGGTTCATAGGGGTATCTTAGGTAACACCTAGGTAACACCTGGGCTCATAAGGGGTAGCAGGTATTGAGGGAGAAGCCTAGGAGATAAATAGACTCATAGTGGGTAGTGAGTTATAGGCGGAGGAGTAATAACCCTCCTGCATTTTTAAATTATTTAACCATTTCTCTGCCACACTAAATGACAAACAGGGAGGGAAGTAGCTTGTTCAGCTAAGAGAGGATATGAGTGCAGTATGGAAGACAGGGGGATTGAAGGTTGGAAATGTTGCTTCACCAATGGAAGTTTTTGATGGACAGATAGGAGGTCTCCACATGGAGTATAAACGGCAATTCCATTAAACTGCGATATACCATGCTGTATGTCAGTTATACGCCACCACCACTGCACCCCCCCCCCCTTTAATCAAGCCATAGGGTGGTCCTAGAGTGCACTTGGTGAGCTGTTAATGGCTGCTGGGGTAAGAGTGCTGATTTATTTATTTTTATAAAATGTTACCATAACTGTACAGAATTTCACATGGGTGTTGGCACTATGCAGAGCAGTTATGCCTTAAGTGGTCCTCTAATTAAAACGTAAGTAAAAAAATGCTGGTCAGTTTTTTGTTATTTTTCAAAATTGATTGATGGTGACAGCTGCCTAATGAATGTGTACATTTTATTTTTGTTCAACAAATTATTATTGTTTAAAAATAGATTTCACTATAGTGAAGTAACAAGAAGGCCATCCGGTGTGATCAGTTTGGGTTTATTTAGCCTGAGGATAACGGTCAGGGAGCCTCACATTCCAAAAATGTGTTTGCCACAACCTTTCAGTGCATGTGGTAGGGTCAGTTATATATAACTGTTCTATAAAGCAGTACTTATATTTCATTTATTATGATTTGATCACCCCCCTCTGAATAATATTCACCATTGCAAGGGAGTGAATATACTTTTAAACCATTTTACATTTCATTAATTCTCATTGTCGCCCCCTTTGGCGAATGCTCGCCACTAAATGTCAGCCAATATACTTAAATATTTCCCATTTCATTAATTTTCATTCACTTGCCATCTCTGGCGAAAATGATCCATTTCAGGGGAGGAAATACAAACTATTTCACATTTCAAAATGTAAACAGCCTGTAAACATTTGTTCTGGTGAGATATAACTATATCATAAATGACCAATCAAGATACATGGAATCTGAAAATAACTCACATGCACAAGTGTCTACGGGGCATGCTCAAGACATTAAAATTTTAATGCAAGACATGTAGACTTTTTACATCAGTATTAAGTTGCCAAATTTCAAACCATTCAGCCATTTTCTTTTTACTACAAGTGAGCAACAATTTCAAGATTTTCCCATGGGGAAAAATATGTCAACAACCCAAAATTCAACATAAATCAACTTTGTTTTGGCTGGACAGAATTTCATGAAAATCAACAAAAAAATTCAAACCTTAAAATCCTCCTAAAATATAAAATGTATGACATATAAATTAAACCAACGCAAACTCATTTAAAATGTGGTTTATAATGGAAAGTTCATGAGAATGTTAACTATTAGTGTACGACACACAAAACCACTCTGAAATAGATAAGCTTGCACATTTATATGGGACAAAAATAAATGTGTGTGAGATTGTGTATGGATGTAGAAAAAAATGTATGCAAAACATTGCCCAAAAAATGACAGCAATAACATTGTAAGGCAGGTAATGCAGATAGTAAGTGTTTTGGTGGTCTGAGATCCTTCGGCTCTCATTGCGAGCCTCTCGGTTGGTGTATTTTTTGTTATCAGAGGCGCTTTTGCGCTTATTGTAAGGTCTGTGCTGATCTCCTTTTGGCGCTTATTGCAAGGCTCTCCCCTGGTGTACTTTGTGTCCTATGAACACCATTGGCGCTCCTTGTGAGGCGTGCATTGAAGGTCCTTGTGGTTTTTTGAGATACTGTGGTTTTTTTTTGTTTGTTTTGTGTATATTTTTTTTTATGGTAATTAATGAAATGATAAATTTATATACTTTACCTATTTGTAATTAATATATGCAGCAAGGAATGTGCTGAAGAGCTAACAATCTGTTTTGATGTTCCTGCAGCATACAATGTAGGTTTGCACTGTTGTGGAGCTGAGGTGTAAGTGTCAGCAATGTGTACAGTGTGCAGTGTAAATAGGCTGCGTGCTCGGGGGGAAAGCGTTAGGGTAGCTGTGTACTTCGGCATTCTGTAAGTTAGTGTCTACACAGTGTAAATTGGACTGAAATCGAGGTGTAACCTCACTTCCAGACGTCCTGGGTGTCCCCCCTTGCTGTGGGTAAGGATTTTTGGTTTTGTTTTTGTGTGTATTTTGTGTTTTTTTAATGTTTTCCATTGTGCGCGGGTTGTCAGTTAAGGTCATATGTAATGATTTTTTTCTAAGTTCCGCGGCTCGTATTTTTTTGTGTAAGTCCGTATTTAGTCATTGCGTGTTTTGTGTTTTTTTTCAAAGTCCCGCTTCTGTGGGCATTTGTAACCGCTTGTGAGGCGCCGTAGAGCCTCCACCTCCGCAAATGTGGCCCCTCGCTTTACGAGGGTCCGCATTTGCGACCTGCAATCAGCCTTCGGGCCACGAAGCCTCCACCGGCGCAAGGAGCGTCTTTGGTGCTCCTTGCCAGCAACTGAGGCCCTCGCTTCGGGAGTTGCAGCGGGCTCGTATGCGAGCCCGCAAGCGTTAGCAACAACCTGTATTGCTGAGAACTATATATGTGATAACGCTTCTATTCCTTGGCACATACATAATGTATACAATGTTAAGTTACAATTCTCAACAAAAGAATTTGCTTGTGGCACCTGGCTAGAGAAGGAAGTACATCAATTTACTGAAATGTAAATGTATTGTTATGCAAATTAGGCACCTCTATGCGGCTGCCATGTTTGCCCAGTAATAAATCCAACCATGGATGTGGTCATAAGGGCATTTTACACATTTCATCCTCCTCCCTTCGTAGTTGGCTAATGATCAGGAGGGGTACTGGTGGGTCACCCGAGCATGGTGTGGAAGTAAGTGGGTGTGCCGGCCATGTAAGTGAAATGATCTGATCACTCCCCCAGGAACAGATCAGATCAGACAATTTCCTACGGTACTTTTATTATCATACTATCATCAGTGATCACATTTATGGAAGTCCGCCAATGGATTAAGGTTTCCTCCACCTCAGAAGCAGGTGAGAGGTGTAAGAGGGCTATCGTTTTTTAAGTAAATGTTATTTGCTTGCCATCTCTTAACAGGTATGTGCTTGGCACAACAAGATCACACACATGGTGGCAGCCATAGGGTTAAATGTTTCAACCATGGAATGGACCCTTTAATAAGTGCAGACATAACACTTTAAGATTTAGGATTGCATGGGACAGTCCGAAAACCCCTTGTAGACCAGATAGGAGTATGGACTGACCAAGTGAATAAGTCAAAGCTAGCCATGACTCTCTTTAGGGCTTCCATTCTTCTGAGAGTCCCATTCCCTGCTACAAGATTACATCCAGATGTATATGTGGTTCAAAGCAAATACACTGCTTAGATTACAAGAACCATATATCACACGCTATCATAGAACATAGACAAGGCATAAGTATACTGTATTTCCCAATTGAACATCCCCATATTACCAGATGAGCCCCTGGCCTCTGAGGGGCCCCTGCAGATCTTCTGCGGATCCCTGGTGGCCCTGTGGCCCTCTAGTGGCCCCTGTGGCCCTTATGGTCCTATAATGGGGCCCCCTGTTGTCCTCATGCCCCCCTGTGGCCCCGCAGTCCTCTAGTGGTGGCCCTCTAGTGGCTCAAATTTTCTTTTTGCCCCAGGGTCACTCATGCACTAGCCCTGCTTCTGCACAAATGTAAATACACGCAGGCTTCTATAAATAATTAAATACACCCATCCATCAGAGGCAACAACATAATTTTTTCTAACCAAAATCTAGCTTTATCCACATTGGTGCCTTAAAATTCAAGCTAAATTATCAAACACTTCAACTAAACATCTTAAATATAACCACTATAATGTATCTATTTATCTTCCAGTTGTGCAATAACTTGGAGCTTTGCTGTGTCCCTTTACCGTCTAGGGAAGATATAATAGAAGCAGGGTTTGCATGGTAGGTTCTGGTTGATATTTCAAAGTCCCATTTACATCAAGTATCTCCATATACATTACAAAGAGAACCTATTTTCCTGCGCATCTACGCTCTACAAATAACTCTCGAGTATCAATAAATCTAATTTAAGCGAGTACAAATAGATTTAGCAAATGAATAGAAAGGTTGAAGTGGACATTAGCTGAAGGAACTGTTAAAATTACCTGTATTTTAGTGCTGTTGATAGGTAATCAATATTTCCCTTTCTAATGTATTTTCCATGATGAATTAGCAGCAGTGCCCCTTCCCGCTATGTGAGTGGTCTCAATAGGTTTGGACAGACGTAATGAAGCAAATTATTGATACAGAAGAAACATACAGAATTCCTATAATTAGATCAGTGATACTGTATAATCACTTGGAAATTCTCCCTCTCTTCTTTCCTCTCTAACTCGCTATCATGTCTCTCTCGTTATTTCTTTCTTTCACTATCTTTCTCCTCTCGTTTTTTCTCTTTCCTTCTAGTTCAAAATACATTGGTAGAAATTTAGAACAATTTATGCAGTTATTGCTATTGCCCCGACACTATTACAAAGTAGAACAAAGACAAGGTTTTTGGTTTATTTGTTACTTAGCAAGATATGGATAGTTTTCTTCTGGATAATCAGTATTTTTAGAAATAATTTGTATATACAAATTGATTTGCACTAAAATATTATTATTTAGGTCGCATACACCATATTACTGGTATTTTAATAAAACTCCACACCTGTCTCATTATTTTAATATTTTAAACTATGAATGGAATATTTTATTCTTATGTTTTAACATTATTTGAATACAAATTGTTTTTTTTTTTTTTATGTTAACCCCACATTAGAAGGATGTCATCAAAATACCTATTTATTGGGCATGAGGAACAGGGTGTGCAATGTGTTTTGTATGCAGCTTAAGACACACACAATGTCAAACAGACTCATTCACCTGGCTGTTTTAATAAAATGTCATATTTGACATATTACTTTATTGTTGAAATTTGATGTGTTATTTATGCCTCTCCTACTCCCTTCTCTCAATTTTTTCTTTCTCCCTCTCTCTCCCATTTCTCCTTTCATTCTCTGTCTCTCTATCCTTCTTTCTCTCTGTCTTACTCCCTTCTCCTACACTTTCAGATTCCCCTTTCTAACCCCTTTTCTCTGACTCTGTATCTTATTCCTTAACTTGGTTACTGTTTATCTAGTGTATTTCTGAATTATTCCCTTATGGCAACAGATCTGTTTAATCTGGCCATGCACACAAAATAGATATTGCGCTCACAAAAATAACATTATGTAATGAAACAGCTTTTAAATAGGTTACACTGCGGTATTGGTTCCCGCCATAAAAGACTAGACATTTCCATTGTGTGGATTGTGTGTGGTAACATTGTGGGTTTATTGATGAGGCTGCATTCATTATTTTTAAACTGCTTCAATGTAATCTATTTAGCTTACTATGTGTCACACTAAATCTCAATAGAAACATTTTAAGCAGGGACACAAAAAATAGAAAAATTTAAATGAATCATGCATTACCAGATTTGGCCACTAGATATGGAGATATGGAGCAATATGCCTTTCCCATGAGAGATTTGGGCCATAATTTATATTATATATATATAATAAATTGGCATACAGACAAATATAATATATTATATATAATGCATTGCACCGACGATAGATTCACCCTTGCTGCATGTCTTGGGAGTAGAGTTGAATCGCCCCACTCAGGGCCACATTTTTTTGTCTCTTTTAAACTCTATCCCCCCCCAGATTTTTTTGGACTCCTACCCCCATGCTTGTAAGAATGACATACAGAGGTAGCAACGTCTTGAACACCTTCCATAGAGCTCCAACATTTGTGAATGTAATATCAGTAAAAGGCTGAAACCAGTTGCCTAGGAGATATTATTATTATTTATTATTATTATTAACCTTTATCTGTAAAGCACTGATTCTGTAGAGCTAAACAGAGTAGATACAAGTCAAAAACAATTTTAACAAATGACAAAAGAATGGAGGGCCCTTTTATTTAGTTTAAAACCAAGCATATAAAGTATTTCTCTAAAGCAGGTTTCCTTCATTAAAAGCAACAAATTTGGAGAGTCTTACTCTGGTGACAACAGAATTTACTTTACAAACAAGAGAGGACCCTAGGTTTTCTTTCTTTTTTTTGTTGGCTGGCTGTGCCATGTGCATTAGAAGATGCAATAAGAAGATTCACAGCTTGCTGCCCACTCACCTCATGTAGTGAATGCATTAAATGTTTTGCTTTATTCCAGGCCAGAGGCAGAGGGACCCTACATATGCACTAAAAGAAAAGACCCTTTCCTAGTGTAATATTGTTTAAAGAATACCAAGGAAAAATAAAACCAATGAAACAAACTTACATTTAATGACTTCTTCACAAGAGGTATAGAATATGATCAAAATATTGTGAAGTCCCCTGGCATGACAGTTCTAGTAGTTCCAGTGCTCCTTAGTGCAACATCCTGGAGATGACAAATATGTAAATCTCTAGCATTATTGCACCACTTGAATTCCCAAACTACCTGCCGTCAAACGCGTTTCGTTACCTGACACTTTTCATGGGACCCATGTCCCTGCTCTGCTTCGCATGTCATCTTAGGGAAGATGGTTCCTCTTCCATCAGCTCAATTTCCAAACTGTCATCTACCTCCTCTTCCACTCTAGGAGGAATTCCAGTTTCCGCATGAAACTCAGTACCTTCTTCCTTTGAAAGAACATTGGCTGCAATCATCGGTTTGATCTCCCCTTTCTCTGGATCAGTAATTTCCTTTCTATAGTATCATCCTCCAAATTGGGAGCATTCACCAGGGACAGGTGGCTGGGTCTGTCTTATGAAGGCCTCTTCATTACTCTTTCCCATAATGTTTCTTCATCAGTTTGGTTAAACTTTACCCCAGTGTCTTGTGATCAACATCTTTATCTTGAGGTTGGTTTTAGACCTAGTGAGTGACAACACTGTGGAATTGCTGTACTCTGATACATCTGGTAAATCCAACTCTGTTAAAGATCTCTTCTTTCAGATCAACAGAATTCATTGCCTTTTCTTCATCTAAAACTACCAAGGCTTCTAAGCTTCACCACATAAGTAAGGGTTGTGGCTCAGTGGCTCCCTAGTGACAATTCTGTCAACTTCAGAAGGTATGTTTCAACATCATCCTTACTTGTCATTTTCTGTAGGAAGAGATAAGGTTTCATGCTTCCACTTCTCTCTGAAGTCACGGTAGTATTTGTAGACCTCAGGTGCTGCAGCTGGGCCTGTTGTGCCGCCAAATCTTGTCTCATGTGAGCTCTGTCCTCTCCTGCTTGTCTAAACAATTGCTGTGTGTCACGACCCAGAGATTGGGGGCCACATGCTTCCCCACACCACCTGCTTTCAGCTTACAAGAATTCCTCTAGGTTGTGGATTGTTGCGGTTCTCATGATACAAGAAAGCAATACAACCCCCAGTGGTTAGGAGCAGAATTGCAGGCAGAGTCTGTAATAATACCAATGGTTAAAAATATTATATTCCCACAGAATGAAACACACACCTCAAATTATGTATGTTTAACTGACCACAACATTTATTGATGATACAGTATTTATCCACACTCAGTCCTAGCATGTCCCCATCACCACAACTCCCCTTAAGAAGGGGGTCAGCTTCCAGGCCCATATTAGGACTTTCATCCTGTTCTGTGTACATGGCAGGGGGTCTTTTGATGTCTGTTTGTCCAGGAAAATAAATATTTCACACAGTGTTAGGAGTTGCCATTCCACTATCAGAAAGCCTTCAGCACAGGGTGGGCAAAATTGTAAACAATTCCCTGCAGCCAATGTGTCTCAGTCCCCCCCATCATCTCTAGGTCCGGTTGTCCCCCCTGTCCACTCAAACATCTGCCAGAGAGGGGGTCCAATTAGCAAGCCATTGTCCGTTAATTCTTAAGACACTGATGGAATATGTTGCCTTACTTATAAATGCCTCTAGTTCATTTATGCAGTACATCCCTTCAACTAGTAATATGAAGCAAGCCACTAGCACAGAGCACATTATGAACAAATATAATTTCTTTAAACATTACTCATAAAACAACTTGTTACATTCCTTAGCAAGTCCCATGTCCATTGAAATAGTTAGTCCATAATTCAGGTACCAGGTTCCCCTCCGGGTCCACAACAGTCCAAAGTCCCACAGTTCAGTGGTGGGCCCTTCTGGGCATGTTTATTCGCCTGTTGGTGGGCAGTGACTTCCACAAGTTCCTCCATCTTACCCACCACAAGTGACAAGATATCTGTCTCCAATGAGATTGTGCCCTTGTTTCTGGCATTTTTGAGGGAGGCACACAATTACAGGAGGCTTTAATGCTTTTCCAAATTTTACAATAGAATATATCCGCCAGTGTTACAACAAAATGAATCGGCGAAAACAACATGCCTAACTTCCACCGGAAAACTTAATTGTTACATAGTGAGTGCGGTTGAATACAGAAAAAAAAAGACTTTTAGTCCATCAAGTTAAATTTTTTTTAGATTTTCTCTGATGTTTGTAAAAATGTAGCTTAATTGTTAAATGATCCAGAGGAAGGCCAACAGAAAAAACTTCATTGATACTTTACCAATTGTCTGATAAGGGGGGGGGGGGGGATTCCTTCCTGACCCCAGATACTGGCAGTCAGATTCCTCCCTGGATCAATACTCCTTCTCTAGTTATCCAGGATAACCCTAAATGCCTTTTTATTCAAAATATATCCAACCCCTTTTTAAAGTTATTTATTGAATCCGCTGTCACAACCTCCTATGGTAGAGAATTCTACAGTTTTACCACCCTTACTGTGAAGAATACTTTTCTTCCCTTAAAGTGGAATCTTTTTCCTTCTAACCTCAAAAGGATGTCCTCTTGTCAGTTGAAAATGTCTTTACTTGACAAAGCTTTAGATTGTCCCTGATGTATTTATATAAGGTAATCATATCCCCTTTTAGACATCTTTTTTTTCTGTCTTTGTAACTTAGCCCCTTTGTTGCCTTTCTTACTACTTTTTCCAGGTCTAAAATGTCATTTTTATGAAGTGGTGCCTAAAATTGTACTCCATATTCCAAATGAGGGTGTACCTAAGGATTTGTATAGTGGCAGAATTACATTTGCTTTCCTTGCTTCTATACCATTTTTAATACGTGCTAATATTTTACTTGCCTTTGCAGATTCTGCTTGACATTGAGCACTGTTACATAACCAAATCTCTTTCTATCTCTGATGCCCCTAGCGTTGCTCCATTAAGATTATAAGTTGCATGGCTATTTTCCTTCCGAAATGCATGCTTTAAATCTATGTGTATTAAATATCATCTGCCATTTTTCTAATTGATGCAAATCCCTTTGGAGGGAAAGTACATACTTTTCTGATTTAATGACCTTAGTGTCACCAGCAAAAATGGAGACTATACTTTCCAGTCTGACTTCTAAGTCATTAATAAATAATTTAAAAAGCAGAGGGAACTAATACTGAACCCTGAGGAACCCCACTTACTACATTCGTCCACTCTGAGTATATTATCTTTTAGCTTGCTGTCAAACCATGGGCAGATCCGTGTTAACTCCTACTTATAATCTTGTTCAAATAGACATAGCCCGTAACGTAGCCTGCAAGACTTACTTGTATTAAATTGGCCTTGTAAAGCTACCGACAAATGATCTGCGGGTTACGGGCGGAAAAACCCTACGGGATGTCCAAATCGGAAATCAGTTGCCACAAATACTTTGATCTGTCAACCAGGTAACTGGTCGCAAGTTGCTATTAAATTGCTACGAACCCACTGGCATTAAAACCTGCAAATGGAGCCAAAAAGCCTACGGGTACTGGAGAGGACCCGCACAGTGGTTAAAGTCCTATCCGTAGCACTGTAAATACAAATATCAACACACTACTGTACTTAGAAATAAAGGGAAAGTGATGTTAGGTATTAAATTATTATTTTTTTTAATGTTTAATTTCCATGTTATATTGATTTTGCAATCAATGTGTTAATACATATAATGGAACTCGCATGGACTTGAATATAATATTTACGGATTTATTAATATTGCATCATTTATGGAATGCGGGTCCAATTGTAACTTGTACTTCAAACCCATAAGGGATCAAAATGTAACCTCCATTTCTCAGTGGCGTAATGATGATGATCTCTTTTAACATTGGCTCCATCTAAACCCGTAACTACGGATTTGACTAATTGATCGTGTTCACGGCCGTACAAGCAATGTGCGGAATAATGGTTTGGCTATTACAGAACCCAGTTTCCTCCGTACCCTTGGATGTATTCCATCAGGACCTGAGGCTTTATTAACATTTATTTTTTCCAACCTCTTTTGGTTTTCTTCCTTTGTTTCAAAATTCCCCAGCCTTTCTACCATCCTCTCCCCAAGCACACAAGCTACCTCATCACTAAGATGCAATCAATCCCTGCTATAGATATTTTACCCAAGTGAGAAGTCAGCCTAGTGCTCTAAAAACCAGAAACCCTCTTTAGGGCACCATTTTTGTAGCCACAACAACCTCCCTAGGCTAATTCTGTTTCATTGGACTAATACGTGGCAATACTACATTGGAGGTCCTTGCTTATTTCCTAGTAAATAATTCTTTAAGACACTCCATCTTCCACTTACTTTGTCATTGGCACCAATATGTAACAAGCCCCTCCCAATTATTTATCTACCCGATCCACAACATGCAAAATCCAAGACGGCAAACTGTTCGATTGCTGGGACCTGGGTGACAAATCACTCTTTCTACCTTCCTAATAGTAGAGTTACCTACCACCAAAACCTGTCTGCCAAATCTGCCCTCCCACTCCTCCAGAAGAACTGTTCTCCCGGCTGTTAGAGGGAACAGCTCTATCTGGCATTGCCAAACGAACATCCCGAACAGTTTCACTCAATGTGGCAACTCTGTTGGTGTGAACCAACTCAGTATTGGCCTGCCTCCTGCTCCTGCTCCTGTTCCCTCTGATTCCCCTTGTAACTGTAACCCAGCTACCTCCCTGGACATCCTCACTAGACCCATCTCCATCCACCATGCTAGGCCAAGCTGAACTGTGCTCCGTGAGCACCAAATCCCTTTCAAGTGGACCAATTCTCTCCAGTGCTCCAAGCTTCAAGATAGGCAACATGCTCACACCTCTCACAGAGGTATGGACCCTGGATCAGCTGTTAAAGCAGTTCATACATGTGGCAGGATGAGCCCTGAGTAAGGTTGTTAATGGACTGACTCATAATTATGAATTACAAGTATATAGTGAGAATACAGTGAGAAAAATCAAGATTTTTTGTATAAAGATTGTTTTTTCTTAAACAGTTTTTTCTTCAATTTTATTTTTTATTTTTTGAACTACAATTTAACCTTATTTTCTTTGAACTCCCTACTCTTATTTAAACTCCCACACTTATACTATAACTGCACTTACACTAGGACTGTTCGATAGCTCCCAATTTCGCTCCTTCCCCTGTTTAAATTACATTCGGACTGCTCACCTGTACAGACAACACCCTTTAGCTTCCAGCAGTAATTCACAGAACAGATATAGTCGGACCAATACACTAGTCACACATAGATATAAGTTTACACAGGCAGAAACACGCCTTCTCTCTCCTGCACACTGATTTACGCACACAGTACAGAAAACAATGGAGGCAGGAAAGAGTTTTAAACAATAAAAAATAATAACACCTCAGCCTATGCACAGCTACCCCCTATGAACCTGGGTATTTTCCAAACCCCTCCATACTTGGGGGGGGGGGGGTATTCGGGCTCCTATACCGCACCATCTTGTCTTTGGGGTGTGGGTGTCTTATTAACCCCTCCTTAACCCCATGGGGTCTGTACATATAACCATGGGGGTAATTATGGAACCCATGACATTTAAAAACAGGACTACGCATTCCATGATTCTTTGGTGTACAAACTGGCTTTACAGATTGATAAAATGTATTAGCAATCTTTGATTGGCCAAAACAAATTATACATTTTATGCTAATTTTAACAGGGAATTTCAGGAGCGTTAACTCACAAAATTTAGCAATCATCAGGGTGAGTGTCGTAAGTTGATATACACTACTGATTCTCCTCTATCAAATGCATTCATAAGCCATGAAACTTAAATATGCCTTTAAGAGAAATCTCGTTCCGAAAGGCCTTAGAATTACTCCATCTCCAGCACCTCATATGGTATCTGAAAATTGGGTGAAAGATCGGGATAAGGAATTAATTGAATGTTCAGAGGCATTCATGAAATTAATACTCAAGGAAGAAGAGAAAATTATGGATAAAACCAATGTGGAATTAGAGTTAAGTCTTCAAAATTACAGAGACAAAGACAGGTTTACAGAATTAAAATTATAATCTAGAGCTAAAAAAACAAAAAGATCATAAAGATAAGACATTTTCTCAAGTCAAAGAAACTTTGAAATTAAAAAAAGGTATACAAACACCCTAACCGAAGGCAACTCAGTAAATCTACAAGGTCTCGGAAAAAGATCAGGTCGACCAATGGGTAATTCAAGTACTTCATATATTACTAGATACACAAGTTATACATTATATATCTAACAAAAGAGATTTTTCTGAAGAATTAGATAGGTTATCAAAGATTTTTTAAAATAATAATAAAAATAACTACATTCAATTCTGGAGCCTTAATTGGTTGATTCATTCAAAAGATATGTATACACTTTAACAGCAATTAGGTATTACAGCAACAGGTATTACTTTATGACATCATATATTGCTGACACTCTTAATCCGCAGAAGCATCAGTACTGGTTATTCCCTTGACAAAGCCGCATTTTTTGCGGTGAAACATGTGTCGGAGTAGCAGGTGGGTCATGTAGCTTATTCGCAGCCTACTTGCTAGGACCTGCACATCTAGAAACATTTGCAATTTTAACTACAGTGGTACATTGGTACTCGTTAATTGGTTTCAGAAGGCATTACCAGTGGAGAAATTGATGAATACCAAAGTTCCCATAAGGAGTAATGTAAATTAACTCATACAGGTTTTAGCAAGCGTGAGGAGTACCAAACAAATAACGAGTGCTGAGGCAGTTTTTACTTGTCAAAATGTGTTGAATACCAAATTCGACAAGTTGTGGAGGTAGACGAGTGCTGAGGTACCACTGTATTATCTACAAAAGGGAGTTATATAGCATTTATCTGATCAGATTTCCCTCCAAAAGATTATTAAGGATCAGCTTGATGGACGCCCCTCAAACTCCTAACCCATGAGGGAAAATAAACACTTTTCCGCAATGCTAATCTTCTTAATCCTAAATTCTGTGTATCTGTATATTATTTAACTAGGGTATCAAAATAAATGGTCATTCTGAAAATGGTATTTCATTGATACAGAACATCTCCAAGGTGTTGCATACGATGATAAATACATCCAAATGGATACTTTATAATTATAAAGGGTTTTGTTGTTGTTCAGTCCTTCGGTCGTATCCGACTCTCGGTAACCATACGGACGCAGCACGCAAAGTACATTTATCTGCTTTTCTGGTTATGCTTATCCGTACATTTTTTATTACAAAGATACTAGAGCGGGTTGCCACTTACTTATCCAGCGGACCGCAAATTGTCTGACCTCTCTGCTATGACCTGCCCATCTTAGGTGACCCTACATGGTATAGCTCACAGCTTCAATGAGGTACACAAGACCCTTCACCACAACAAGGTAGTTATCCAGAAAGGAATAAAAGGTTTAGCAAATCATAAAACAGTCTGCAAAAAGAAAGCTAGCAGTCTGCATGTGATAGCCAAATTGCGTTAATGCTCATTGAGCAAAGGTTTATTAAGGTACCCTGGCAGAAATTGTGAAATGTTGGCATTTATCTTGAAAATATGACTGATCATGCAAAAAAAGAATGTATTTTATTGAAGGATAGTGATCATATGAAGCCATTTATTATCACATAGTTGTTTGGCTCCTTTTTAAATCACTCAAATGGCCCTGATTAAAAGTGTACATACCCTTGCAATTTGTGTCTGTGTATAAATAGTCAATGAGTTTGTTCGCTCTCACATGGATTCACTGAGCAGGCTAGATACTGAGCCATGGGGAGCAGAAAAGAACTGTCAAAATACCTCCGTAACAAGGTAATGGAACTTTATACAGATGGAAAATTATATAAAAAGATATCCAAAGCCTTGAAAATGCCAGACAGTACTGTTCAATCACTTATTGAGAAGTAGAAAATTCGGGGATCTCTTGATACCAAGCCAAGGTCAGGTAGACCAAGAAAGATTTCGGCCACAACTGCCAGAAGAATGGTTCGGAATACAAAGAAAAACCCAAAGGTAACCTTAGGAGAAATACAGGCTGCTCTGGAAAAAGACGGTGGGATTGTTTCAAGGAGCACAATATGACGATACTTGAACAAAAATTAGCTGCATGGTCGAGTTGCCAGAAAGAAGCCTTTACTGTGCCAATGCCACAAAAAAGCCCGGTTACAATATGCCCAACAACACCTTGACACGCCTCACAGCTTCTGGCACATTTTATTTTGGAGTGACGAGACGAAAATAGAGCTTTTTTGTCACAACCATAAGCGCTATGTTTGGAGAGGGGTCAACAAGGCCTATAGTGAAAAGAATACCATCCCCACTGTGAAGCATGGTGGTGGCTCACTGATGTTTGGGGGGGAAGGGGAGCGGGGTGAGCTCCAAAGGCACAGGGAATCTTGTGAATATTGATGGCAAGAAGTATGATATCAGAAACTACTGGCAGACAATTTGATTTCTTCTGCACGAAGGCTGTGCATGGGACGCTCTGGGACTTTCCAGCATGATAATAACCCTAAGCACAAGGCCAAGTTGATCCTCCAGTGGTTACAGCAGAAAAATGTGAAGGTTGTGGAGTGGCCATTACAGTCTCCTGACCCTAATATTATCTGCCACTCTGGGGAGGTCTCAAACGTGCGGTTCATGCAAGACGACCAAACACTTTGCATGACCTGGAGGCATTTTGCCAAGACGAATGGGCATCTATACCACCTGCAAGAATTCGGGGCCTCATAGAAAACTATTACAAAAGATGCCACACTGTCATTAATGCTAAAGAGGGAAATACACAGTATTAAGAACTAAGGGTATGCAAAATTTTGAGCAGGGCAATTTCATTTTTTTCTTTGTTGCCATGTTTTGTTCTATGATTGTGACATTCATAACCTACTGTTGAATATGAATCCCATGAGAAATAAAAGAAATGTGCATTGATGCTCACTCATGTTCTCTTTAAAATTGGTAAATATATTACCAATTGTGCTCAAAAGTATGCATACCCTTGGCAAACTGTGTAATTAAAAACATATAATTGTATCTTTATAAACTATGATAATTGCAGGTCCGCTCTGTTGCAATATTTTTATTCCTTCAGATTGAATTTTGTATTAAATGTTTGTTTAACATCCTCTCTCCACAGATCCCAGCCATAACATCTTCTTCCAGAATCTACTACAAGAACCCTACCATTACCATCTCATTCCTGAACTTACTACAAAGGTATATTTCTTCTATCATCATTAACTTTCTGCTATATTTTGTCTGTAATTTATCTGAACTGTGTGTAATCTCTGCATTTAAACCTACTGCCATGCATTATCTAAAACTGACCCTCCTACTCTTATCAACTGCCGGCCAGTTTCTTACCCTCGTCCTCCTCCTTCCCCCTCCTTCCCCCTCCTCCTTTCTCATTATCACACACAGTGCTCTGTAATACCCTCTCACTCTACATCCTCTCTCCACAGATCCCTGCCATAACCATCTTCTTCCTGAATCTACTACAAGAACTCTACCATTACTATCTTATTCCTGAATCAAGATACCACTTCCCTCCCACCCACCTCTAATTGTTGCAGCGATATAGCATTCAAATGACTATCCCCTGCCTTTCCCATTTGCAGGTTATATTATCTGACCACTAGGGGCAGATAATATATTACATACTAGAGCCATTCACCTCACACTGACTTTCTATCAGATCCCTTCCCTCTCTAGCTACATAATAAACCTTTCTAACTCTGCACATTTTCCTACCTAAGAAAACTTTCAATTCCTCCTGACCCTTGCTATTTCTTATCTTTTCTTCCATGGGTTTCTGCCTCTTCCATTTCCTTTAGATTGTAAGTAGCGAGTCTTGTAGGGTGCTTTAAGGAAAATGCACTTTCTACAAAGATTTTAAGCTTGTTTTAAGGCCCCTCCATTTTCTGCAGTTGTTAACATTGTATTGTTCCTTGAGCTTATCCCGTGTACAGCGCTACGGAATATGTTGGCGCGTTACAAATAAAAGTTAATAATAATAATAATTAATAAAAATGTGATTATGTACTAAAATTAACGGTTTGTATTTCTGATGGTCATCTTGCGGACCATTATCAATTCAAGTAAATAAACTTCAGCGATGTTTATTGTAGCTTTTTCTATTTATGCTGAGAAGTTGTAAATGAAGATACTTTTGTATTCCTGACTGCGCCATGTAGGAAAGAGACAAGTGTAAGATGTTTTTTTTTTCTGCAGCCAAGCTCTGAATTTCCATATATAATTAAGCTGTTTCTGTATTTCTGAGGAGTCAATACAAAAATCTATGGTTCACTGGTGTAAATACTCAGTTGTTCCTTCATTTCGGGCCAAGAAGAGTAAAAATCCTTATTGTGAGCGCTGTCAATATGTGTAATTCTGTTTGTAACTGAAAGGAAGGAATTGGTTGATGAACTGACTGTTGCTGCCATCTACTGGACAATAGAGGTTCTGCCCCACAAGATTGCATATACATTCGATTAGAGATTCCTAAACTGGGGGTCCATGGACCACCACAAGCTTTATTCAGGAGGTAGCTACTATAATAATTATAATATTTATCAATGAGTCTGTAATGTCTGCGCAGTACTTCCTGCACAGGCGTCAGTTAAATATACGCACGTGCGCTCTCCACCACCAGTCAGGAGGAGCGTGTGCGCATTCACAACGCACGTGAGAGAGATGGGAGAGAGAGAGAGAGAAACACAGACACAGGATGAGATGAGAGAGAAACAGAGCAAAGAAAGAGAGACAGACAAAAGGACAGAGAGAGAGAGAAGAGTGACTGCACAAAGAGAGACAGCACAAAGAGAGACAGCACAAAGAGACTACACAAAGAGAGACAGCACAAAGAGAGACAGCACAGTCAATTGAAGATAAATTTTATGATATCGTCATTTATGACGTGCAAGTTACTGATCACATATATAGTTGTGGTAATTGCGAGTTTGTGTGTAACGTTTACAATTACTGCCGCGAGTTGTGCATGCGCAATGCGCAGCGAGAGGGTGAGGAGAGAGACAGGGGGAGAGAGACACAGGAGAGAGGGAGGGGAGAATGCGACACAGGGGTGGGGGAGAGACACAGGAGGGAGAGCAGGGGGGAAGGGGGAAAGAGACACAGAGGAGGGAGAATGGGAGTGGGAAGAGACACAAGGGCTGGCGAGGGGGATGAGACACAGAGGAGGGAGAGGGGGGAAGAGACAACGAGGCGGGAGAGTGGGAGGGGGGAAGAGACACAGGGGAGGGAGAAGAGAGGGTGAGGGGGAAGAGACACGGGGGAGGGAGAGGGGGTAAAGAGACACAGGGGAGGAAGGGCGGGGGAAGGTGGAAAGAGACACAGGGATGGGAGAGTGGGAGGGGGGAAGAGACACAGGGGAGGGAGAGGGGGAAGAGACACAGAGGGGGGGAAGAGGCACAGGGGGAAGAGAGAGAGGGAAAAGACAGGGGAGAGAGAGGGGGAACATACACAGGGGAAGGAGAGGGAGGGGGACAGACACAGGGGAGTGAGGGGAAAGAGTCAAAGGAGAGGGGGGAAGAGAGCTGGAGGGGGAGGGGAGCAGAAATATAAAATATTATCCCGTCATTTGTGACGGGCAAATGACTAGTAAAAGACAATAAGAGCATCAGCAGGTGGTACATAAGTGTTAATATAATAGTTCAGTTTAGCAAAGTACATTAGATCTGATAAAACAAATCAACAGCGACACAGCAAAGGTTCCAGATATGGTATAATGTCAAAGTATAAGTAATTACAAGAACTTTATCAACTGAATGTTTAAACAAAATGTAAAGCCCCTGAGGCCTTGGGTCCATTGTCTTCCATGCAGAAATAAAGTCTATGCAAGATTTCAGTGTCTTCTGGATCTTTACCTTGTCGTGGTGAAGGTAAAAATACCAAAATGAAGCTGTGAGCTATACCATGTAGGGTCACCCAAGATGGGCAGGTCATCGAGTTCAGATAAATCAAAGTCCACTGGAGAAGGAACTGGCAAGCCACTCCGGTATCTTTGCAAGAAAACCACATAGATAAGCACGACCAGAAACATACAAATGTGCCTGACATGCTGCGTCCATGTGGTCACCGAGAGTCAGACACAACTGGAGGACTGAACAATAACAACAAATGAACTACATATTAAATCCAATAGGAAACATTGACTTCAATGCTTCGTATAAAACTATACTGCGGATTTATTAAGCATTTTAGTCACATGTAGCAGGTAATCTAGATGGGTTTATTAGTTCTTACCTGCCATCAAATATATATATAACTTTATGTTTCTATGTAATTCAATAATACAACTGAAGCCGAACTGACCAGCAAAATATCTGCAAAATATAAAATACATTTGAACAATATCATATTGGACTAAAACATTTGTGTAATACAGAGTTAGCTCACTAGGTGGCAGTAAATACTGTGTTATTGAATAATTTCACAATCCCATTTTTTTTTCTCTAATATTTTTATTGTTATCAAAAAGAAATAAAATAATTAATATCTATGTTGTAGATATATATATATATATATATATATATATATATATATATATATATATATATATATAGAGAGAGAGAGAGAGAGAGAGAGAAATGTATTGGTTCTTTTTATAACTTTTTCATATCATTAGCAGTAATACATAAAAAAATATATATATATTTTTTCTCTTTCTTAATTTGTTTTATACAGGTCAGTTAAATAACTTAAATACTATAATAGAGTGAATAAACCAAAAGTAGTTCTATTTACAATCCCATTTTTACTTTGAAGTTGATATATGAGGAAAAACATTGATCATGTTGGTATTGTAGAAAGAGGCACTTAGAGTGCCATGGAAATACCCACACGTTCTATAATGTCATTTAATTTATAGTAAATTTGAAAAAAAATTGCATTTGTTTAAAAAAAAGACCCCAGCAGTCCCATATTTAACGGGACGGTGTAAAAGCCGGAACGGAACGGAACAGGCCATTTATAAAAGAAATCAATGACAATATCACTGGGATGTGTTAGATATTATTGAGAACAATATTTAAGAACCAAAACAAATTCAATATAATTCTTTTTTAACCCTTTAAAAACCCCAAAATCAAACGGAACGGGCAAAAACAGGCCGGAACGCACACTTTATGAAGGGAATCCATGCTAAAATCATTGGGATGTGTTAAATATATTTGAGAACTATATTTAAGAGCTAACCCCGATCTAATAGTATGCTTTATTAACCCTTTAACATGCCAGAATACAATATTTAAAAAAAATGACCCAGAACGGCGGCTTTCCAGATGGTCAAAAATACCAAATTCACCAAATACACAGAACTAGGTGGGATTCATGTAATAACCTTCATAAATTCCATATAAACTAATTTCAAGTACCCATTACGGGCCAAAATACAATATTTTGCAAAATGACCCGGAACGGCGACTTTTTAGAGGGTCAAAAATACCAAATTCACCAAATACACAGAACTAGGTGGGATTCATGTAATAACCTTCATAAATTCCATATAAACTAATTTCAAGTACCCATTCTGGGCCAAAATAAAATATTTCGCAAAATGACCCGGAACGGCGACTTTTTAGAGGGTGAAAAATACCAAATTCACCAAATACACATAACTAGGTGGGATTCATGTAATAACCTTCAGAAATTCCACAGAAAATAAATTCAAGTACCTGTTCCGGGCCAAAATACAATATTTTGCAAAATGACCCAGAACGGCGACTTTTTAGAGGGTCAAAAATACCAAATTCACCGCACTGAAATGAGCGCCTTCAATCATGTGGCAGCCTGCAATCAGCGACTAAGGCACTCATTGCAGGCTGCCACATGCGAGCCTCGCGAACCCAAAACAACATTTCCAACCTTTACTTCTAAAACCCGTATCATATGTGTATCACCATAATAGTTGTCAGTTCGCATTTTGGTGACCGTTTGCGCTGTTGGTCAAGTTTGCCTGCGTCGTTGAGCCAAGCTCGCAATCGGGCTCAACGAAGCATGTAAGCGGCCGCTGATGGAACAGCATAAACCCAACGTTGTGGAGCGCAACGCACCAACATAGCACAGAAGCGCAAAACGCTTAAATATGTCTGCGTGAATAGCACGCACACACACACGTGCAAGTAGCGCATTTTTAAAAAGCCCCAAAAAAGTAGATAAAAACATTAAATTATAAGTACTCACACGCACAACCAGCGCATTTAATAAGAGACACAAAAAAAATTATAAAAAAAAAATATATAAGTACTCACATCTAACTCATAATTAGTGATGTCGCAAAGGAATACACCCGCTTCACAGTAACAGACCAACCTCCCCGTTTAACGCACCGCAAACAGTCCATTTGCACAAGGTTGAACCGTTGAAGGTCCTAGACTGTCTGCGTGCTTTGCACGCAGACGGCTTGAAGCGCGCCTTGCACGCTTCTGTGCTATGTTGGTGCGTTGCGCTCCACAACGTTGGGTTTATGCTGTTCCATCAGCGGCCGCTTACATGCTTCGTTGAGCCCGATTGTGAGCTTGGCTCAACGACGCACGCAAATCTTGAACAGCGCAAACGGCCACTAAAAACGCGAACTGACAACTATTATGGTGATACACATATGATACGGGTTTTAGAAGTAAAGGTTGGAAATGTTGTTTTGGGTTCGCGAGGCTCGCATGTGGCGGCCTGCAATGAGTGCCTTAGTCGCTGATTGCAGGCTGCCACATGATTGAAGGCGCTCATTGCAGTGCGGCCTGCAATAAGCGCCTTTTGCACTCATTGCAGACTGCCACATGAGCAAAGGTGCCCCTTTCAGGCCACACTGCAATAAGCGCCTGTGTCTCATACCCCCCTTTCTCTCCCCTGTGTCTCATACCCCCCTTTCTATCCCCTGTGTCTCATACCCCCCTTTCTCTCCCCTGTGTCTCATACCCCCCTTTCTCTCCCCTGTGTCTCATATCACCCCCTTCACCCCGTCTCATACCGCACCTGTGTCTCTTCCCCCCCTGTGTCTCATATCCCCCTTCCTTCCAGTGTCTCATACCCTACCTCCCTCCCCTGTGTCTCATCCCCCACTTACCTCCCTCCCCTGTGTCTCATCCCCCACTTTCCCCCTCCCCTGTGTCTCATGCTCCACTACCCCCCCCTCCCCTGTGTCTCATCCCCCACTTACCTCCCTCCCTCCGCTGTGTCTCATCCCCCACTTACCTCCCTCCCCTGTGTTTCATCCCCCACTACCCCCCCTCCCCTGTGTCTCATCCCCCACTTACCTCCCTCCCCTGTGTCTCATCCCCCACTTACCTCCCTCCCCTGTGTCTCATCCCCCACTTATCCCCCTCCCTCCCCTGTGTCTCAACTCCCACTTACCCCCTCCCTCCTCTGTGTCTCATCCCCCACTTACCCCCCTTCCTTCCCTGTGTCTCTTTCCCCCTTTCCTCCCCTCTTTCCCCTTTTCTCCCCTCTTTCCCTCCCCCCTCACTCTGTTCCTTGCAGGGGAAGGGGGGGTATCTCCCACACTTTGCGAAGTAGCAGTTCGTAAGTATTCTGCCAAGACAAGGTACTTGAAATTATTTTCTGTGGAATTTATGAAGGTTATTACATGAATCCCACCTAGTTATGTGCATTTGGTCAATTTGGTATTTTTCACCCTCTAAAAAGACGCCGTTCCGGGTCATTTTGCAAAATATTGTATTTTGGCCCGGAACAGGTACTTAAAATTATTTTCTGTGGAATTTATGAGGGTTATTACATGAATCCCACCAAGTTATGTGTATTTGGTGAGTTTGGTATTTTTGACCCTCTAAAAAGTCGCCGTTCTGGGTCATTTTTTTTAAATATTGTATTCTGGCATGTTAAAGGGTTAATAAAGCATACTATTAGATTGGGGTTAGCTCTTAAATATAGTTCTCAAATATATTTAACACATCCCAATGATTTTAGCATGGATTCCCTTCATAAAGTGTGCGTTCCGGCCTGTTTTTGCCTGTTCCGTTAGATTTTTGGGTTTTTAAAGGGTTAAAAAAGAATTATATTGAATTTGTTTTGGTTCTTAAATATTGTTCTCAATAATATCTAACACATCCCAGTGATATTGTCATTGATTTCTTTTATAAATGACCTGTTCCGTTCCGTTCCGGCTTTTACACCGTCCCATATTTAACTCTAGGAGCAGGGTGGGATATCTTTCCTATTTTCTGCCGGACAGCAGTAGCTGCCAGCGGCCACTAGTGTAAAGCTTATCATCTGCCACTAGCTTAACCCCTAAATGCTAATCCATAACCCCTAACCCTAAGAAATTGAAGAAAATATTGGCCACTCCACTAGGATTTCCCTGACATTGTGTGCGAGGCATGATCCCCCTGAACCTCTATCAGCAGTGCAGGATCCCCCTGAGTCTCTATCAGCAGTACAGGATCCCCCCAAGCCCCTATCAGCAGTGCAGGACCCCCTAACCCTTTATTAGCAGTGCAGGACCCCCCTGAGTCTGTCAGCAGTGCAGGATCCCCCTGAGCCTCTATCAGCAGTGTATGATCCCCCTGAGCCTCTGTCAGCAATACAGGATCCCCCCAAGCCCCTATCAGCAGTGCAGGACCCCCTAACCCTTTATTAGCAGTGCAGGACCCCCCTGAGTCTCTGTCAGCAGTACAGGACCCCCTGAGCCTCTATCAGCAGTGTATGATCCCCCTGAGCCTCTGTCAGCAATATAGGATCCTCCTGAGCCTCTATCAGCAGTGTATGATCCCCCTGAGCCTCTGTCAGCAATATAGGATCCCCCTGAGCCTCTATCAGCAGTGCAAGATCCATCTGAGCCTCTGTCAGCAATACAGGATCCCCCTGAGCCTCTATCAGTAGTGCAAGATCCCTCTGAGCCTCTGTCAGCAATACAGGATCCCCCCAAGTCCCTATCAGCAGTGCAGGACCCTCCTGAGCCTCTATCAGTAGTGCAAGATCCCTCTGAGCCTCTGTCAGCAATACAGGATCCCCCCAAGTCCCTATCAGCAGTGCAGGACCCTCCTGAGCCTCTATCAGTAGTGCAAGATCCCTCTGAGCATCTGTCAGCAGTACAGGACCCCCCTGAGCCTCTATCAGCAGTGCAAGGTCCCCCTGAGCCTCTGTCAGCAATACAGGGTCCCCCTGAGCCTCTGTCAGCAGTGCAAGGTCCCCCTGAGCCTCTGTCAGCAGAGCCTCTTTCAGAAGTACAGGATCCCTCAGAGCCTCTGTCAGCAGTGCAGGATCCCTCTGAGCCTCTGTCCGCAGTAAAGGATCCCTCTGAACCTCTATCAGTAGTACAGGATCCCTCTGAGCCTCTGTCAGTAGTACAGGATCCCTCTGAGCCTCTGTCAGCAGTACAGGATCCTCAGAGCCTCTTTCAGAAGTACAGGATCCCTCTGAGCCTCTGTCAGCAACACAGGATCCCTCTGAGCCTCTATCAGTAGTACAGGATCCCTCTGAGCCTCTGTCAGCAGTACAGGATCCTCAGAGCCTCTTTCAGAAGTACAGGATCACTGTGAGCCTCTGTCAGCAACACAGGATCCCTCTGAGCCTCTATCAGCAACACAGGATCCCTTTGAGCCTCTATCAGCAACACAGGATCCCTCTGAGCCTCTGTCAGCAATACAGGATCCCTCTGAGCCTCTGTCAATAGTACGGGATCCCTGTGAGCATCTGTCAGTATTACGGGATCCCTCAGAGCCTCTGTCAGCACTACAGGATCCCTCAGAGCCTCTGTCAGCAGTGCAGGATCCCTCTGAGCCTCGGTCAGCAGTACAGGATGCCTTTGAGCCTCTGTCAGCAGTACAGGATCCCTCTGAGCCTCGGTCAGCAGTACATGATCCATCTGAGCCTCTGTCAGCAGTACAGGATCCCTCTGAGCCTCTGTCAGCAATACAGGATCCCTCTGAGCCTCTGTAAGCAGTACAGGATCCCCCTGAGCCTCTGTCAGTAGTGCAGGGTCCCCCAGAGCCTCTGTCAGCAGTGCAGGATCCATCTGAGCCTCTGTCAGCAGTGCAGGATCCCTCTGAGCCTCTGTCAGCAGTGCAGGATCCCTCTGAGCCTCTGTCAGCAATACAGGATCCCTCTGAGCCTCTGTCAGCAGTACAGGATCCCTCTGAGCCTCTATCAGTAGTGCAGGGTCCCTCTGAGCCTCTGCCAGCAGTGCAGAATCCCTCTGAGCCTCTGTCAGCAATACAGGATCCCTCTGAGCCTCTGTCAGCAGTGCAGGATCCCTCTGAGCCTCGGTCAGTAGTACAGGATCCCTCTGAGCCTCGGTCAGCAGTACAGGATCCATCTGAGCCTCTGTCAGCAATACAGGATCCCTCTGAGCCTCTGCCAGCAGTGCAGAATCCCTCTGAGCCTCTGTCAGCAATACAGGATCCCTCTGAGCCTCTGTAAGCAGTACAGGATCCCCCTGAGCCTCTGTCAGCAGTGTATGATCCCCATGAGCCTCAATGAGCAGTGTATGATCCCCCTGAGCCTCTGTTAGCAGTACAGGATCCCCCTGAGCCTCTGTCAGCAGTGCAGGATCCCTCTGAGCCTTTGTCAGCAGTGCAGGATCCCTCAGCCTCTGTCAGCAGTGCAGGATCCCCCTGAGCCTCTGTCAGCAGTGCAGGATCCCCTCTGAGCCTCTTTCAGCAGTACAGGGTCCCCTGAGCCTCTGGCAGCATTACAGGACCCCCCTGAGCCTCTGTCAGCAGTACAGGATCCCTCTGAGCCTCTGTCAACAGTGCATCATCCCTCTTACTCTCTGTCAGTAGTGCAGGGTCCATCTGAGCATCTGTCAGCAGTGCAGGATCCCTCTGAGCCTCTGTCAGCAGTGTATGATCCCCCTGAGCCTCTGTCAGCAATACAGGATCCCTCTGAGCCTCTGTCAGCAGTACAGGATCCCTCAGAGCCTCTGTCAGCAGTGCAGGATCCCTCTGAGCCTCTGTCAGCAATACAGGATCCCTCTGAGCCTCTGTCAGCAGTACAGGATCCCTCAGAGCCTCTGTCAGCAGTGCAGGATCCCTCTGAGCCTCGGTCAGCAGTACAGGATCCCTCTGAGCCTCTGTCAGCAGTACAGGATCCCTCTGAGCCTCTGTCAGCAATACAGGATTCCTCTGAGCCTCTGTTAGCAGTGCAGGATCCCTCTGAGTCTCTGCCAGCAGTACAGGATCCCCCTGAGCCTCTGTCAGCAATACAGGATCCCTCTGCGCCTCTGTCAGCAATACAGGATCCCTCTGAGCCTCTGTCAGCAATACAGGATTCCTCTGATCCTCTGTTAGCAGTGCAGGATCCCCCTGAGCCTCTGTCAGCAGTGCAGAATCTTGTGTAAGCAAGACAGGTTATCTCTGAGTGTCTGAGAAAGATTTGTTGTTATCTAAACATATCTCCCTCTCAGCCTCTGCCAGCAGGCAGGGTCACTCTGAGCCTCTGTCAGCAATACAGGATCCCTCTGAGTCTCTGTAAGCAGTAAAGGATCCCCCTGAGCCTCTGTCAGCAGTGCAGGATCCCTCTGAGCCTCTGTCAGCAGTGCAGGATCACCCTGAGCCTCTGTCAGCAGTGCAGGATCCCTCTGAGTCTCTGTTAGCAGTACAGGATCCCCCTGAGCCTCTATAAGCAGTGCAAGATCCCCCTGAGCCTCTGTCAGCAGTGCAGGGTCCCCCTGAGCCTCTGTCAGCAGTGCAAGATCCCCCTGAGCCTCTGTCAGCAGTGCAAGATCCCCCTGAGCCTCTGTCAGCAGTGCAGGATCCCTCTGAGCCTCTGTTAGCAGTACAGGATCCCCCTGAGCCTCTGTAAGCAGTGCAAGATCCCCCTGAGCCTCTGTCAGCAGTGCAGGGGCCCCCTGAGCCTCTATCAGCAGTGCAGGATCCCCCTGAGCCTCTATCAGCAGTGCAGGATCCCCCCGAGCCTCTGTCAGCAGTGCAGGATCCCCCCGAGCCTCTGTCAGCAGTGCAGGACCCCCTTGAGCCTCTGTCAGCAGTGTATCATCCCCCTGAGACTCTATCAGCAGTGCAGGATCCCCCCGAGCCTCTGTCAGCAGTGCAGGACCCCCTTGAGCCTCTGTCAGCAGTGTATCATCCCCCTGAGCCTCTGTCAGCAGTGCAGGATCCCCCCGAGCCTCTGTCAGCAGTGCAGGATCCCCCCGAGCCTCTGTCAGCAGTGCAGGGTCCCCCTGAGCCTCTGTCGGCAGTGCAGGATCCCCCCGAGCCTCTGTCAGCAGTGCAGGGTCCCCCTGAGCCTCTGTCAGCAGTGCAGGACCCCCTTGAGCCTCTGTCAGCAGTGTATCATCCCCCTGAGCCTCTGTCAGCAGTGCAGGATCCCCCCGAGCCTCTGTCAGCAGTGCAGGATCCCCCCGAGCCTCTGTCAGCAGTGCAGGGTCCCCCTGAGCCTCTGTCAGCAGTGCAGGATCCCCCCGAGCCTCTGTCAGCAGTGCAGGGTCCCCCTGAGCCTCTGTCGGCAGTGCAGGATCCCCCCGAGCCTCTGTCAGCAATACAGGATCCCTCTGAGCCTCTGCCAGCAGTGCAGAATCCCTCTGAGCCTCTGTCAGCAATACAGGATCCCTCTGAGCCTCTGTAAGCAGTACAGGATCCCCCTGAGCCTCTGTCAGCAGTGTATGATCCCCATGAGCCTCAATGAGCAGTGTATGATCCCCCTGAGCCTCTGTTAGCAGTACAGGATCCCCCTGAGCCTCTGTCAGCAGTGCAGGGCCCCCCTGAGCCTCTGTCAGCAGTGCAGGATCCCTCAGCCTCTGTCAGCAGTGCAGGATCCCTCAGCCTCTGTCAGCAGTACAGGATCCCTCTGAGCCTCTGTCAACAGTGCATCATCCCTCTTACTCTCTGTCAGTAGTGCAGGGTCCATCTGAGCCTCTGTCAGCAGTGCAGGATCCCTCTGAGCCTCTGCCAGCAGTAAAGGATCCCCCTGAGCCTCTGTCAGCAGTGCAGGATCCCCCTGAGCCTCTGTCAGCAGTGCAGGATCCCTCTGAGCCTCTGTCAGCAATACAGGATCCCTCTGAGCCTCTGTCAGTAGTACGGGATCCCTCTGAGCATCTGTCAGCAGTGCAGGGTCCCTCAGAGCCTCTGTCAGCAGTGCAGGATCCATCTGAGCCTCTGTCAGCAGTGTATGATCCCCCTGAGCCTCTGTCAGCAATACAGGATCCCTCTGAGCCTCTGTCAGCAGTACAGGATCCCTCAGAGCCTCTGTCAGCAGTGCAGGATCCCTCTGAGCCTCTGTCAGCAATACAGGATCCCTCTGAGCCTCTGTCAGCAGTACAGGATCCCTCTGAGCCTCTGTCAGCAATACAGGATTCCTCTGAGCCTCTGTTAGCAGTGCAGGATCCCTCTGAGTCTCTGCCAGCAGTACAGGATCCCCCTGAGCCTCTGTCAGCAATACAGGATCCCTCTGCGCCTCTGTTAGCAGTGCAGGATCCCTCTGAGTCTCTGCCAGCAGTACAGGATCCCCCTGAGCCTCTGTCAGCAATACAGGGTCCTCAGAGCCTCTGTCAGCAGTGCAGGACCTTGTGTAAGCACGACAGGTTATCTCTGAGTGTCTGAGAAAGATTTGTTGTTATCTAAACATATGTGGTCAGATTCTATGCTTTTATGGTTAGGACAGGACCTTCATGGATCTGAGTGATCACTGTGGGATCTCTCAGACCCAATGCGTGCAGGCCAGGCTCACTGCTTTCTCAATTTGCAGAAACATGGATCTATTGTGCTAAATGTGACCTCTGTGTGATTAACGCTCATATCCCTTCTCGTGTTGAATTTAAAATAAGAAAAAACATCTAAAAACAGGACTGGCGGACCCTCTTTCTTTCAGTATTGGTTCATTTTGGAGTGTAGACTTTAATTTGGTTATTTTCCGCAGCTCTGATGAGGACTTGGCTTTTGTGTTTTTTATTCATTCTCTTGAAACATGACCCAACTATTCTTCCAGAATGACACAAATGGACATTCTCCTTAAGACTTTTCTGATACAGAACAGAATCCAAGTCCTAAGACAGCAAAGCATTCCTACAGCATCCTTTCTTCTCTTGATATAGACAAAATATTTGAGCTTTAGCCTCATGATCAAACCTTCCAGTGAACCTTTTGAAACATTGATCATGTTGGTATTGTAGAAAGAGGCACTTAGAGGGCCACTGAAATGCCCACACGTTCTATAATGTCATTTAATTTATAGTAAGTTTGAAAAAAACTTTGCGTTTGTTTAAAAAGAGACCATAGAAGTTTTAGCATCATGATCAAACCTTCCAGTGAACCTTTTGATCAAACCTTCCAGTGAACCTAGTATGGACTGACTGGATCTTCTTACGGTCCAAATTACTCTAAGCAGTTTTCTCTAACACCACAATTCAAAGATGTCAAACTCTGCTCAACTTTCTTTATGGTTCAGCTCTCGCATCTTACTACTGGAAATACTATTAAAATTTTCAACAAAGTTCTGCATAGTTAGATTATTCTTTTTACCAACTTGTCCAGACTTGCCATAGCTTTTCCCCCTGTGAAGCAGGATCTTAAGCATTACCTTGCTGGCATGTGAAATGAGTGCAATTGTTCGATAAGTGGAGAACCCTTTTGCATTGCTTTTTTGGGGGGGGGTTGGTATATAGATTTAAAAACTCAACAGTGGCAAGTAGAATAGACATGGTTAAACATGATGGCATAAGCATAAACACGACTAAAGCTGTATAGAGAATTTACCTGGAGCAGAGGCTGGAGTGGACAACCTGGGTGATGGGTACATTTGCCTTTACTTTCCCAACCCATAGATTATTTTGCTTTCATCCACTGGCCCCCCCGTCTGTACCCCATCACTCTCAATCTCACATGCTTTTACTTCCTCTTTCTTTTTCCCCCAATTTCCCCCCTCTCTGCTTCACTATCAATCTCAACCACCATGCTCCATCTCTCACTCTTTTTTTTCAATCTGTACATAGCCCTATGTATCCAGATATCTTGTATGGTCCTATTTGTTCTCATCTTTGTTACTCTTTTGCTTTATTTTTTCTTTCTATCCTTCTTTCCCCATTTGTCTCTTCTGTTTCCATCTTGCTTCTTTTGCTCTTTGTCTCTTTTTTTCCATCCCTCTCTCTTCTTTTTCCATCTCTTTCTTTCCCTTTTCCCTGTGTTCTACTTCTCCTCTTTCCATCTATTTTCTATTCTATTATTTGTTCACTTAGCTCCTTCTGGGTCCTATTAAACTGTCAAAATCACAATTACTGAAACCTGTTATGTAGCCCGCAAAAGTTACTGCTACTAAATTGGCCTCTTTTAGCTACCCGCAAATCGATTTGCGGGTTACTGGCTGAAAAGCAACTGCGGTTGTCAAAATCTTAACTCCGACACACCTAAGCAATTGATCTGTCAAGCCCACACATCGCTATTAAATTGCTACAATTCCTCAAGCCTGCAATTGTTTTCACACCCGTAAATGGCAAATGTAGCCAAAAATACTACGGGTACTACAGAGGACTCGCAAGGGGGTTAAATACCTGTTTGTAACACGATATAAAGCATATACAAAATAAAAACTACTGCACTTTAAAATATGGGGAAAGCGATGAAAGACATTAGAATTAATTGCACAACGGTCTCAAGCCCGCAAATCTGCAATCAGAAATTATTTTTTTCCGGTTTTATTTCCGTGTTATAGCAATCTCAGGGAATCAAGGCATTAATACATATCAGGCCACCCACATGGACTATAACAGTTTCTTCATTCATTTTTATTATTTTGTACATTGCCGGATTGCGAGTCTGATCGCATATCGAAGCCCTAAACGCTAAATAACTGACATTTAAACACCATGTATTACTGATGTCATGATCATTTACTATTGGCTGTTTCTAAATCTGTAGTTACGGCCTTGCTTAATTGATCATGATCATGCTCTGAAATGCTACTTACGGGTGCATGGTTTCCGGTTTAGGCTTTCAGCCATGTAGTCAATTTAATTGCTCTGTAACTGTAGCAAGTTTCTAACTTGGAATTTATTAGGGCCCTAAGACAAATAGATTTCGTAAAAGATCTGAAAACATTCATTAACAAATACGTCATAACATCGGAAATCAGGAAGGGAGCAGGATTTTTTTAATCGCACTGTATACACGGATACAGGAGATGTGGCCCCCTACCCTTGTGAGAGTTTAAAATCCAAAAGGTAGTAGGGATGGTAGACATGTGGTGATTGAACTATTTGATGGATAGCTGTTAGGGAGAACATTGTGAGAGAATTAGAATAGATAGCCGTGTTTGAAGTTATTAGTGGAGTTAAGGAGGTAGGTATAAGAGTTTTCAGAAAACATTTGCATATCTGAAGACTAAAGGATTGTTTAATCAATTGAGGTTGGGAATTCCAAAGAATATGGCTGCCCTTGGGAAGTATTGCATATGAGGAGGCGATGATGGGGGGGAGGTGCAGGTCATATGAAGAGCAGAGAGTTAGAATTCATCTAGAGACTAGATATGAGATATAGGGAGGTGTAGTGCAGTTGAGGGGTTCCCTGGTGGTCCAGTGGTTAGTATTCAGTGCAACCTGGGTTCGACACCAGTCAGGAAACCAAGAGGTCACACCACCCTGAAGCCAAGCAGGGTTGGGCCTGGATTGGAGATCCCTAGGTATACCAGGAGCTGTATGCTGTGGCCCACTGGAGAAAGAACTGGCAACCCACTCCAGTATCTCTGCCCTGAAAATCAAGTGGATCAGCATAGTGTGTTGCAGTCTAGAGGTCACAGAGAGTCGGGCACCACTGAGAGACACAAACAAACAAACAAAAAGTGCAGTTGTGGTCTTTGTATTATCAAGGATAAAATCAATATCCTAAGCCTATAATGTAGGGATTGATAGCCGGGGCATCCAATGACGAGCATCGGGTGAGGTTGATAACTCGGCAGAATTCCTTCACTTGCAGCCAATATACCATTTAGGGTTTCAGGGCAAGGGAACAAATTAGCATCTGATCATATTTTGCATTATTGTTCCAAGACATTAAATGCAAAGACGACATGCATAGCAAACTGGCTGGGGTAATATTACATCTTAAGCAAGATTTATGCGCCTTAGTAACATAATACACTTATAAATACAAATATCTACTGCACTGTAAATGGAAAGAACAGTTTTCTTTGTTATATCAGAAAAAGGTACCGGTTATTCATTTTCTTTTTTCAAATGAAGGTCTCGGAACACAAAAACGTATTCAGAAGCGTAACTGCTTATGGGAAATTCAATGCGATCTATAGTATGCTCTCCACATTTCCTGTGATGTAAAACCTGTTCAACTTCACGGAAAATAATATTTTTTTGTTAGTATGCTCTCTGGATTTCCTGTTTTTTTCCGTGAAGTACGACCAAGTTTTACATAATATTTTTTTAACTGCTTGTGTTCCATGTCCCTTTAAACGATAATGACTTTTGCTACATTGTATCAGCATCAGATACACAACATCTGCATACTCATTCCTTAAAGCTGATTTGCTTTTGTTGCCAAAATGAAGTTTGTGGTTAGAAAACAGCTGCGGATACGATTTTCACGTGAAATTAGATTGTTCTGTTTCTTAAAGGGAATCTGACACCTTAAAAACACTTTGCTGCTGTGAAATGAATGTGTGAAGAATTCTGCTCCATCCTATCCCCTCTGGGGGCTCTTGTTTATTCAGTAACTGGGTGCAAAATGCTCCCAATGGGCTGACGTCAATGTTACATGGAATCATAGACCGGTCTTCTCTAAACAATTCCTATCCTATTCTGGGGAACAATGGCTTTGTACCATGACAAAGGAATTAGAAAAAAAAGTCTGAATCCGGATTTATTGTCAAATATTGTCACCTTATCTACAAGCAGGTTTACATTTCCACTGTGGCCAGTTTCTTTCTATAGGGAATTTCAATAACTAAACTTGATACGTGGCAGACTTATTTTAGAAAGCAACATAAATACATAAATAAACAGCCTTTACATTTGTAACTTTACCTTTCTCTGTGGATTCTGTTTCTGTCAGAGGAGGTTGCCAGGGCTGTATCTGCCTTTTTGGAGCCCCTAGGCAGTGAAGTGGAGGAGCCCCTGCGAGTGAGTACAATAGGTATGCACGGACCCATTTTTACCTTTTCTGTACGTGTAAGTTCCCTTTGTTGTAACTCTCTTGTTCTTGGTGGTTACCCCTAGTAGCCAGTATATGAATGGCAACATTTAATTTTTTTTAAGCCAGGAACCATTTTTTTTTAAGAAGTGGTGCCCCTCACAGAGAAGCATCCCTTGGCGGCTGCCTAGTTTGCCTAATGGTTAATCCGGCCATGGAGGTTGCAACATATTAACTAATTAGCTTAACACTACTGCTAATGAAGAACACTTGCAGTTGTAGATTCCACACTCCCATTGTGTAGTTAGAAATTGCAAAGCCTGCTCCTACCTCAGTAATGTGATCAGCAGAAACTGCAATGGTAGATATCCCAGTGGCAAAACTGCATAGGGTAAAAAAAATTAGAAGCTATGTTATATTTTTTTAGGTTTTTAAACATTTACCTGTTATCAATTATAGTTCTTTGAAAGAGTGTATTTACATTTTTTGACTGCAGTGGTCCTTTAACCACACATCGGTTACACCATGTATCCACTACTCCTCAGTAAATTAGTGCTCACATAGTTAGAACTATGGAATTCCCAGTAGAATTGACGCCATTGAAATGTGGTGCTGGAGAAGACTGCTTAGAGTCCCTTGGACTGCAAGAAGATCCAATAATCAGTACTACAGGTAAACCAGACAAACTGTTCACTAGAAGGTATAACCATGAGGCTGAAGCTCAAATATTTTGGCCATATCATGGGACGGCAGGATTCCCTGAAGAAGACGGACGACAGAGATGGATAGATGAGGTCACTGAAGCAATGAACATGAACTTCATGGAGCTCAGAGGGGCGGTGTCGGGGAACTAAGAGGTCACACCACCCTGAAGCCAAACAGGGTTGGGCCTGGTCAGTACTAGGATGGGACACCACCTAGGAATACCAGGAGCTGTATGCTGTGGCCCAGTAGAGAAGGAACTGGAAACCCATTCCAGTATCTCTGCCATGAATATCGAGTGGATCAGCATGACCATGGACATAAAGATATCCTGGTATGTTACGGTCCATAAGGTCAAGGAAAGTCAGACAACGCAAAAAAAAAAAAAAAAGTTAATTCATTAATACAATTTTGATTAAACTGATATGACCAGCTACATTTTAGCAAATAACAGATAGCCGTGGATCACCTGAGTGCACCTAGAGTAAATCTAGTTGGCATTACTTTTATTTCTGACCAAGACATGTCATTAAATCACAGGAGCACAGAGGGACTTTTTTTTACCTGATTAAGTCAAATATACACTCTTAGGCCCATATTCAGTTGCAAACCCGCAACTCTATTGCAGACAACCGTATGTCTGTGGGTGTGTTGCAAGCTCTAGTTCGTCTCTGATTGCGATGATATTCAATTGATCAAGCCTGCAAGTTACGGGCCCAAAGCCGAAACCATGCACTGGTTCGGAGCAGTTCTGGGCGGGAACATGATCAATTATGCAAGCCCGTAATCTCCCATTTCGAATCAGCCAATAGAAAATGAGACTGTCATTATTACGGCAGTAAAACATAGAGGTTACATGTCAATCAATTAGGTTCGGGGGTCCGAGTTACGATAAGACTCGCAATCCCGCAAAACAAAGTATTATGAAAATGAATACCGATACTGTTCTAGTCCATGTGGGTGGCCTGATATGTATTAACTCATTGATACAAGAGATAGATTTAACCCCGAAATTACTCATAAAAATACATTTAATTTCCTGCCGATTTGCGGGCTTGAGACTGTTGTGCAATTAATTCTAATGTCTGTCATCGCTTTCCCTGTTATTTACAGTGCAGTAGTGATTTTTTATTTGCATTTACAGTACTATGAATAGATGTTAAACCCCCTTGCGGGTCCTCTCTAGCACATGCAGGATTTCCTCCTTCATTTGCCATTTACGGGTGTGAAAACATTTGCGGGCTTGGGGAAATTGAGCAATTGAATAGCGATTTGCGATTTTAGCCTTGCGAAAGTGACAGATCAAAGGCTTCTGGAGGCTGAAAGTTACGGGTTTAACCATCGCCATTGTTTCAAGGCCGTAAACCGGAAGCTGATCAGAGCCCAAAAGACGCCAATTGAATAGCAAATTATCTTGCGACCCCACTTACGGACTCACAAAACTCAACTGAATATGGCCCTTAGTGCCTACAAGTATTATCCGTGTATATCAACATAAACCTAATAACGTATATATTGTCTGAAAGTGCAGATCCTAGAGAATACAAAACAACACACAACATGATCCATTCCCTAAACATATCTAATAACCCCGCATTAATGTAACATGCTTGGCACTCTGGGGGCTAAAGGAAAGTTCACAAACAATGGAAGTTGTTATTTCTCTTAATATGCATTTCAGCAGCTGAACTTTAATTTAAATACATAGCAATATAGGAACAGTTCTAACAGTTTCGGTTTTATTTCCTAATTTTGTCTGAGCATGCCCAGTCTGATCATTTCAAATGGTTTTATCCTGAAGACAATTGATTCAGAGGACCGAATGGGAAAACAGCCTTTATGTCAATGATCTCACAAGCTACAGATTTAACATTTAGTGGGTGGATCAGAAAGACGGGCAGGTAAAACGATCAACATTCAATATAAGCAAATAGTACTTAAAAAAAAAAGCAGAAAAAAAAAACATTACGTCTTTTTTTAATCAGTTATTGTTTTGAATTCTACAATATTTGGCTGTCACTAACTTTTGTTCGGAACAGAAAGTACTGTTTTCCTCCACTAGATGTCGCTCCACTCTTTGCGCACGTAAGATGTCATTTGATTTGCTATCTTGAAAGTATTTCAGCACTAGCCGCCTCGAGAGGTCATATGTTGGTTGGGTAAGGGAGTAGTCAATACATAGTCTGAATCCAGCAAATGTGCTCATGTTTATGTAATGTGCAGAAGGACCACTTTACAGAAAGAGTAGTAGATAAGTGAAACAGCCTTCCAGTGGAAATGGTAATGGCTAACACAATAAAGGAACTCAAACGAGGCTAAAAGGGATAAGTATACGGCTATCCTGGGAATTAAATCAGTCAAACATTGAGAGATAAAGAGCATTGTAGTCCTTGTCTCCTGACCATGCTAGGTTGTGAGGAGGGAGGACATGGAGCAAATAGGATCTTAACATACTTCTTATGGAGAGACTGCCCTCTATTCTCCCTGTCCATGTTAGCTTCCCAAATGTCCCTCTCTTAAAGACAAATCCACATTTAAGGACAAATACCTGGATTCCAGCCCTGACCATGTCCCACTTGATCTGGTTCCTCTTGTGGTTTTCTCTCAAAGTCTATAAAAAAAGACAGAAGCCTGGAGCGTCTGTGGTACAGAGGAGATGTGTGTGTGTGTGTGTATATATATATATATATATATATATATATATATATATATATATATATATATACACACATACACACACATACATATATACAAGTTTTCCTTTATTGTAGGAACTCCCTTTTGTGGAACCTGGTTCAACTGCACAATTTGCAGTTTTTTGCACCGTGTACGCCATGATAAATCTGTCAAAGGAAAACTTCTGTGGTGCCCCCTTCCCTTGATGCCCTAAGCATGTGCTTATTTTGCTTAATGGTTAATCCAGCCCTGCCCCTAGTCTCCAGATACATTCCAAATCACACGCTCTGCTCTACCCCTCACCTGCACCTCTTACCCCCATCATCACCTCCTTACATATCGTACTTCTTAAGGGTTATCCCACACTTTGGAATACCTGACCTCACTCCTTATATTAATATAAATATATATATATATATATATATATATATATATATATATATTGTGCACATGATAACTGAGTGTATCTCTGTAATTTAATATTTATGAGATGACCTAATAGTGCATTTTTTCTTTTCTTTTTTTCAAAATTGTCAAAGTGTCCCTCTTTTTGGGAGTTATGCACTGAATGACATCATTCAGCCTCCTGGGGAATAAAACAGCTGCCTATATAAATGTCCCCCCCCCCCCTGTCTCCATGAATCTCCCTCCTTCCCTTTATTTATCTTTCTTATTCACTCTTTATCTTTTATCTTTCTTTCTCTTTTTTGACTTGCTCTTTTCTTCTGTTCTTTTTCTCCCTTCCTCTCATTCTTCCATTTTAACTTCTCCTCTTCTCTCCCTTGCTCTCTCTTTCCCAGTTATTTCTTCTCTCCTAATCCTTCTCTAATATCTGCCCCCTCACCCTGTACCTCTTCCACACTCACTCTCATACATTCTCTCTCTCTTCTTTTCTCCACCTCCCTCTTTCTTCTCTGCTTTCTCATGCGTCACTCTCTCACCCCCTCACATTTTCCCCTCGCTCTGTTCCTCTCACCTCTCTCATCCATCACAATTTCCTCCTTATTCTCTGTAATATATTCTGTTTTCTCTCTCTCTATTTCTCTCCATCACATGTCTGTCTCGTTCCCCCTGATAATATGCCCCTCTCTTTTTTTATCCTAAGCCCCTTTATTCCCTTTCCCCCCTAAAAGCTGACGTCTCAGACCCCCATGCTAGACACACTGTACTTATACAGACCTCTGTACTGTCCTCGCAGCTTCTCTCATCGCCTTGGGGGCTTATTCATCAAGTGCTGATGTTTAAATGAAAGCACTAGCTAATTTCCTGGAGGGGCAAGTCGATGAACACCCCCCAGGGCTGGCATTCAGTCATCCAAAGGAAACATTATATGGCTTGGGGTTAGGTCACAGGTGCTAACCCTTGGGGTATTAGTGAAGTTGAGACTTTGGTGATCTGAAGCCAGCCATTGTTTAGGGCTCTGTGCAGTTCTCTTTTGTATTAAAGTTGAAAGTGGCTAGTTGGGCCAGTCCTGCTGATGCCAAGAAGCCAGGCCATGATCTGAGAGCTGTTCATACTATTATTAGTAACTTTGTTCATTTTGCAGCATAGACCGTCAACAAAATATATATATTTTTTTAAATATACTATAAAAATGTGAGAGCTCCCTGTCCCATCAGCCCTGCTCTTAGCTTAATACCCCATACTCAGTGTGTCCCAAATCTGCTGGTCCTACCTGTAGGTATATCTGGTGAGCGACTCCTCTAAGGCCAGGATTTTAATATCTCTCTGATCTTCAAGCTACGCTTGTCTTGGTCAAGGAACTGTCTATACGTTTCAACATTATGTCCCACCTTAAAGGGCCACTCTAGTTTGGTATAAATGTCCCATGCTTCAGAGTTTGTAACAAAATGACAACAGGTCTATCCTGTTATGGTGTTGGGTCCGCTGCTATCAGCGCTGCCGATATGTGAGAGAAGTTCTGAACTTATAATGTTAGCCTATCCCTTGAACTAACCCTAACCTTCACCCTAACCCTAACAGTTTACCTAAGCCTTGACTCTATGATATGGCACCGGAATATCAGCAGCGCCATCTAGCGGATGCTCATCGCCACTGCTGCTGCCTTGTGCTGCGCTACCATAAGAGGATAAGACCATAACAACATTAGCAGGTAACAAAGACACAACATAAAAGCATTTTTAGAGAAAGCTTACATTTAGATGACTCTGATCATGGCACGGGGTTGTCATTTGTAGGCCACTCATATGTCTGCAAATTCAAAGTGATGGTTATCCTAGACTTACTCTTCCATTCAGTTCTTTTGTCAAGTTTGCTATTCAAATTTTCAGTGTTTCATGGAACTGAATAGAGATCTTATCCGAGTTTAAGTCCATGCCACTCCTCCAAGGTTTCTAATCCTGCCAGAAACAAAGACAAAATGTCTGTGAACAGTAACCAAATCTGTGTACAGTAGTTACAAGTTAAAGGCTGTATTTATACAGTATATAACATTTATTAGAACATTTTACAAATTAAGTCAAGTTATTCAATAGATAATACTAAAAAACATTGGATTTTTTTCATTCAGAAATTTAATAAATTTTATTAAAGTGGCTACCTTGGACAGTCCTGCTAATGTCAAATAACAAGATCAGCAACTGAGCAAGGGCAGATCTACCAGTGGTGCAGTAGACCGGGCCCCTCTCTGGGGGGCCCAGAGCTGAGTAATTTATTTTTTTTGCATTTTATTTTATTTTCTGTAGAGTATTCTACTGAAGCTCCAAGAAGTGGCAGCGTGGAGCAGTTCAGCGCCCTGGGACTGAATGACAGCAAAGGACAGGGGGAATGGTTTCTTTGAGGTGGATGCTGAGAGGGGTTGGGTGCTGTGTGAGGATGGATCCTGAGAGGGGTGGGTACCATGTGAGGATGGATCTTGAGAGGGGTGGGTACCATGTGAGGATGGATCTTGAGAGGGGTGGGTGCCATGTAAAAGCTGGCTGCGGAGAGGAACTTGCTGATATGTAGAGATAGTATATGTATATATGTATATATGTGTGTGCTTTACGCAGGCAGGAGGTAAGGGAAGCAGCTATGGGAAGGGATCTTGGGCGTGAGCAGCTATGTTAAAGGGTCTCAGGGAGGGATGCAGATATGGGAAGGTGTCTTAGGAGGAGGATGTTATGGGAAGGGGTCTTGGGAGGGGCTCTAAGTGAGTTGGAACATGGAGTCCCAGTGCAATAACATCTTTACACCAGGGCCCTCCATGTTCCAGCTCCACCACTGCAACTGAGAGCTATTATTAGTAATGTTCATTTTTGCAGCATAGACATCCAACAAACACTTTTAAATATACTTTAAAATATTTTATACAAGTTCAGGAGCATCTATCCTCTTTACCCTCAGATTTAGTCTGTGCCCAAACGTGGTTGTCTACACCTCTGCTGAAGCCAGTATATCTCCTTGCTCTCCGAGTGGCCACCACTGTTCCACCCTCAACTTGTGTGTATGGTCATTCATTGGCTCCCCATATCTTCTAATATTACACAGCAAATTAACCAGTTTGGGAAAAATACACTTGTAAATAAATGCAATTACATTGGTAGTTATTAAACAATGAAAGCTTGTAGATTAGGAACTCTAACCATAATCGACTTGAAATGATCATCCTCCCATGTTACTGACTTTATTGAAGGTGATTATTAAAAAATATTATTACATTTGGGGTGGAAAAGCAAGTGTTGTTTGATATAAATAACAGCAATGGCATAAGCGTTGACATTTATAAGACTGTGATTGAGCTTATTTATCTAACTGGGCATGCTCATCTTCTTTATCATTCCTCCCTGTTAGAGATAATCAGTCACCAAAAGCTAGTAGCAAACAGAAAAGATCTTTATTTTTTTTTAATTTATGCTTAAAAATATAACTTTCAAACTCAATTATCTAACAATTCGACTTAAAAAAAAGTGCCGGTGAAATAACTATTTTCCTTTTAAAATCTTCCGTGCTCAGGCCCCTATCTATGTTTTTGGAGCGCCTAGGCGTGAAGTGCGTGAGTACACAAGGAATGCACACACCCATTTTTGCCTTTTCTGTACGTGTAAGTTCCCTTTCCTGTTGTAACGGTCTTGTTCTCGGTGGTTACCTCCTAGCAGCCAGTCTATGAACTGCAATATTACATTTTTTTTAAGCCAGGAACCATATTTTTAAGTAGTGTCGCCGTCACAAGGAAGCGCCCCTAGGCGGATGCCTAGTTTGCCTAATGGGTAATCCGGCCATGGTCACGTTTCACAAATATGATTTACAGTATTATCTTAACTATATTAAAAATACAATATGTTATGACACTATAATATACATGTTTTCCATTTTTAAAACATATTGGCTATTATTTAATGTATTTATGTTTTGTATATTAAGCCAATTAAATATTGGTGTTATTATTATTATTACCGACACCCACTTAGACATTGTAAATATAACTGGGGTTTGGCTCCTTAAATAACATACACATTAAATAGATCATAGTAATAGTATGAATGTTAGATATATAATCATCTATTTATGAATACACCATGATACAGTATCCTCGTCTCTTGACTGTCAGGTTTAGGCATCTATTACAGTGAATGGAGATGTCATTTGAAGGAATCCCATTCTGATGCGAGCCTGTCATAAATACATATGCAAGGCAAGCTGGTACATACAAGTTGCCTCTGAGACCTGCTTTCAACTGTAATTCCAGACAGTAGTGAATAAAAATCATTTCCAATGAATGTCTGCTGGTTCCTGCCATGTTCCTTCGGAGAGAGCCGAGTATCATGAAACCGATACTGAATGATTCCAAGACACGGCTATGACAACATATGACTTGAACCAGTTTGCTTCACTAGTTTTCTCCAGAGTGAAAGTTTCTCAGATGATGTAGGGTTTTATAGTAATATAGATTAACGGAATAGGTTCATCTAGTCTGACTGTTCTATCTACCTTAAAGGTTTTCTAAAAAATAACATAGTAGCCCAAAAGTATATGGCATGCGCTTAGAAGAATACCTTTCATACATTTTGCAAGTTACAAAAAGGTTTTATGTGATGAGAAATAATAGATCTATAGTGCAGAAAAATGACATTACATATAAATATCAACTATAATAATAAACTATAATAATTGTGGTAAGTGTGAAATGCTCCATAGTCCGTAAAGAGCAGCGCGCATGCAGAGCTCTGTATGGACGCTGTGCGCGCAAGCTGCAGAGAGGGGAGGAAGACAGGCGCGATCTGCAGAGGAGGAGGAAGGGGAGGAAGACAGGTGCAATCTGAAGAGGAGGAAGAGGAAGACACAGGGGGGAGGGGGGATAGACACAGGGGAGAGGGGGAGGAAGACATAGGGGTGGGGAGAGGGGGGGGGGAGAGAAACAGGGGAGGGGGAAGAGACACAGGGGAAAAAGAAAAGAGACACATGGGAGAGGGGAAGAGACACAGGGGAGAGGGGAAGAGACACAAGGGAGGGGAAGAGACACAAGGGAGGGGAAGAGACACAGGGGAAGAGGAAGAGACACAGGGGAGGGGGAAGAGACACAGGGAAGGGGAAGAGACACAGGGGAGGGGAAAGAGACACAGGGGAGGGGAAGAAACACAGGGGAGGGGGAAGAGAAACAGGGAAGGGAGGGGAGGAAGAGACACATGGGAGGGGGAAGAGACACAGGGGAGGGGGAAGAGACACAGGGAAGGGGAAGAGACACAGGGGAGGGGAAAGAGACACAGGGAAGGGGAAGAAACACAGGGGAGGGGGAAGAGAAACAGGGAAGGGAGGGGAGGAAGAGACACATGGGAGGGGAGAGGGAGAAAAAGACACAAGGGGAGAGGGAGAAAGACACAGGGGAGGGAAGGGGGAGATACACAGGGTTGGGTGGGAGACATAGGGGTGGGAAAGGGGAGAGATACAGGAAAGGGGGGGGATTAAAAATGATTTGACAGCAATTTACTAGTATATATATATATAGTATGGGATTGTTTTCCTTTTTCTGTCCTTATAGGAAACAGATAAGCAGTGAGCTTTATGGATGTCTGAACTGGCACATTTTATGTTTTAATTGATTTGAATGGAATTGAGATAGAAAACACCAATGTTACTGTAAGTTACTCTACCTTCTAACTCAATGGTAAGACAAAAGTGCTTCAAACACATTTTTTATCTGCCTGTCCATTGTTTTAGTCTTAATTTTCTTCCATTATTATAATTTATTTTGATGGGAGTATGACTTTTGTAATTTATAAAGAATGCTTATTTTATATGAATGTTAGAAAGTTTTTTAAATAAACCCTCAGCATCATGACTGGATTTGTAACTAGGCAAACAAGGCAGCCGCCTAGGGGCACCTGCCTAAGAAAGTGCCTTATTTGCATAACACTGTATTTACATTTCAGTTTATTTATTTTCTACACATAGCCTATTCTTTCTCTAGCCAGGCACTGTGACTTGTTCTTATTGTGAGGGGCATTGAAGGAGGTAACTGTGAAGTGGCAGGTTTGCAGTGTGCTGTACTATAGTAAAACTAACAGGGCAAGGGAGCACTAATATATAAATAAATAAATATATATATGCCACAATTTTTGCTGTAAGGCGGTTATAAAATAGCATATTGAGCATCACAATACAATTTTCCACCTTTGTCCTTGTTCTTGCATGCCTCTTTTTTTTCTGGAAGATGTTGCCCTCCTGAATTATATTATTGAAAGTGTCTATCATAACCCCAGTCCCTTCTGTCCTCTAAGCTATACATGTTACGGTAATGAAGTCTTTCCTTACAACTTTTGTCTTTTAAATCCTGCATTATTTTTGTTGCCATTTTTCTGATTTATTAATATAATTTTTGGAGGTTTGTTCTCTAGAACTGAACATTATTGAAGTATAACTAGGGATCTAAAGAGTTGTTATAACATCCCCAATTAGGTTGGCAGTGTCACTAATACACTGTGCATTGCAAAGCTCGAATTGTGCCGCGAAGAGGGGAGGGAGGGAGAGAGAAGGAGAGAGAAGGAAGGAGGGGTAGAGAGAAGGAAGGAAGGGGAAATAGAAGGAAGAAGGGGGGAGAGAGAAGGAAGGAGGGAGGAAGAGAGAGGTGGGAGAAAGAGAGATAAGGAAGGAGGGAAAGAAAGGGAGGAAGGGAGAGAGGGAATATGGAAGGGGGGAGAGAGAGAGAGAGAAAGAGTGTGTGCGTGAGAGAGAGAGAAAGAGAAAGAAAGATAGAGAGAGAGAGAGAGATAAAAGAATCTTGAGGGAGAGATAAAAGAAGGAAGGGAGGGAGAGAAGGAGAGAGAGAGGGCACACAAAGAGACAGAACACACAGTTTTTAATACAATAGTGTGTGAGTGAGTGAGTGAGTGAGTGAGTGAGAGAGAGAGTGAGAGAGTGTGTGTGCGTGAAAGAGAGAGAGAAAGAATGTAGGGAGAGATAAAAGAAGGGAGGGAGAGAGAGAAGGAGAGAGAGAGGGCGCACAAAGAGAGACAGAACACACAGTTTTTAATACAATATTGTACCATCATTTTTGACGGGCAAGTGACTAGTAAAATATATATTTTTTCACTGGACATACATACTGAGGATAGTTTGTCCTTGCTCACTTACGCGTTTGCAAAACAATTATTAGCACATTACAGCAGATAATTAGTATTCCTGAGTTTCACATTTGCATAATATTGCAGCAGAAACAATTTTGAATATCTCAAATATCATGATGTATTTGAAATACAAATGGTTAGTGCAATGTATATGTCGCCTTTAGTTGCTTTAAGAAAGACTACTTTACTAATTTACCAGAGACAAAAAAGCACTTTTTAAATTACCATTGTAGTCCAATATTGCTTCATTTGTTTATTTCATGAGTGATTATGAATAAAATCAGTATTTGATGAAAAAATTCAATGTTGCTTTTAAATCTTACCTCTAAACTTCCATTTTTTTCTAAATTCAATCACATATGCTTCTCTCTACCTACTACCAGATGTCTAGGGCTTGGTTTAACCTGCCAACCTATCTACAGCACATCTGCAAGTAAACGTATAGTGCTCAGACAATAAAAGATGTAAGGCAACCTCCTGGGCAGATCCTATCTCACCCACTAGGCACCGACTGGATAGCTTGATCCTCCAGTACTCGGACTTGTGACTCAGGCAGAGTTATTTATTACGATTACTGCAATTAAAGGGTTAAATACTTTCACGGAGCATTCTTATTAATAGAGGAGAAATTGCAGTTATGTTTATGCTCATTTCTGTTTATTGGAGAAAATAGCGGTGATACATAAAAAAAGTATGTAAGAATTAGAGGTCATGAGCTAAAATTGTGAGGTGGAAGATTTAGGGCTAATGTATGTAAGGACTACTTTACAGAAAGGAAGTAGATGAATGTCTTACAGCAGAAGTGGTAAGGACAGACACAGTAAAGGAATAACCCCACTGCTATACTGAGAATATATATGTACTATCTACTTGCCCGTCAGAAATGACGGCATCAAATTTGAAGCCTCACAATGCTGTTTGCAACACAATGCAACTTACAGGCTTCATAATGAGTGCCTTCGGCATTCATTGCGAGCCTCTCCCCCCCTATACTTTACGGACCTCGCAATGAGCACATTCGACACTCATCACAGGCCTCGCAATGAGCGCTTTTGGCGTAACTTTGCCCGTAACCTTGCTCTCTTTCAGCTCTCTTTGCGAGCCCTCCCCGTTGTCTCTTCCCCCTCTCTCCCTCCCCTGTGTTTCTTTCCCCCTCTTCCCTGTGTCTCTTTCCCCCCTTTCCCCCTCTTCCTCCCCATGTGTCTCTCCCCCATCCCATATTTCTTCCCCCTCCTCTCTCTCCTGTGTCTCCCCCCACTCCCTCCCCTGTGCCCCCCCCCCACTCCCTGCCCTGTGTTTCTTCCCCCCACTCCCTCCCCTGTTCTCCTTTTGCCATTTACATTTGTGAAAACATTTGCGTACTTGGGGAAATTGAAAGTGCCTCTGAGTTACGGGTTTACAAAAAATTTAAATTTTTAGCATTTTTTCAAGCCCGTAACTTGGAAGCCTTCGCGAGGTCACCAAAAGACGCAAATTAGCTTTCAATCTCACTTATAGACTCCCTGCCTCAGAAGGAGGCAGGAAGCCCATAAGTGAGGTTGAAAGCTAATTTCCTATTCAATTGGCGTCGTTGGGCGGCCTCCCAGTGGCTTTCGAGTTACACGCTTGAAAAAAAAAAATGCCGGCCATTTTAATTTTAAGCCCTTAATTCGGAAGCCATTCGGAGCTTCTCCCCCACTCTGCCTTGCAGGCCTTGTGATGAGCACCTTCAGCGCTCATCACAGGCCTTACAATAAGGGCTTTCTGCTCTCCTTGCGAGCCTCTCCCCCCTCTACTTTATGGGCCTCGTGATGAGTGCATTGGCGCTCATTGCGGACTTCAGCAAACCCGTAACTTTCGGGTCTTGCGATGAGATCATTGTACATGCGCAATCCTGTAATTTTTAACATAGCGTGACTGAAAAACTCGCAATTACGACAACTATATATGTGATCTATTAAGTCAAGTTTTTTAGTGCAGATTACATTTGGTTCTTATTTGCTGTCAAATCTACCTTGTTTCAATATAGAAATAGGTTGGAAGGTTGAAAAAGTTCTACTTTACATAAATGTTGTTACCTACGTTGAGTAGTTTCCCAGGTGCAGTTGGAAGGCACCAAGGCCTATTAAAGGACCACTTAATTCAGCACAATTTGGACCACATCACAGTAAAAATCTCCTAAAAGCATGTTGAAATACATGCATTTTTCACTGAGAAATCAAATCTGTATTTACATGTATAATTGCATGTCCACTTGCTTTTGCATTACTACAGCCAATCAGGTTACAGCAGGGGTGTGTCACACTCAAGTCAATGGGAAGACTGCTTATATTGCCAGTTTCTAATTTCTTATGGCAGAAAATCATCATGGGGATCAAAAGAAAAAAATAACCCTTATCAAATCCATCTGTGCAGGCATGGAATGCTGAACTCACCTAAACAGATCAGTTATGGGTCAACTGATCATTGCAGTGTAAACGGATTCCAGGATAAAGCTGCTATAAATCATTGGCTTCCCCATAGCACTCAACAGATTCAGCTATCTGTTATTACTCATGCAACAGCCAGTAGGCTGGATAGACTTTGTATGTAAACATATACTTAAAATAATACGATTTTGTAACTACTAGTGTAATTAAAAAAAATATTATTTTAACATACAATCGTGTTCTTTTTCACACCATGAAGATCACTTTTTTTTGCATCGTTCAGTCGGTTCCAACTCTGTGACCTCATGGACCGTAATATACCAGGTGTACCCCTATTATTTGCGTCCCCTCTCCAAATTCACTTTCCTATTTTCTCATCATTGGAATCATTGTATCTCCTTTCACCTGTTCTGCTCCATTATTCTTTCTCACCCCTCTTATCCCTCTCTTTTTCCCAGTTTCCCATTATCCGTTCCCTGTTTGCCCTCTCTCTATCCATTTCTCTTTTTTCGTGCCTCTCTGCCCCCCCCCCCCCCCATCTCTCCCCTCCGTCTTTCCACTCCATTTATTTTCCACATTCCAGTCTTATCTTCCCATGCCTACATCGGGTATCCACTTCCCTCTTTTCGGACACTCTCTTATCCTTCTCCAGTCCTCTTCTCTTTTACCTATTCACAAATCTCTCTAGGTTGATTATCAAAATTTGACCTATGGCATCATGGCAGTTAATGGTCCACTGTGGGCATATATTTAAAATGTATTATATTCCAGAAACATGTTTTATAGGAAATTATGCTACTATGGAATCTAACATTTTGGCTTTAGCAGATCAACTTTCTGAGATGGGTGGAGACAGGGAAGGAGCTACCAGTGGTGCACTTGGTGCAATGGACCAGGGGCCTCCTCTGGGGGGGACTGTGTAATTGTTTTTTGCATTTAGTTTTATTTTCTGTAAGGCATTTCTACTGAAGCTTCAATTGGTGGCAGTGTGGAGGAGTTAAGCATTTCGGGGATGTGCATCAGGGAAGAAGTGAGAGAGCAAAGTACAGGAGATGGGTTCTGTGAGGTCGATGCTGAGAGAAGGTAAATGCTGAGAGTGGTTGGGTCCTGTGTGGAGATGGCTGCTGGAATGGAAAGGTGCTATGTAGGGATGGATGGTAAGGGGCTGGATGCTGTGTGGGGATGTATGCTGAGAGTGAATGGCTGCTGCAATGGATAGGTGCTATGTAGGGGTGGGTGCTGTGTGGAGGTGGCTGCTGGAATGGAAAGGTGCTATGTAGGGATGGATGGTAAGGGGCTGGAAGCTGTGTGGGGATGTATGCTGAGAGTGAATGGCTGCTGCAATGGATAGGTGCTATGTAGGGGTGGATGGTAATGGGGTGGGTGCTGTGTGGAGGTGGATGTTGAGAGGGACTAGGTGCCATGAAGATGGCTGCTGAGAGGGGTTGGCTGCTGACATGGACTGGGTGCTTTGTAGGGATGGATGGTAAAGGTGGTGGGTGCTGTGTGCAGGTGGGTGTTGAGAGGAACTGGGTGCCATGTGAAGATGGCTGCTAAGAGACACTGGCAGCTATGTAGAGATAGCATATGTATATGTGGGATTCACACAGGTCGGTAGTAAGAGAATGGGATCAGCTATGAAAATTGGGGGGGCGCAGCTATGGGAAAGGGTCTTGGGGTGGGGTACAGTTATAGGAAGGCGTCCTAGGAAACAGGATTGTTATGGGATGGGATTTTGTGCATGGGAACTGAATGAGTTGTTATGTAGAAGACATCACAAAAATAATTTTACAACAGTATGAATGTGGGATGGGAGCTACAACTAGCAGTGCTCTCAGCATTAGTTTACAAAAACACACCCACCTGAGAAAGTAACAGACAGCAGCAGGCAAGAAACCATAACTCACTCATGCACTAAAGAATAATTGCATATAAAATTTGCAAAAATGTAACGGTTGTGTTTATATACAGATCGATTTACTTGATGGACAGTACATGTCTAACCTAAATCATAAAATGTCCCACAATTTGCTGTTAATACAATATTTTCCATACCGCATATGCATACAAAGCTTCCTGCAGACTGGGCCGTATCGGTCTGGATTGGCACTAAATTAAACTTCTGTAAGTATGTATTATAAGTGTTGCAGTGAACGTGTTGTTTTTATCTTGAATTAGAACACATTGCTTTCTACGTGCACAGAGAGGACATAAAAACAGATTTTATGTGAACGTATTCTCCCTGCCGTCTTAACAAACAAGGGCTAAACACAGCAGGGTATGCAGCTGAATTGTCTGTTAATGCACATTATGCGTTTTGTTACCACCAAATTGAACATGTGTAATGTTCTTACACAGAACTAAAGAAAAAAACAATCTGTACAGCTATTCAGCTCAAATCGTGGCCATAAAATGTTTAATAAGTATACAAATGTTACATTACTCTGCTCCCAATACATTTATAATTACAGTAAACTATATATGGGGAGGAAAAAGAGCCGGCGAATATTTTTGTTAGACTGAGAGCCATGTTTGCGTATTCAAATGGCACAGCAGTCAAGCCCTCCTCCTTGGAATTGTACACGCCACAGGAGACTAAAAGCACAGCAACTCAAAGACTATCTGTATAGAGCTATTTGAAGGAAAGACTTCATTTTAAGGAATTAATTTGGTTATTGTCAGTACTTAGAATGCATAGAGTCCATTTTGGTTGGAATCACTCCAGAGAGTTGATGGCGAAACGCGTATGTTAAGTTTATGAGTAAAAAAGATGGGCCATATTGTTCAAATTCAATGTTTTAATAATGTGGGGAATGTTTCTAAGGTCAAAAAAAGTTTTTGGTGTAAGATCCAGCTTTGCTTTCCTTTGCAGTCATTCGACTCTTTTGACCTGGCTTCCTTTGTCTCTTCCTCCCTTGCTCTAACTGTTTCTCATCTCATCTCTTGCCCAGTCTCTCTCTTTCTTCCCTTGCTCTGACTGTCCCTCATCTCTTGCCTAGTCTCTCTCTCTCTCTCTTTCCTCCCTTGCTCCGTCTCTCTCTCTTTCCTCCCTTGCTCCGTCTCTCTCTCTTTCTTCCCTTGCTCCGTCTCTCTCTCTTTCCTCCCTTGATCCGTCTCTCTCTCTTTCCTCCCTTGCTCCGTCTCTCTCTCTTTCCTCCGTCTCTCTCTCTTTCCTCCCTTGCTCCGTCTCTCTCTCTTTCCTCCGTCTCTCTCGCTTTCCTCCCTTGCTCCGTCTCGCGCTTTCCTCCATCTCTCGCTTTCCTCCCTTGCCCCGTCTCTCTCTCGTTCCTCCCTTGCCCCGTCTCTCTCTCGTTCCTCCCTTGCCCCGTCTCTCTCTCGTTCCTCCCTTGCCCCGTCTCTCTCTCGTTCCTCCCTTGCCCCGTCTCTCTCTCGTTCCTCCCTTGCCCCCTCTCTCTCTCGTTCCTCCCTTGCCCCGTCTCTCTCTCGTTCCTCCCTTGCTCCGTCTCTCTCTCGTTCCTCCCTTGCTCCGTCTCTCGCTTTCCTCCGTCTCTTGCTTTCCTCCGTCTCTCGCTTTCCTCCGTCTCTCGCTTTCCTCCCTTGCACCGTCTCTCGCTTTCCTCCCTTGCACCGTCTCTCGCTTTCCTCCCTTGCTCCGTCTCTCGCTTTCCTCCCTTGCTCCGTCTCTCGCTTTCCTCCCTTGCTCCGTCTCTCGCTTTCCTCCCTTGCCCCGTCTCTCGCTATCCTCCCTTGCCCCGTCTCTCGCTTTCCTCCCTTGCCCCGTCTCTCGCTTTCCTCCCTTGCCCCGTCTCTCGCTTTCCTCCCTTGCCCCGTCTCTGCTTTCCTCCCTTGCCCCGTCTCTTGCTTTCCTCCCTTGCTCCGTCTCTCGCTTTCCTCCCTTGCCCCGTCTCTCGCTTTCCTCCCTTGCTCCGTCTCTCGCTTTCCTCCCTTACCCCGTCTCTGCTTTCCTTTGCAGTCATTCGACTCTTTTGACCTGGCTTCCTTTGTCTCTTCCTCCCTTGCTCTAACTGTTTCTCATCTCATCTCTTGCCCAGTCTCTCTCTTTCTTCCCTTGCTCTGACTGTCCCTCATCTCTTGCCTAGTCTCTCTCTCTCTCTCTTTCCTCCCTTGCTCCGTCTCTCTCTCTTTCCTCCCTTGCTCCGTCTCTCTCTCTTTCCTCCCTTGCTCCGTCTCTCTCTCTTTCCTCCCTTGCTCCGTCTCTCTCTCTTTCCTCCCTTGCTCCGTCTCTCTCTCTTTCCTCCGTCTCTCTCTTTCCTCCCTTGCTCCGTCTCTCTCTCTTTCCTCCGTCTCTCTCTCTTTCCTCCCTTGCTCCGTCTCGCGCTTTCCTCCATCTCTCGCTTTCCTCCCTTGCTCCGTCTCGCGCTTTCCTCCATCTCTCGCTTTCCTCCCTTGCCCCGTCTCTCTCTCGTTCCTCCCTTGCCCCGTCTCTCTCTCGTTCCTCCCTTGCCCCGTCTCTCTCTCGTTCCTCCCTTGCTCCGTCTCTCTCTCGTTCCTCCCTTGCTCCGTCTCTCGCTTTCCTCCGTCTCTCGCTTCCCTCCGTCTCTCGCTTTCCTCCGTCTCTCGCTTTCCTCCGTCTCTCGCTTTCCTCCCTTGCACCGTCTCTCGCTTTCCTCCCTTGCACCGTCTCTCGCTTTCCTCCCTTGCACCGTCTCTCGCTTTCCTCCCTTGCACCGTCTCTCGCTTTCCTCCCTTGCCCCGTCTCTCGCTTTCCTCCCTTGCCCCGTCTCTCGCTTTCCTCCCTTGCCCCGTCTCTCGCTTTCCTCCCTTGCCCCGTCTCTCGCTTTCCTCCCTTGCCCCGTCTCTCGCTTTCCTCCCTTGCCCCGTCTCTCGCTTTCCTCCCTTGCCCCGTCTCTCGCTTTCCTCCCTTGCCCCGTCTCTCGCTTTCCTCCCTTGCCCCGTCTCTCGCTTTCCTCCCTTGCCCCGTCTCTCGCTTTCCTCCCTTGCCCCGTCTCTCGCTTTCCTCCCTTGCTCTTTCTCTCGCTTTCCTCCCTTGCCCCGTCTCTCGCTTTCCTCCCTTGCTCCGTCTCTCGCTTTCCTCCCTTGCTCCGTCTCTCGCTTTCCTCCCTTGCTCCGTCTCTCGCTTTCCTCCCTTGCCCCGTCTCTCGCTTTCCTCCCTTGCCCCGTCTCTCGCTTTCCTCCCTTGCCCCGTCTCTCGCTTTCCTCCCTTGCCCCGTCTCTCGCTTTCCTCCCTTGCCCCGTCTCTCGCTTTCCTCCCTTGCTCTGACTGTCCCTCATCTCTTGCCTAGTCTCTCTCTCTCTCTCGTTCCTCCCTTGCTCCGTCTCTCGCTTTCCTCCGTCTCTCGCTTTCCTCCCTTGCACCGTCTCTCGCTTTCCTCCCTTGCACCGTCTCTTGCTTTCCTCCCTTGCACCGTCTCTCGCTTTCCTCCCTTGCTCAGTCTCTCGCTTTCCTCCCTTGCTCCGTCTCTCGCTTTCCTCCCTTGCCCCGTCTCTCGCTTTCCTCCCTTGCCCCGTCTCTCGCTTTCCTCCCTTGCTCCGTCTCTCGCTTTCCTCCCTTGCCCCGTCTCTCGCTTTCCTCCCTTGCCCCGTCTCTCGCTTTCCTCCCTTGCCCCGTCTCTCGCTTTCCTCCCTTGCCCCGTCTCTCGCTTTCCTCCCTTGCCCCGTCTCTCGCTTTCCTCCCTTGCCCCGTCTCTCGCTTTCCTCCCTTGCCCCGTCTCTCGCTTTCCTCCCTTGCCCCGTCTCTCGCTTTCCTCCCTTGCCCCGTCTCTCGCTTTCCTCCCTTGCTCTTTCTCTCGCTTTCCTCCCTTGCCCCGTCTCTCGCTTTCCTCCCTTGCTCCGTCTCTCGCTTTCCTCCCTTGCTCCGTCTCTCGCTTTCCTCCCTTGCTCCGTCTCTCGCTTTCCTCCCTTGCTCCGTCTCTCGCTTTCCTCCCTTGCCCCGTCTCTCGCTTTCCTCCCTTGCCCCGTCTCTCGCTTTCCTCCCTTGCCCCGTCTCTCGCTTTCCTCCCTTGCCCCGTCTCTCGCTTTCCTCCCTTGCTCTGACTGTCCCTCATCTCTTGCCTAGTCTCTCTCTCTCTCTCGTTCCTCCCTTGCTCCGTCTCTCGCTTTCCTCCGTCTCTCGCTTTCCTCCGTCTCTCGCTTTCCTCCGTCTCTCGCTTTCCTCCGTCTCTCGCTTTCCTCCCTTGCTCCGTCTCTCTCTCGTTCCTCCCTTGCTCCGTCTCTCTCTCGTTCCTCCCTTGCTCCGTCTCTCTCTCGTTCCTCCCTTGCTCCGTCTCTCGCTTTCCTCCGTCTCTCGCTTTCCTCCGTCTCTCGCTTTCCTCAGTCTCTCGCTTTCCTCCGTCTCTCGCTTTCCTCCGTCTCTCGCTTTCCTCCGTCTCTCGCTTTCCTCCGTCTCTCGCTTTCCTCCGTCTCTCGCTTTCCTCCCTTGCTCCGTCTCTCTCTCTTTCCTCCCTTGCTCCGTCTCTCTCTCTTTCCTCCGTCTCTCTCTCTTTCCTCCCTTGCTCCGTCTCTCTCTCTTTCCTCCGTCTCTCTCTCTTTCCTCCCTTGCTCCGTCTCTCTCTCTTTCCTCCGTCTCTCTCTCTTTCCTCCGTCTCTCTCTCTTTCCTCCGTCTCTCTCTCTTTCCTCCGTCTCTCTCTCTTTCCTCCGTCTCTCTCTCTTTCCTCCGTCTCTCTCTCTTTCCTCCCTTGCTCCGTCTCGCGCTTTCCTCCGTCTCTCGCTTTCCTCCGTCTCTCTCTCTTTCCTCCCTTGCTCCGTCTCGCGCTTTCCTCCGTCTCTCTCTCGTTCCTCCGTCTCTCTCTCGTTCCTCCCTTGCTCCGTCTCTCTCTCGTTCCTCCCTTGCTCCGTCTCTCTCTCGTTCCTCCCTTGCTCCGTCTCTCTCTCGTTCCTCCCTTGCTCCGTCTCTCTCTCGTTCCTCCCTTGCTCCGTCTCTCTCTCTTTCCTCCCTTGCTCCGTCTCTCTCTCTTTCCTCCCTTGCTCCGTCTCTCGCTTTCCTCCGTCTCTCGCTTTCCTCCGTCTCTCGCTTTCCTCCGTCTCTCGCTTTCCTCCGTCTCTCGCTTTCCTCCGTCTCTCGCTTTCCTCCGTCTCTCGCTTTCCTCCGTCTCTCGCTTTCCTCCGTCTCTCGCTTTCCTCCGTCTCTCGCTTTCCTCCGTCTCTCGCTTTCCCCCGTCTCTCGCTTTCCCCCGTCTCTCGCTTTCCCCCGTCTCTCGCTTTCCCCCGTCTCTCGCTTTCCCCCGTCTCTCGCTCTCCCCCGTCTCTCTCTTTCCTCCCTTGCCCCTTCTCTCGCTTTCCTCCCTTGCCCCGTCTCTCGCTTTCCTCCCTTGCCCCGTCTCTCGCTTTCCTCCCTTGCCCCGTCTCTCGCTTTCCTCCCTTGCTCCGTCTCTCGCTTTCCTCCCTTGCTCCGTCTCTCGCTTTCCTCCCTTGCTCCGTCTCTCGCTTTCCTCCCTTGCTCCGTCTCGCGCTTTCCTCCATCTCTCGCTTTCCTCCCTTGCTCTGTCTCGCGCTTTCCTCCATCTCTCGCTTTCCTCCCTTGCCCCGTCTCTCTCTCGTTCCTCCCTTGCCCCGTCTCTCTCTCGTTCCTCCCTTGCCCCGTCTCTCTCTCGTTCCTCCCTTGCTCCGTCTCTCTCTCGTTCCTCCCTTGCTCCGTCTCTCTCTCGTTCCTCCCTTGCTCCGTCTCTCGCTTTCCTCCGTCTCTCGCTTTCCTCCGTCTCTCGCTTTCCTCCGTCTCTCGCTTTCCTCCGTCTCTCGCTTTCCACCGTCTCTCGCTTTCCTCCCTTGCACCGTCTCTCGCTTTCCTCCCTTGCACCGTCTCTCGCTTTCCTCCCTTGCTCCGTCTCTCGCTTTCCTCCCTTGCTCCGTCTCTCGCTTTCCTCCCTTGCTCCGTCTCTCGCTTTCCTCCCTTGCCCCGTCTCTCGCTTTCCTCCCTTGCCCCGTCTCTCGCTTTCCTCCCTTGCCCCGTCTCTCGCTTTCCTCCCTTGCCCCGTCTCTCGCTTTCCTCCGTCTCTCTCTCTTTCCTCCCTTGCCCCGTCTCTCGCTTTCCTCCGTCTCTCTCTCTTTCCTCCCTTGCCCCGTCTCTCGCTTTCCTCCGTCTCTCGCTTTCCTCCCTTGCCCCGTCTCTCTCTCGTTCCTCCCTTGCTCCGTCTCTCTCTCGTTCCTCCCTTGCTCCGTCTCTCTCTCTTTCCTCCCTTGCTCCGTCTCTCGCTTTCCTCCGTCTCTCGATTTCCTCCGTCTCTCGCTTTCCTCCGTCTCTCGCTTTCCTCCGTCTCTCGCTTTCCTCCGTCTCTCGCTTTCCTCCGTCTCTCGCTTTCCTCCGTCTCTCGCTTTCCTCCGTCTCTCGCTTTCCTCCGTCTCTCGCTTTCCTCCGTCTCTCGCTTTCCCCCGTCTCTCGCTTTCCCCCGTCTCTCGCTTTCCCCCGTCTCTCGCTTTCCTCCCTTGCCCCTTCTCTCGCTTTCCTCCCTTGCCCCGTCTCTCGCTTTCCTCCCTTGCCCCGTCTCTCTCTTTCTTCCCTTGCTCCGTCTCTCGTTCCTCCCTTGCTCCGTCTCTCGCTTTCCTCCCTTGCTCCGTCTCTCGCTTTCCTCCCTTGCTTCGTCTCTCGCTATCCTCCCTTGCCCCGTCTCTCGCTATCCTCCCTTGCCCCGTCTCTCGCTTTCCTCCCTTGCCCCGTCTCTCGCTTTCCTCCCTTGCCCCGTCTCTCGCTTTCCTCCCTTGCCCCGTCTCGCGCTTTCCTCCGTCTCTCGCTTTCCTCCGTCTCTCGCTTTCCTCCCTTGCCCCGTCTCTCTCTCGTTCCTCCCTTGCTCCGTCTCTCTCTCGTTCCTCCCTTGCTCCGTCTCTCTCTCGTTCCTCCCTTGCTCCGTCTCTCGCTTTCCTCCATCTCTCGCTTTCCTCCGTCTCTCGCTTTCCTCCGTCTCTCGCTTTCCTCCGTCTCTCGCTTTCCTCCGTCTCTCGCTTTCCTCCGTCTCTCGCTTTCCTCCGTCTCTCGCTTTCCTCCGTCTCTCGCTTTCCTCCGTCTCTCGCTTTCCTCCGTCTCTCGCTTTCCTCCGTCTCTCGCTTTCCTCCGTCTCTCGCTTTCCTCCGTCTCTCGCTTTCCCCCGTCTCTCGCTTTCCCCCGTCTCTCGCTTTCCCCCGTCTCTCGCTTTCCCCCGTCTCTCGCTTTCCTCCCTTGCCCCGTCTCTCGCTTTCCTCCCTTGCCCCGTCTCTCGCTTTCCTCCCTTGCCCCGTCTCTCGCTTTCCTCCCTTGCTCCGTCTCTCGCTTTCCTCCCTTGCTCCGTCTCTCTCTCTTTCCTCCCTTGCTCCGTCTCTCTCTCTTTCCTCCCTTGCTCCGTCTCTCTCTTTCCTCCGTCTCTCTCTCTTTCCTCCGTCTCTCTCTCTTTCCTCCGTCTCTCTCTCTTTCCTCCGTCTCTCTCTCTTTCCTCCGTCTCTCTCTCTTTCCTCCGTCTCTCTCTCTTTCCTCCCTTGCTCCGTCTCTCTCTCTTTCCTCCGTCTCTCTCTCTTTCCTCCGTCTCTCTCTCTTTCCTCCGTCTCTCTCTCTTTCCTCCGTCTCTCTCTCTTTCCTCCGTCTCTCTCTCTTTCCTCCGTCTCTCTCTCTTTCCTCCGTCTCTCTCTCTTTCCTCCCTTGCTCCGTCTCTCTCTCTTTCCTCCCTTGCTCCGTCTCTCTCTCTTTCCTCCCTTGCTCCGTCTCTCTCTCTTTCCTCCCTTGCTCCGTCTCTCTCTCTTTCCTCCCTTGCTCCGTCTCTCTCTCTTTCCTCCCTTGCTCCGTCTCTCGCTTTCCTCCGTCTCTCGCTTTCCTCCGTCTCTCGCTTTCCTCCGTCTCTCGCTTTCCTCCGTCTCTCGCTTTCCCCCGTCTCTCGCTTTCCCCCGTCTCTCGCTTTCCCCCGTCTCTCGCTTTCCCCCGTCTCTCGCTTTCCCCGTCTCTCGCTTTCCCCGTCTCTCGCTTTCCTCCGTCTCTCGCTTTCCTCCGTCTCTCGCTTTCCTCCGTCTCTCGCTTTCCTCCGTCTCTCGCTTTCCTCCGTCTCTCGCTTTCCTCCGTCTCTCGCTTTCCTCCGTCTCTCGCTTTCCTCCGTCTCTCGCTTTCCTCCGTCTCTCGCTTTCCCCCGTCTCTCGCTTTCCCCCGTCTCTCGCTTTCCCCCGTCTCTCGCTTTCCCCCGTCTCTCGCTTTCCCCCGTCTCTCGCTTTCCTCCCTTGCCCCGTCTCTCGCTTTCCTCCCTTGCCCCGTCTCTCGCTTTCCTCCCTTGCCCCGTCTCTCGCTTTCCTCCCTTGCTCCGTCTCTCGCTTTCCTCCCTTGCTCCGTCTCTCTCTCTTTCCTCCCTTGCTCCGTCTCTCTCTCTTTCCTCCGTCTCTCTCTCTTTCCTCCGTCTCTCTCTCTTTCCTCCGTCTCTCTCTCTTTCCTCCGTCTCTCTCTCTTTCCTCCGTCTCTCTCTCTTTCCTCCCTTGCTCCGTCTCTCTCTCTTTCCTCCGTCTCTCTCTCTTTCCTCCGTCTCTCTCTCTTTCCTCCGTCTCTCTCTCTTTCCTCCGTCTCTCTCTCTTTCCTCCGTCTCTCTCTCTTTCCTCCGTCTCTCTCTCTTTCCTCCGTCTCTCTCTCTTTCCTCCGTCTCTCTCTCTTTCCTCCGTCTCTCTCTCTTTCCTCCGTCTCTCTCTCTTTCCTCCGTCTCTCTCTCTTTCCTCCGTCTCTCTCTCTTTCCTCCCTTGCTCCGTCTCTCTCTCTTTCCTCCCTTGCTCCGTCTCTCTCTCTTTCCTCCCTTGCTCCGTCTCTCTCTCTTTCCTCCCTTGCTCCGTCTCTCTCTCTTTCCTCCCTTGCTCCGTCTCTCTCTCTTTCCTCCCTTGCTCCGTCTCTCTCTCTTTCCTCCCTTGCTCCGTCTCTCTCTCTTTCCTCCCTTGCTCCGTCTCTCGCTTTCCTCCGTCTCTCGCTTTCCTCCGTCTCTCGCTTTCCTCCGTCTCTCGCTTTCCCCCGTCTCTCGCTTTCCCCCGTCTCTCGCTTTCCCCCGTCTCTCGCTTTCCCCCGTCTCTCGCTTTCCCCCGTCTCTCGCTTTCCCCGTCTCTCGCTTTCCCCGTCTCTCGCTTTCCCCCGTCTCTCGCTTTCCCCCGTCTCTCGCTTTCCTCCCTTGCCCCGTCTCTCGCTTTCCTCCCTTGCCCCGTCTCTCGCTTTCCTCCCTTGCCCCGTCTCTCGCTTTCCTCCCTTGCCCCGTCTCTCGCTTTCCTCCCTTGCTCCGTCTCTCTCTTTCCTCCCTGGCTCCGTCTCTCTCTTTCCTCCGTCTCTCTCTCTTTCCTCCGTCTCTCTCTCTTTCCTCCGTCTCTCTCTCTTTCCTCCGTCTCTCTCTCTTTCCTCCGTCTCTCTCTCTTTCCTCCGTCTCTCTCTCTTTCCTCCGTCTCTCTCTCTTTCCTCCGTCTCTCTCTCTTTCCTCCGTCTCTCTCTCTTTCCTCCGTCTCTCTCTCTTTCCTCCGTCTCTCTCTCTTTCCTCCGTCTCTCTCTCTTTCCTCCGTCTCTCTCTCTTTCCTCCGTCTCTCTCTCTTTCCTCCGTCTCTCTCTCTTTCCTCCGTCTCTCTCTCTTTCCTCCGTCTCTCTCTCTTTCCTCCGTCTCTCTCTCTTTCCTCCGTCTCTCTCTCTTTCCTCCGTCTCTCTCTCTTTCCTCCGTCTCTCTCTCTTTCCTCCGTCTCTCTCTCTTTCCTCCGTCTCTCTCTCTTTCCTCCGTCTCTCTCTCTTTCCTCCGTCTCTCTCGTTCCTCCCTTGCTCCGTCTTTCTCTCTTTCCTCCCTTGCTCCGTCTCTCTCTCTTTCCTCCCTTGCTCCGTCTCTCTCTCTTTCCTCCCTTGCTCCGTCTCTCTCTCTTTCCTCCGTCTCTCTCGCTTTCCTCCGTCTCTCGCTTTCCTCCGTCTCTCGCTTTCCTCCGTCTCTCGCTTTCCTACGTCTCTCGCTTTCCTACGTCTCTCGCTTTCCTACGTCTCTCGCTTTCCTCCGTCTCTCGCTTTCCTCCGTCTCTCGCTTTCCTCCGTCTCTCGCTTTCCTCCGTCTCTCGCTTTCCTCCGTCTCTCGCTTTCCTCCGTCTCTCGCTTTCCTCCGTCTCTCGCTTTCCTCCGTCTCTCGCTTTCCTCCGTCTCTCGCTTTCCTCCGTCTCTCGCTTTCCCCCGTCTCTCGCTTTCCCCCGTCTCTCGCTTTCCCCCGTCTCTCGCTTTCCCCCGTCTCTCGCTTTCCCCCGTCTCTCGCTTTCCCCCGTCTCTCGCTTTCCCCCGTCTCTCGCTTTCCCCCGTCTCTCGCTTTCCCCCGTCTCTCGCTTTCCCCCGTCTCTCGCTTTCCTCCCTTGCCCCGTCTCTCGCTTTCTTCCCTTGCCCCGTCTCTCGCTTTCCTCCCTTGCCCCGTCTCTCGCTTTCTTCCCTTGCTCCGTCTCTCGCTTTCCTCCCTTGCCCCGTCTCTCGCTTTCTTCCCTTGCCCCGTCTCTCGCTTTCCTCCCTTGCTCCGTCTCTCGCTTTCTTCCCTTGCTCCGTCTCTCGCTTTCCTCCCTTGCCCCGTCTCTCGCTTTCCTCCCTTGCCCCGTCTCTCGCTTTCCTCCCTTGCCCCGTCTCTCGCTTTCCTCCCTTGCCCCGTCTCTCGCTTTCCTCCCTTGCCCCGTCTCTCGCTTTCCTCCCTTGCCCCGTCTCTCGCTTTCCTCCCTTGCTCCGTCTCTCGCTTTCCTCCCTTGCTCCGTCTCTCGCTTTCCTCCCTTGCCCCGTCTCTCGCTTTCTTCCCTTGCTCCGTCTCTCGCTTTCCTCCCTTGCCCCGTCTTTCGCTTTCTTCCCTTGCTCCGTCTCTCGCTTTCCTCCCTTGCTCCGTCTCTCGCTTTCCTCCCTTGCTCAGTCTCTCGCTTTCCTCCCTTGCTCCGTCTCTCATTTTTCTCCCTTGCTCCGTCTCTCGCTTTCCTCCCTTGCTCCGTCTCTCGCTTTCCTCCCTTGCTCCGTCTCTCGCTTTCCTCCCTTGCTCCGTCTCTCGCTTTCCTCCCTTGCTCCGTCTCTCGCTTTCCTCCCTTGCTCCGTCTCTCGCTTTCCTCACTTGCTCCGTCTCTCGCTTTCCTCCCTTGCTCCGTCTCTCGCTTTCCTCCCTTGCTCCGTCTCTCGCTTTCCTCCCTTGCCCCGTCTCTCGCTTTCCTCCCTTGCTCCGTCTCTCGCTTTCCTCCCTTGCTCCGTCTCTCGCTTTCCTCCCTTGCTCCGTCTCTCGCTTTCCTCCCTTGCTCCGTCTCTCGCTTTCCTCCCTTGCCCCGTCTCTCGCTTTCCTCCCTTGCTCCGTCTCTCTCTTTCTTCCCTTGCCCCGTCTCTCGCTTTCCTCCCTTGCTCCGTCTCTCGCTTTCCTCCCTTGCTCCGTCTCTCTCGCTTTCCTCCCTTGCCCCGTCTCTCTCGCTTTCCTCCCTTGCTCCGTCTCTCTCGCTTTCCTCCCTTGCCCCGTCTCTCGCTTTCTTCCCTTGCTCCGTCTCTCGCTTTCCTCCCTTGCTCCGTCTCTCGCTTTCCTCCCTTGCCCCGTCTCTCGCTTTCCTCCCTTGCCCCGTCTCTCGCTTTCCTCCCTTGCCCCGTCTCTCGCTTTCCTCCCTTGCCCCGTCTCTCGCTTTCCTCCCTTGCCCCGTCTCTCGCTTTTCTCCCTTGCCCCGTCTCTCGCTTTCCTCCCTTGTCCTGTCTCTCTCGCTTTCCTCCCTTGCCCCGTCTCTCGCTTTCCTCCCTTGCCCCGTCTCTCGCTTTCCTCCCTTGCTCCGTCTCTCGCTTTCCTCCCTTGCTCCGTCTCTCGCTTTCCTCCCTTGCCCCGTCTCTCGCTTTCCTCCCTTGCTCCGTCTCTCGCTTTCCTCCCTTGCTCCGTCTCTCGCTTTCCTCCCTTGCCCCGTCTCTCGCTTTCCTCCCTTGCTCCGTCTCTCTCGCTTTCCTCCCTTGCTCCGTCTCTCTCGCCTTCCTCCGTCTCTCTCGCCTTCCTCCCTTGCTCCGTCTCTCTCGCCTTCCTCCGTCTCTCTCGCCTTCCTCCCTTGCTCCGTCTCTCGCTTTCCTCCCTTGCCCCGTCTCTCGCTTTCCTCCCTTGCCCCGTTTCTCGCTTTCTTCCCTTGCCCCGTCTCTCGCTTTCCTCCCTTGCCCCGTCTCTCGCTTTCTTCCCTTGCCCCGTCTCTCGCTTTCCTCCCTTGCCCCGTCTCTCGCTTTCCTCCCTTGCCCCGTCTCTCGCTTTCCTCCCTTGCTCCGTCTCTCGCTTTCCTCCCTTGCTCCGTCTCTCGCTTTCCTCCCTTTTTTTTCCACTTTTTTATTCCTTTTTTCCCTTTCCCTTCTCTCTTGCATCTTGTCCATACTGACTCTCTCCTCTCTGATCCTGACTTTCTCTGCTCCCTTCTATTACTACCAGAATTCTCTAAGGATTTGGCATCTCTTTCAGCTCAGTTACTCAGCCTTTTCTGAGGAAAGTTCCCAGCTGAAGTAGATAGATAGATGGATGGATGGATGGATAGATAGATAGATAGACAGACAGACAGACAGATAGATAGATAAACACAGGAAAGCAAGGTAAAAGTCAGTGGTGGAGTTAGTAAATGGAGGGCCCTAGGTCAAAATAATTTATGTTTATAAAACAGGGTTTCAGTTGTTTATTTTTTAGTAAAATCCGTATTTGCTGGAAAATAAATTAAATAAGTTTGGAGTGGCTGCTGGAGTTGCATCTATCTACTCTCTATTAGGAATCCATGGAATAGGGAAGGAACTGCCCAGGACAGCCTCCTGGGCAGATTCTGTCACATGGCCTGGACACCTGATATGTGGTGAATAGAAGAGCCAATATATGTAGATAACCCGGTGACCCATATGGTCATGATATTACCTTTCTATAAAGTAATTATCTGATGTACTCCTCTAACAAATTAAGATTCAGGGCCTGTTTTCTGCCCTCTGTTTATGTTTCCTGTTATCAGCCCGCCACTTTGTTGTTAGTGTTTAGTTATTGTAGGGGTATGGGGTTATCGTTAGTGTAGTGCCGGGGGGGCCAAACTCTGTCCTAGATTGCCGCACCCAGGCCTTGATTTGAATATATCCTTTCTGTGCACAGATGATTCAATCAGGATGACTGAAGAAGTGATCGACTCACCTGTGCACAGCAGGGATATCATCAAATCCAGGCCTGTGTGTGGCCCTCCAGGACCGAGTTTGGACACCCCTGCGTTAGTGGATGGCAGATAACTGGAAAGATCCAAACTCCTCATTTACTGCCAGTAGCAGAGGGTCCCTACCCTGTTATGGGCCCCAGTGCTGCTCTGCCACTGGTAAAAAATAATAGTTGCCATAATCGCGAGGCCCGCAGGAGACCCGTAGGACTTAGGAAAAAAGCAGGATTACAAATTTAACGGCCCGAACAACGGAACTGGAAAGACAACGAAAAAATACAAATATGCCTCAAATTAATTTACACACTCACACACAGCACAGGGGAAAGATGTACACTATCCATGGAGCTGTGTTTTCACAGACATGTTATTTGCAGCTTATTTTAGCAAAATTAAGGTAATTTATGAGGCACAAATCAAGTACTTTGTCATATATTTCTATGTTGCTTTTGTGTTATTTTTTTTAATAGAATTCTTGATGCAAAAACTTTTTTATAATGTAAAAGACATGCCCCTCTTATTATGGAATAGGAACTACAGTGGCCCTTTAAAGTCAGCTAGAATATGTTATTATGCCACTGGCCCACTAGATGGCGCAGGATTTCAAATTTCCATCAAATCAGATTTCATGTGACCAAATTATGAAATTATCAGTGTGCAAAAATGTCTACAAAGCTGACATTTATTTTTGCGGCGTTTTACGTATTGCCTGAAGCAAATGTATCAGCCAAAAATAAAGCACAGTATAGAATGCAGATAAAAGGCAGATTGGTCACGAGAAGTAAGCCGTAAGATGGATTTTTTTAATTTACTATGGATAAAGCTCTTTTTGTGTTCTTCAGTTTTGATTTCATAGACCTTTATTATAGTAGAGAACTAAACGGGAAATGTGATTGATTTTATATATATATATATATATATATATATATATATATATATATATATATATAATCTTTTTTATTTTATTTTATATATATATTTATTATTTACATACCGGTATATATAATAAATAAAAATTATTTTATTTATTTTTATATATATATATATATATATATATATATATATATATATATAAATAAATATATATATATATATATATATATATATATATATAAATAAATATATATACATACACACGATACATGCACACATACCTAGAAGCTGTTCCTGATTGGAGCAATTAGTGACTTGTGATTACAGCTCAAGAACACTAATAGACATCCTGATTTATTCAAGGGAGGACAAACTTGGAAGATTTAGCAAGGGTTTGTGTGCTGGTAATATAATAATTCTCTATTCTGGGTTGTCAAATGGACACATTAGGCGCTTTTTTTTATATAAAGGTTTTAATTAGGTTACATTATTAAATTTATCCTAATTAATGTAATTGCCATGTAGATTTTGTATTTCACTTATTTCTAAGATGCCCCCAGATTCTCAGCTACTGGAACTTACTCTTCCGTAGGGTGCCATGTTTCACAGCTGTGACCTAAAGCCACATCCTCAGGGGAGGGGCTTAACACTATCAATGTCATGCTGCTGGCGCACTGTGACATGCTGTGCGTCTGCATGGAGCAGCATGATACAGATAGTGATAAGCCCCTCTCGTCTGAATAATTATGTCCCTTTAAATGAATCCAACTATAGTCATTCTCATGTAAAAAAAAAAACATTGACAGGTATAGCAATGGTTGCTTAATGGATGAACTGCTTATTATAAAAAAAAAAATCCAATTAGCATCATGTAGCAACAATTGCTACATTTTAAACCCTACTCAGATCTAACTAAAGATCCATGAATCCGATTAAAACATGCAATTTTCTAACTGTAAACTATAATTTCTGGCATTAGATTTTACTTTTTGCCATGAATAATAAATTACAAACTTGCCTATCTGGACTTGGTTATTTATATGTTGCTACAATTTGAACATTTTCTGTTAATTTAAGTTTGTGCCGGTGCCATAATTTATTTTCTATAAATCCGTCAGTGAAATATTGACCCTTTCATTAGTTAACACCTTGTATTTTGCATGTCTTATAATTCTAAGATGAAGACGTTAACACAAGACATGGATACTGACACACACATTATCACGATATCTATCAACCTATTCGTGCATCTCACTACTATTAATGGGTCTGTTCTCAGCTTGTGATCAGTCCATAAAGTACTTTAGACACATTAGCATATGACAGCGCACATTTCTCGCAAAACTGTCATTTTTGTCTTTTTAGAGGAAAGAAAAAAAATCCTGTTATTTCGTAATTTAAAAAAAAAAAACTCAATAAATGTCCTTACACCTTCCAGTGACTAATTGACTTATTTTTCCCTTGCTAATAAACTCAAATTTTAATAAACTAGCTCCATATTATGCCTTAAGAGATATTGTGTGCAGTGCCCCCTACTGGTAACTGGCAGCTCGTTGTGCCCGTAGTGGCAGTGATTGACTGAGACAAACCTATTGCTGACACAGAGCCAAGGGTGCCGCTGAAAAGTGCCACTTCATTTTACATCACATCGTTAGAATAACAGAAGTAAATATCAATATAAAGCTACCATTCATGGCGGGATCTTTATTTTTTCGACATCTGATGGTTTACTGCTGTTGTGTTTGGCTGAGAAAATGTGATCTCGGTGCAGAGAAAAGAAATTACAATTTTTTTAAGACATTTTTTTAGAATTGGTGATTTGTACAACCCAAGAAGAAATGTCATTTTATGTACTGGCAAAGGAGAGTCCTCCATGCAAAGTAGTGCGTTGTACTCACCCCCTAGTACCTAAATGGTTAAACAATTAATAAGTCATAACATTCACATATAGAGGTTTATCTATCTAGTTATTTTATATAAAGATATATATTCCAGTAGATGGTAACATAAAACAGGTAGTAAGCTTTTTAGTTGACTTTCAGCCACTTATATCACATATATAGTTGTGGTAATTGCGAATGTTGGTCACGCAATGTTAAACGCTACAGGCTTGCGCATGCGCAATGATCGCCGACAGCGCTCATTGCAAGCCAAGCAATTGTGCCCTTTCCGGGTCCCTCGAAGAGCCCTCTGTCCTGTCATTGCTCTAATTTGCAGAGGACGCTCCACCGATGGAGGATGGAAAGAGATTGTAGCTGCACATGCCGATGCCCGTAATCTGCGACCAAGGCCTTCGGACATTAGCGCTGATCACGAGGCACACAACACTTTGAAAAAATTACGAATTTAACCGCCGATATTTTCTCAAGCATGTAACTCTAAAGACCGCCAAAAAAAGAAAAATAATTTAAAAAGTTAATTAAAAACCTCACACAAAGCTCAGGGGGTTGAGTGACCAAAACGAGGCCGAAGCGCGTAACACTTAGCCGAACCACGCCAGGCAAAGCTTTTATGCAAAACCAAGGTTGTATTATACATAAGCTGGGAATCCTACCCACGGACAGCCGTATCAAGGTTACTGCCTCTCATCAGCATGGGGCGGGATCCCAGCCTGTGTTGTGGATCCTATGAGTAGGTAGTTCACCACAACAATCATTTAATATATGGTGGACAAAAAAGGGATAGAAGGCAGTGGCGGAGCTAGTGAATGGAGGGCCCCGGCTCAAAAAAAAATTGGGGACCCCCAGGCCCCCCTTCAGTGCTATATATATATATATATATATATATATATATATATATATATATATAAACTAAGTTTTCTTGTAAAAAATATGTTTTGTTAACATGTTCCTCTTCTGTAGTGCCCACAAAGCGCCAGTAGCACCATTTAGCCCCACAATTCCCCCAGCAGCCCCATTCAGTCCCAACCCCAGCAACACCATTCACCCCCAGCAACACCATTCACCCCCAGCAGCCCCAACCCCCCCCCAGCAACACCATTCACCCCCAGCAGCACTATTCAGCACCCCCCCAACAGCACCTATCAGCCCACAACCCCCCAGTAGCATCCCCATTTAGCGCCACAATTCCACCAACACCATTCACCCAAGCAGCCACATTCATCCCGAGCAGCACCAATTAGCTCCAACCACCCCCCCGAGCAGCCCCATTCACCCCCAGAAGCTGCATTCAACCCACAACCCCCCAGCAGCACCAATGTAGCCCCACAACTCCACCAGCAGCTCCATTCACCCCCAGCAGCAACATTTATTCAGCCACCATGCACCTCCAGCGACACCTCAGGCCCCTCCTCTTACTTGTGCACTGAGCTCAGTGGTTCGGTTCCCATTAGTCAGAGGCTGGATATCCTTCCCCTGCCGGTGCTTCATACTGCAGGGGAGGGGAATTCCTAATGATGTCATGTGACCCTGCAGTATGAAGCACCGGCAGGGGAAGGATATCCAGCCTCTGACTAATGGGAACCGGCCCATGGAGCTCAGTGCACAAGTAAGAGGAGGGGCCTGAAGGGGCTGCTGGGGGGGAGAGACAGCCCTTGGCCCCTCACAGAGCAAGGGCCTTGGTGCAACGCATTGGTTGTACCGGTGATAGATACGCCCATGGATTGAAGCCCTCCATCGTTATAACTGTTTTTCTCAGAATTCTGAGCTGGAAGCAGGTTTTTAAACTTGTTTTAGACATTGAAATGTGAACACAAATGTATTATTACTAAAACTACTGTACAGTGGAGGCCTCTATCGCTCTTTTATAAATGATTGTTGTGGTGAACTACCTACTCATAATTTCCACAACACAGGCTGAGATCCCGCTCCATGCTGATGATAGCCAGTAAGCTTGAAACAGCTGTACATGGATTGGATACTCAGCCTGTGTTTATTCCAACCTTGGCTTTGCATTAAAGCTGTGTAATACAGCATGCATAAGCTTAAAGGAAGCCATGTTTGATAATGGCTACGGAATGAAGAGCGAGGCATTTGTCGGCACATTTGTGTGTCCCAGCTCAACTTCCCAGAATGCAGTGTAATAACTGTTTTTCTCGGAACTCTGAGCTGGAAGCAGGTTTTTTTAACTTGCTTTAGACATCGAAATGTGAACACAGATGTACTTTTTATTTACTATATATATATATATATATATATATATATATATATATATATATATATATATATATATATACACATATCACATATATAGTTGTGAGCATGCAAGATGTTGCCAACACTTGTGGGCTCGCGCAGCGAGCCTGCGGCCCTCGCAAAAAAGTACAAGACACGAAAATCGGCCACAACCCGCGGACATGAAAAAATTAAAAACACAATAAATACACACAACACATACATAAAAAGCTTACCTACAGCAAGAGGGAGCATCCAGGACCTCAACAACTGAAGTTACACCTCAATTTAACTCAAAATAAAAGAGTTTAGACACTAAAAAATTCTCTAAGCGAGAGAAAAAATGGCCGCCGAACAAAACGAAAACGAGGCTACAGGACTCTAAACACGCAAAACACCACCACAAACGCAAAACACCACAAAACAGCTACGGATATTCCGCCACAGCCGCATACCACACATTAGCCGCCATTTTAAAACAATAACTTGTACAATGCGGAAGTACACAGCTACGCTAACGGATTTGCCTCGCGCACGCTCACTATTACACTGCACACATTCATCACGCTTACACAGCAGCTCCACAGCACTGATGATGCAGCAACATCAAAAGAGATTGCCAGCTCTTCAACAAAATGCTTCCTGCATATATCACTTGCAAATAGGTAAAGTATATTACTTTATTAATGTATTATTTTTTTTATTATTATACACCAAACAGCATTAGCTCACTTACAATTTCATTGCCGTCATTTTTTGACAGGCAATTCGCTAGTGTATATATAATGTTTATCTAGGTCTCTATTTGTCAGTCTCCATCTCTTTCTTTAATTAAACTTTAAACTGATTACAGGTAAGGATGACCAATACTGTGATATTAACCTTTCACTCACTCTACTGAGAGATACCTCACCCCATCCTATATTATGACCCAGCCCCATGTTATATTGAATTTAAAACCTAACAAAACCCACTAAACTACATGATCACAGGTCGCTGTGCCTTAATTTACTGTTTTATCAGGAGTCACACTAATTCCTTATGACTTGTCTTTGCTAATGATACTAATGTGTAATTAAGCCTTGGCTGGTACGTGGGTGCTATTTGTGCTACGTCTGGGTCACATGTCATGCACCCGATGATTGCAAGCTTTGCACCTCTCTCAGGTCCCTGGACCGTGCTTATACTTAATCTGACATGGCAGAGATTTTATCACTAGGTAAAAAGCAGGAAGATTTAATGAACATGCAGAATTGCAGTTTTGTAACTTAGAAGTCAAACTACAAGCAGGTGCACAGATGTGGCAAATGGGAGTGTTAAAGGGTCACTGCCAACACACAGATGTGGCAAATGGAAGTGTTAAAGGGTCACTGCCAACACACAGATGTGGCAAATGGAAGTGTTAAAGGGTCACTGCCAACACACAGATGTGGCAAATGGGAGTGTTAAAGGGTCACTGCCAACACACAGATGTGGCAAATGGGAGTGTTAAAGGGTCACTGCCAACACCTGAAAGCATTACATCTATATTCATATTTAATTATAGCTATATTAGCAGCAGACCAACATAAAGTCAGCAGAAGTATAAATGGGATTTGTTTCCCAAACAACAAGCTGGTTTCTTCATAAAGAGCATTAACATTGTCTAATTATTGTACAAGCCATTTTCTCTACTGTAAATTATTTCTGAGATTTTCAGCTTTGTTTGTGAGGATTCAATAACCTAACATTCTCTCCATTCTATTCCCCTAAATCATAGATTACACCATGTTTAAGAGCAAAGTAAATCTCCCTAGCTGCGTTAATCACCCATCCCGAAAATATTGCGAGAGAACTGCTACGAGTCACTGCAGCAAGCCAGAACCGAAAATTATGACAAACTTTTTCCTTGGTTTTTTTATATGCCGAAAAATTACGAGTTACTCCGTTTGACTTTTACACCAAAACCCATTGCTAATAAGAATTTACAGGTCACTCACAAACAAGAGCATCAAAAATCTGAAGGAAACATTCTGGGTTCTAAACACTCCTTGCAAATGGTTTTAAAACCATTGTTGAGTGCCGGAGAAATAGTTAAAGAGACAGTACAACACCAAAAAACAATAGAAAAGCATGAAAGTTTATCATTATTTAACACTTTATAGTCCAATATAAACATGTGGGTAATTAAAACATATGACATTTTAATATTATGTCTGTTTCATTATACAACATCCAGGATAACACACAACCCAGTACTCAAGGGATTAATATATATCAGTGAACACTAATGCATTATATATACACTAGCGACTTGCTCTTTAAAAATGACAACAAGCAATTTTGAGGCCACGGTAATGCTGTTTTCCACCGAATGTGAGGTTATGGCCCCTCAAAGCTGCTTCGGCGCTCATTGCGAGCCACAACTTGCACATCTTTGGTGCTCATTTCGAGCCCCATTATGCTCACCTTTGGCGATCATTGCAAGGCTCTCCCCCTGTTTACTTTATAGGCCTCGCACTTAAGCACCCTTGACGCTCATTGCGAGCCTCTCTCCCTGTGTTACTACCTTGGGTTAAGTGTTACTGCCTTGTATTAAGTGTTACTGTTTAGCGTTAAGTCTTAGTGCTTAGGGCTGGTATTTACGTCCTTCAGCCGCCTTTTCCGTCCTTCAACTGCTTTTTATGTCTTTTGGCGTCGTTTTTGGTTTGTTTAATTTTTTCGGCCACCATTTTTTACACTCGCTGTGGCGATTTTCGATAAAACCCCCCACAAAATATGCCTCAAATTATCTTGCAACCTCACTCACTGGCTCCCTGGCACTCCCTCTGAGCTGTGTGTGAGTGTGTAAGTAAATTTGAGGCATATTTGTGTTTTTACAGTTTGGCGGTTCGGCCATTAAATGCGTATTTTTGCAGGCGTAATTTCTCGGCTGTCGTCAAGTCCCAATTCGTACAGGCCGTAATTTTGCGGGCGCCGCTAAGTAAGTCGTACATGTCTCGGGATGAGCGGCTCTGATGCTCATGTCCACCAGCGCAATGAGAGCCTTTGGTGCTCATTGCCTGTCCCGCGGGTGTCAGGGATGAGCGCCTGCGGCATTCATCTCCACCACCGCAATTAGCGCCTTCGGCGCTTATTGCCTAACTGCTGTGGGTGCTCATTGCATGGCCGCAGTTGCAATTTTAACACGGCGTTACCAACAACTTTTGGCAAGCCCGCGCTGCTCACAACTATATATATATACTAGCGACTTGACCGTCAAAAAATGACGGCAATAGAATTGTAAGTGAAGGAATGCTGTTTGGCACATAAAGTAAGTGTTTTGGTTGTGTGAGTACCTTCGGCGCTGATTGCGAGCCTCATGGTGAGTACCTTTGGCGCTGATCGTGTGGCTGGCAATGAGCGCCTTTGGCATTCATTGCGATCGTGTGTTGTGTTGGTTTGTAAAGTTTTCTGCATATGTATTTTTTTATGCAAATTAATTCATTAATTAAATCATAAATTAATATACTTAACCTATTTGTAATTAATATATGCAGCAACCAATATGCTGAAGAGCTAACAATCTGTTTTGATGTTCCTGCAGCATACAATGTAGATTTGCACTGTTGTGGAGCTGAGGTGTAAGTGTCAGCAATGTGTGCAGTGTGTAGTGTAAATAGGCTGCGTGCGCGAGGGGAAGCCGTTAGTGTAGCTGTGCAGTTTCGCATTTTGTAATGTGAATGTTAGTATGTGCAAGTTAGTGGCGTAAAATGGCAGCGAATGTGTTAGGCGGGACTGGATGATTTTGCATCCTTCGTAATACTGTTTTTTATAGGTTGCACGGTCCTGTCTAAAAGTCGTATGTGTGTGGTGTAGTTTTGCGTGTTTAGGGGTCGTGTAGCCTCGTTTTCTTCGGCGGACATTTTTCTCTCGCTTAGGGGATTTTTCGAATGTCTAAATTGACGTGTAAGATGACTTGCAGACGTCCTGGGTGTCCCCCCTTGCTGTGTGTGATGTTTTTATTTTATTTTTGTTTGTATTTAGTGTGGTTTTTGTGTTTTTCATTCTGCATGGTACGGCCTGTAAGTCGCATTTTCCTTTTGTAAGCTGACGGACATGTAAATACTGCAAATATCAATGTTAGTTTTCTAAATAAAAAAATATTTTTTAATGATGTTCAATTTATAGTACTAATTATCACACATAATTTTAAATTATACTATGTTTGGAACCTCTAATGCAGTGATAGAGCTAATGTAGGTGCAGCAGGTGCAACACCACGGCCCACAACAGGGTAGGGCGCCTTTGCTCCTGTACACTAAATGAGGAATCTTAATTTATTAGATTAGGATGGCAGATAATTTTTTTATACAAAGGTGGTCTGATTACCAGATGGGGATTATCTTTTCTGATAACTATAGTGCAGATATATATAAGCATTTTTCTTTTAGTTTTGTCTTGTTTTATCACTGTGGAAGCCATTGTAATGGCGAAAAGCATCTGGTACTATATTAGGTATATTTTATAGAATTGTTTATTTGTATTTTATATTTTTTGTTTTTTATTTGATAAATAAAAGACTGGTCTTATCTATTACAAGCCTGAAGCATGTTAATCCTGCTATAAACCTATAGCTACCTATGGTATGCAAGAGGTTAGGAGTACTCCAAATAGCGACTCCCACATGCTTGCTCTGGCAGTTATGGTTTTAAAATAAGACACACAGGGCCTCATTCAATTGAGAAATTGTAAGTTACTGCGAGCTGGGTTACAGACTGAAAATGTATGCGGTTGTTACAACAGGAACTTACGCCCCATCTAAGCCTTTGATCTGGATCGCAGACATACGGCCTGTATACCGTGAGTTGCAGCCTTGCAATTGAATGAGGCTCAAAGTTTTCATCTATAAAAAAGAAATACCACTTTCCCCACACGTGGAATTATATCAGCAAAACCAACACTCTGTCTATTAATCAGGAACTCCGCGAAAATGTCCTTATGTATCAGTCTCAACCTGCACCGGGAGGTTGTGCGCCGTCTTCCCCTCCCCTCTTCTCTTTAATCTGATTATCTACTTATATTCTTCATTTTTGTATTGATCCCCAAGGTGTGTTTAGTGAAGTTGCATGGTGCCGCAAAATTATTTTGCACCGGGGCTTCCATTCACTGCTTTAAAAGGGATATGTAACTTTCCTGGATTATGAATGCATCTGATAAAGGAGAAGCAATAGTATATGAAAAAAAAATGTTTGCATTAAAAAATTCCAAAATAAACATTTAAACCCTTACCTTGAAGTTAGCAAAATCTATTGTAATTTCTGACAGTTTAAAATTAAGGTTAACTACCCCCCCCCCCCCCCCCCCTCCAAAATTTGTTTTGGCCAATCCGGTTAGATGAAAGATTTGAGACATAGCACTATGTTAGTTGCTATGGCAACAGCACACAGCATAGACAGGAAGCAGGGATGAATCATATCCAAGCAGTGACTAGGAGGCTGACAGCATTGCTCTACTATTGGCTGAGCAAGCAACAGCAGGTAAATAGTTGTTAATATTGCTCCCCGGATGCTGCATGCTGATTGGGTGGGGATCAGGAACTTGTGTAGACACCCCCTGGGCGGTGTGAACACAATCATTAGATAGATTTTTAGATATTAATAAAAAAAAGTTTTAGGAGATGTGCTGTATACTCATAGGCTACTTTTTTAATAAAATCCAACTCACTTAGATATCCCTTTAAAGTGTCACTTATAATAATACTAGCGAATTGCCCATAAAAAAATTACGGGCATGAAATCGTAATGCAGGTAATGTTGTTTTATACATTTTTTTGCGTGAGGACCTTCGGCGCTCATTGTGCGGCTGTTGTTTGTTACTAGAGTGCCTTTTTTGTGTACATGTCTTGTTGTATGCCAATGAAATAATGAATAAATTATAATACTTACCTATTTGGAAGTAATATATTCAGCAAGCATTGTGCTGAAGAGCTGACAATCTGTTTCTATGTTTCTGCAGCATCCACTGTAGTTTTGCACGGTTCTGGAGCTGAGGTGTAAGTGTCATCAATGTGTGCAGTGTATAAAAGCTGTGGGTAAGCTTTTTAAGTATTTTTTGAGTGTATTTATTGTGTTTTGACCGTTTTCCGTTGCGCGCGGTTCGGCCATTAAGGTGGTATTTTTGCGAGGTTGAAATTTTTTTTTTCTAAACTCCCGCGTCTTATTTGTGTCTGCTAAGTCTGTAAATTTCCTGCGGTTTGTATTGTTGGTGAAGTGCCGCTTGTGTGGGTGTTTGTAACCGCGTGTGAGGCGCCGTAGAGCCTCCACCTTTGCAAATGCGGCCCCTCGCTTTGATTTTAGAGCCTCCACCTTTGCAAATGCGGCCCCTCGCTTTGATTTTAGAGCCTCCACCTTTGCAAATGCGGCCCCTCGCTTTGATGTTAGAGCCTCCACCTTCCGCAAATGCAGACCCTCACGATTTGCGGATCAAATCTCAAAGCGCAACGACGATTCGTAGTTGGACAACTATTATATGTGATCTTATATAATTGATATTTAAAAAACATTGCAGATCTCCTTTTTAATTTATGCTTGTTTATTAAATGGGTTCCTTTATTACTTTCTAAGTCCAGTCCATCCATCCTTATACATGTGACTAATCATCGCATTACATTTGCCTCTGAGCACCCTGTCTATATTTTCAGTTTCAACAGGTTGTGTTTTCAGCGACACCCAATTCCGGTCTCATTTACGCCTGGACCCAAATCCCTTGAGGGTTAATCTCATCTAGTGATCGGTCTGCATCTTCCGAGTCAGCCCTTTTACCTCACCTTATCCAGCAGTAAGTAATAGGTCTATGGATTTAATAAAACATGAGTGCTTGGGTGTAACCTAATTTCCACACACCCCAGGTGTGGGTTGTTTTATAAAGCCCTTAAGCTTTGCTCACAGCATCCAATTAACAGCAAAAAAAATAAAAAAAATCCTCTGGTGTGCATAATATCTGGTAACAGCTTCTCACCGCCCTTAAATTATGCATCATTTTATTTGTAATTCATGTTTCCAAGGCTATAATTATTAAAACAAATATACCAAGCCTCACGTGTCTGTTGTACGCACCAACCTTCTTTTTATTTGGTATCTGTAAAATTATGCAGTTGTACAGTGAGCAGAATTGAACATATTCAATTATGTGAAAGTACTTACACCTTTCATTGGAGCAATAAATAATGATTCATATATTGAGATATTGTGATAAATGCTATGGAAAAAATTGTTACGGTAATATAGATTTGATGGCAAATTTTAACCAATTCTATCAACTTTAAGGTCAAGAGTCCATTTAAAGATGACCATGTCTACTAGAAGTCAGTTCCACATATGCAATTAACTTATTTGTTCCATCTTCAGATGTTGTGTTTGACTCCTTGGCCAAGGTTTGAATTTGCTGGACTAGTGGCGCAATAGTTTTGGCTATCGAAGTGTACTTTGTCATGTCCACTAAACTAAGTGACTAGACCTGCCTTGTTAATTGGGACATTAAAGAAAAATACAAATATCAGGCCTGGAATTAGTGGATACAAATCCTAAATTCTACAGCAGCCCTGCAATGAGCATTGTCTTAAAGATATAATAATCCTGTATTTATAATATATATACCGGTATATATATATATATATATATATATATATATATATATATATATATATATATATATATAGTAAACGCCCTGTTATCCGGCACCTACGGGGACTCCCTATTGCCGGATAACTGTAGTTGCCGGGTAAATCGTAAGTACCTGATTTTAAGGGTCTAAACTACCCTTAAACTCCCCAAAAACTCTCAAAACGCCTTTAAAAAGGCATCAGCACCTAAACCGGGCTATTTAGGGCCCAAAAAAATAATTAGAAAAAAAGTTAGCTTTTTTTTTTTTTGCAGTCTCGAACTGCCGGATAGTGCCGGTTATGTCGGGGGTTTTTAAAATGGGGAATTGATGTTGGTGCTGGTTGCTTGAGAGTTTACTGTATACACACACACACAATACAAATATATATATATATACTGTATATAGTACAAACAATGAATAGTACATTAGTGATTCTATTTGAATGTCTAAAAAAGTTATTAAACTTATTTCCTGATCAAATTTCTCAGAAATACAGTTGATACACTGCACTCTAGGAAAACTGGGTGGGGACATGCAAATGAGACCGCAATGCACGCTTACTCTGTTAATCCATAACCACTATAAACATGGCTTCTTTTAATGAATGCTTACTTTATTTCACAGTTTTAGGCATAGCAACGGATGGATTATTCACAAACCAGGGGCCTCATGCAATTGAGCAATTGTAAGTTACAGGCGCCCATAATGGAGCCTGTAAACTAATTTGCTATTAAATTGGCATCTTTTTGCAAGCCGCAAACGGTCAACGGATTATGGGCTTGAAATCCCTGCGGTTGTTACAAACTTATACCCAATCTAAGCCTTTGATATTTCACGTCCGCAAGCGTTTTGATTGCTAAAATCGCAAATCTCTATTCAATTGCTACAATTCCCCAAGCCTGCAAATGTTTTCACACCCATAAACGGCGAATGTAGAAGAAAATCCTTCAACTACTAGAGAGGACCCGCAAACGGTTAAAGACATGTCCGCAGTACTGTAAACACAAATATAAAATCAATACTGGACTGTAAATGACGGGGAAAGCGATGAACGACGTTAGAATTAATTGCACAACAGTCTCAAGCTCGCAAATCGGCAATAAAAAATTAATTATTTTTATTTTTCATTTCGGGGGTTATATCGATTCTCAGCAATTAATGAGTTAATACATATCAAGCCACCCATATGGACTAGAGCAGTATCGGCATTCATTTTTATTATTTCGTACATTGCTGGATTGCGAGTCTGATCGCATATTGGATCTCCAAACGCTAATTGATTGACGTGAAACCTTCATCTTATAGTGATGTAATGATGGCGGTCTCATTTACTATTGGCGGTTCCTAAATGGGCAGTTACGGCCTTGCTTAATTGATCATGATCACGCTCTGAAATGATACATGCAAGTGCATGGTTTACAGTTTCGACTTTCGGCCCATAACTTGCTGGCTTGTTCAATTGAATAGCACCGGAATTATAGCAGAGTGTGAGCCCGCAGACATACAGCCTTTATACATGCAGGCTTCTAATTGAATGAGGCTCATAGTCACATACAGAACGGTTTAAAGGTTACTTCCGATCTATATACATACATACATACATACATACATGCGCACACACTTTTGGAAAAGTACAAATGAGATTAGGCAAAAAGGTTTTTCACAATGAAATAAATAATACAGCAAATTTTTAGTTTTTATATGCAATTAGGCTGCAGAGGATAGAAAATAAATGGACCACAGTGCCCATTTAATTTTTATTCCTAATGGTTTAATGATACAACAAACAAACAAAAAAATACACAAACCTTTGCATTTTTACCTCTCTGTTATTTTTCACTTCTTTCCCATCTTGAGTAGACTGGCCCCAAGCAATAAGACCCAGAGCAATGTCGGCTAAAGAAAAAACAAAAAAACTGGAAGGTAAGCAGCTCTGAAGACCATAACAGTTGACATATCAAGGTTTTTCGTCGATTAATGTTTTATGCCCTGCTTGTTGCATACCATTAATAAAAAATCTAACTAAAAACTTTTTAGGATGTATTTGTTGCTTTTTTACGTTTTGATCTTAATGTTGGGAAACTAAAACATTAATACATAGCAGCCCTGGGGCGAAATTATTTTCATACGTTAGATTTTCACTTCATTTTCATTTCAGGTAGCTAGAATATCTCTGAGGCTGTTGATGTCAACTTACGTTTTTATTTTGAAAGAGGGGAGAAGGCATGCATGCGTAATATATTCCTAAAAGGAAAACATTCTATACACAGTAACACTAATCAGGGAAAATGCCTAAATAGGATAGATGTAATTTATCTTAATGGATAAAACCTGCCTGTAGCGCAGATACTCAGATTTATTCCTCAAGCGCAATTAAAGGGAAATAAAATTTCCTATCATATTTTATTTTAAACATAATGAAAGTATTTTTTGATGTGGAAATGCAGAATCTGGAAACAAACACTCAACTATTCGGACAAGCTTACTACCATGCTTGCTCATTTCCACTAATCTTTCCTATAAGATGCAGTAAATACCTACTTTCCATGGATTGTACCACCTTACCATCATCAAGCATTTTTTTTTGTCTCCTTTATGCTTTACCAAAGCCCCCTCCCCAAGCAAACAACAAATAGGACAAAATAACAGAAAAAGTTAATGTGAATAACTATTCACCCCCCTAAAGTCAATACTTTGTAGAGCCACCTTTTGCGGCAATCACAGCTCCAAGTCGCCTTGGATGAGTCTCTATGAGCTTGCCACATATTACCACTGGGATTTTTGCCCATTCCTCCTTGCAAAACTGCTCCAGCTCCTTCAAGTCGGATGGTTTGCACTTGTAAACAGCAATCTTTAAGTCTGACCACAGATTTTCTATTTGATTGAGGTCTGGGCTTTGACTACGCCATTCCAACACATTTTCCCCTTAAACCACTCAAGTGTTGCGTAGCAGTGTGTTTGGGGTCATTGTCCTGCTGGAAGGTGAACCTCCGTCCTAGCCTCAAATCACGCCCAGAGTGGTACAGGTTTTGCTCAAGAATATCCCTGTATTTAGCACCATCCATTTTCAACTCTGCCCAGTTTCCCAGTCCCAGCTGCTGAAAAACATCCCCACAGCATGATGCTGCCACCACCATGTTTCCCTGTGGGGATGGTGTTCTATGGGTGACTGATGTGTTGGGTTTGCGCCAGACATAGTGTTTTCTTTGATGGACGAAAAGTTCAATTTTAGTCTCAGCCTTTTCGCAAACTCAAAAACGTGCCATTTTGTTTTTTGCTGAAAGTAATGGCTTTCTTCTGGCCACTCTGCCATAAAGACCAACTCTATGGAGCGTACGGCTTATTGTCGTCCTATGTACAGATACTCCAGTCTCTGCCATGGAACTCTGCAGCTCCTCCAGGGTTACCTTAGGTCTCTGTGCTGCCTCTCTGATTAATGCCCTCCTTGCCTGGTCCATGAGTTTTGGTGGGCGGACGTCTCTTGGCAGGTTTGCTGTTGTGCCATGTTCTTTCCATTTGGTTATGATAGATTTGATGGTGCTCCTGAGGATCATCAAAGATTTGGATATTTTTTTATAATCCAACCCTGACTTGTACTTCTCAACAACATTGCCCCTTACTTGTTTGGAGAGTTCCTTGGTCTTCATGGCAGTGTTTGGTTAGTGGTGTCTCTTTCTTAGGTGTTGCAGCCTCTGGGACCTTTCAAAAAAGTTGTGTATATGTAATGACAGATCATGTGACACTTAGATTGCACACAGGTGGACATTATTTCACTAATTATGTGACTTCTGAAGGTAATTTGTTGCACCAGAGCTTTTTATGGGCTTCATAACAAAGGGGGTAAATACATACGCACATGCCAATTTTCTGTTTTCTATTTCTAAAAAATAGTTTTATGTATATATTTTTCTCATTTCACTTCACTAACTAAGACTATTGTGTTCTGATCCATCACATAAAATTCAGATTAACAAAACATTGAACTTAAGGCTGTAATGTAACAAAATAGGTAAAAAGTCAAGGGGGTGAATACTTTTGCAAGGCACTATATGTCACAAGTGACAGCAGAGCCCATAATCACGTTAGACCATTTCTTACCATTTATACCTGTTCTCTGGTTGTTTTATTCTGTGAATTTATCAAAGAAATGTATGGTTTTGAACTATGCATCTCATTATTGCAGGAAAATGTTTGACCACTGAGAAATTATTTGAGTGTTAAAAAGCTATAGAAAATCAAATCATTCATTCAAAAACATAACTTCAAAAAGGAAAACAAATAAACACACATTAAAAGTTAATTACAAAACTGTATGACAGCATCCTGCCTGTCACATTCGACCCGTTGGGCCTGTTCTTGCACTGTCCTGCCCAGTGTCACACCCTTATAATGATTGGGCATTTGTATTTAGAGCTAAAATTCAAAACTCGTGGTGATGACATTACTATTATTTTCTAAATATTTTCAGTTGCACGTGTTATGACCCTATATGGAAATCATCTTTATTTGCCAAGAACACACGGGAATCACAGCAGCTGATTCTTGGCTTAAAACTCACACCGCTGAGAAATTTGACATAGAAACAAATTTATACTCAGCGAATTAGAAAAACAATCAGATTACTGGTTTACTTTTATTTGAGGATCCGTCACAGAAAGAGACATAAACCACAGATATAAACCAGACAGTCTCGTACAATCCATCATTTCTTCTATTGAACTAAAAAAAAGAACGTTTATAAGGGGCTATGAAACATTTTCAACAACAACATTGATATAAAATAGGTCATTATTATAAAAATATATATAATTTTCTAGTGGAATATGTAGCTTTAGAGTTATATTTAGCTCCTACATTTAAACAATTCTTATCACTGTGCAATTGCCTGGCATTTTTGGGCTGGATCCTTTTTTTGAGTGAGACCAGACTGATATGCTACGGAGGAT
>CM050176.1:24301172-24488672 GCA_027410445.1 Discoglossus pictus | reverse complement strand
TATAGATATACCCTCCTTACAAAGAACGTTGTGACAATGAAAAATAATTGATAACAAAAGTTAAAAATAAAAAAAGTTGTGTTTATTTGTTTTTACTTCCTAAACTCATTTTCCCCAGTAACAAATTTCAGTTATAGGAAATACCATAGCAAAAAAAAAACATTTAACCACAGTGCTCCTTTAATAGAAGTGTTTTTAATTAATTTATAATAATTTTACATGATAGAAAATTTGGGTGTTCCATGTGTTCTTGTTATTTAGTGTCATCTGAAATCTGTCAAATAGTCTTAAATATTTGTATATTAACTCAAAATGTGACATTAGCCAGATTTGTTTAGTGTGTGTACCTGTGATCCAACATGTCGTTATATACAATGATCGTTAACCCAGACAGCTAATGAGAGATATATGTTTAGCAGAGTTGATTCTGACACATATCTAGCTTTTGAGTTATCAATCTATCAAAATTCACGATGAATACACAGCAATGTCAATTAAGATGCAATTTTCCAACAGCAAAAACTAATTATGCTAAAGCAAAAAAAAAAAATCTGTATGGTTGAAGAATTAAAAATGTTTAGACAGAAGCTAACATCAAATTTGATTACCCATATTTTCACTGTGCATAAATTGATTTGTGAATAAATATGTTCTATCAATTAACAGCTTAACATCTGTGACAATAAATGTGAAAATTAACATCATTAAGTTTCCAGGTCTAATTACATTTTCCATATCACTAACATTTTGTGGAGTCATTTTTAAAAACTATTTCTATAATGTAAACAAGATAAATTTAATATTTTTTATTTTAATAATTATATTATATTCTCTCTCGCTCCTAATTTCTCTTTCTTACTCATATTCCAATACCTTTTAATTGTATTTATTAAATTTAAAAGGGACATGGAACACAACTAGTTTTTCAATCATTTTACAAATTACAACATTACAAAAAGTTGTTTTTTTTTTTATATGAAAAATGTTATGTAAAACTGGTTTAAACTTCATTGAAATTAGCAGAAAATGCAGAGAACGTACTTTAGTTTGTAGGTCTAATTAGCTTTTTGTGCTCTGAAAAAAAAAAAAAGAAATCACACGGTGATACATTATCAAATGCACATTTTCTGGCAAAAAGGCAACTATTATCCCATAATGGTTTGTGTCGTCAGTCATGTCTGACTCTCCATGACCTCATGCTGATGCACTTGGTATTCATGGCAGATATACTGGAGTGGGTTGCCAGTCCCTTCTCCAGTGAGCCACAGCGTTCAACTCCTGGTATTCCTAGATGGTCTCTGATCCAAGTACTGACCGACCCCAACCCTGCTTTGCTTCAGGGTGGTGTGACCTCTTGGTTCCCTGACTGGAATCGAACCAGGTAACCCAAATCTCATATTTACTATATGTAATTTTGAAGGCCTACACTTGATAATGTGAAAAGATATTTTAATTTATTAACAATTAAATGGAATTATTCTCTAGTATGAGCCACCATTTTTTTAGTTTGTTTATTTGCTTCTATAACCTTGGATGTAGAAGCATTTACTGTTAAAATCTGTCAATCGTCAATGGCAGGACTTATATTATGACTAATGGAAATCTTATTAGTCTACAAAGCTGAAGAGTGAGGCAGCAATCATTACAGCACAATGACACCTTATTGGGTCATGTATCACATTACTATACCCAGGGGTCATCCACAGTGGGCATTCTGTGAAGCGGAGGCCACCAATCAGTGCACAAATCACTCACTCATCATTTGGCCTATTGTTCTTCCATGAGTACCTGCCTTGTCCCTTGTTTTATTATTATTTTTAGATACCTGGGAGGAATCTAAGATACTGTGGATTCAGATAGGTTGCCTGTTCAGGTTTGAGGAGAGTGGCACTTACAAATAGCCAGTCAACAATAGAATTAAATAGAAAAGCATATTCCAGTAAGATAACCCTTTGACTTTACAGCACAGTCAGGAACCCCAGAGTGTGATACAAATGTACCAGCTGCCTGTGCCTCCAACTGATTGGCCAAAACAAAATTTAAATTTATGCTAATTTAACCTGGGTTTCAACGGGGTGTTAACTCTAATTTTCCACTGTTAGAAATTACAAGACATTTTGCTAACTTTAAGGTAAGTGCTTAGAAGTTTATTCTGGTATTTTTTCATGCAAAAATGTTTTTCATACACTACAGATTATCCTCTATCAAATACATTAATGATCCAGAAAATATATTATATAGTGCAGAAGTTGTGCATCATCTACTTTACTTGTACATATTATCCACTGTACAATATTTAAAATGTTGCTTTAAAAAAATCCAAGATATTTTGTATTTATTTCCACTCACAAGTTATTTTTGTAGAAATCCTCTATTATATATATTGATTATTTGAAATAAAAAACTAAAATAGGCCAAAAGCTTTTTATATATAACCCCCCCCCCTCTCCCTATTTCTAACATTTTCCGTGTCCCTTGCTTGTGATCAGTTCTATAGCAGCCATGCCCCAGTTTGTCCTGAAATTGCCTTTGTTTTTTCTCTGAACTCGAAGCCACGACTTCTGTCACTTAAGGAATATAAAGAACTATGTGCTGTCTTTTTATTTACCCGGGGCAGAATCGTCTCACTTGCTTACAGTATATATTCAGTTTCTTTTTTTGGCCTTGTAGATTCTCGTGGAGCGATGTATAATTCATACCAGCAGGAGAAATGTACACTTTTTACATCTGAATGATCAACTCAAGAGTTCTTGATAAATAACTTCATCTTGTTTTCGCCAGAAACAAACTCTTACAGTTGTACAGCAATTTGTGTAGTGAAGACAAAACACACACACTGATATAATTCATTCTTTTTGTATACATCCCATTAAAACCAGTGCGTTTCTCCCTTGCAGGACTTTCATTATCTAATTAAATAATGAGGTATTGCACTTGAGTAAAAATGCTTTGGCCCCTCCAGTTATATATTTTAGCAAGTAAACAACCTGCATTACTACCATTCCTAATGTGAGCTGCCTGGTCAGTTTCTCTGTTAGTTTTTGTACGCAGGATGGATATGTATTCCTGCCGGAGTACTGTGGTGAATGCAGGCATTTTCCTTCAGGCGTATTGCTTGAAAGTTCCTTTGTTTTTTGTATTTTCTTCTTTTTTTTTTTTTTTGCCTGATGTTCAGATATTTGAGCTTTTTAACCCTTGTAGCTGCAGAGAAGAAACATTTGCACAAGTTTATTCAAAAATTTCTCACTTGAATTGTGTTATTTTGACAATAATGATGATTTATTTGGATATATTATTAACTGTGTTTCGAGAGAGTAAAAATGTTGCAAAAAAATTGCATATTTTGGACTTTTTTGTACAAAGCTAGAATCATTTTCCTGATTGTACAAAAATATATTCAAATTGTCACTGTTTGGTTTGCATTGTTCAGTCGTGTCCGACTCTCTGTGATCTCATGGACTTAACACACCATGCTGATCCACTTGGTATTCATAGCAGAGATCAGGGGCGTAGGGACTGGGGGGGGGGATGGGGGATGACGACACAAATCTCTCGCTCAGATTAAATGAATAGGGGACACAAAAAATAGCTAAATTAAAAATCCTGCTCAAGATTTGGTCACTAGAGGGCATTATCGTCATGGAGCATGTCTTTCTCAGGAAAGCTTTGACCCACAATTTATATATATAGATATATATATATATATATATATATATATATATATATAAGTAAGTTGGCATATAGACATATATTGCTGTGGTAGACCCACCCCTGCTTCCTGTCCTGAGAGTAGAGATGAATTACCCCCCCCCCCCCCCCCACACACACACACAGATTTTTTGGGGCTCCTACACCCACGACTGATCCACTTGGTATTCATGGCAGAGATACTGGAGTGGGTTGCCAGTTCCTTCTCCAGTGGGCCACAGCATACAGCTCCTGGTATTCCTAGGTCATCTCCCATCCACGTACTGGCCAGGCCCAACCCTGCTTGGCCTCAGGTTGATGTGACCTCTTGATTCCCTGACTGGAATCGAACTCAGGTCCCAGAAGAGGAAGCACCTAATCCTAACCACTGGACCACCACGGAACCCAAATTACTGATAATCGCCTTCTAGTTTGCTACCTTGGCGTGGTGAAGGGGCTTGTGTACCTCAATGAATCTGTGAGCTATACCATGTTGGGTCACCCAAGATGGACAGGTCATAGTAGAGAGGTCTGACAAATCGCAGTTCACTGGAGAAGGAACTGGACACTTGCTCCAGTATTTTTGCCAAGATAACCATATCTATAAGCACAACCAGAGACACAACAATTATACACAGTTATATGCAGTTATGCAGGCACATATCACACTTGTTTTCTAAGCTCTCTTAATATGTGCGTGACCTTATACTTGTCAAAAAGATCAAACATAGAACACCGAGATCAACTCAAGTGATTACTACTTTGTAATTGTATAACAGATAATCAGCATGACTCATCTGCCTTTTAAGCAGTAAGGAAATGGAAGTTAATAGATAAAGGTGATCTTAAAGTTTTAGGACTGCATAAAACCTGTATACACTAGTTACTGGACTAACTAGCTTTTATATTGCTACATTTAAACAATTTTGTTTTTTCAAAATATGTATTGAAAATATGTGATTCTAGTTATTGTTTGTCAAGCAAATCAATGCAAAATGCATGTCTTTGAGTTAAAATTATTTTCCCCCATAGCATTGCAATTTAGCCATTTTCTAGAAATCTGTAGTCATGAACAATTACTGCTACATCTTATCTGGTACCAGAATTTGATTGCACAGATGGTCCTTCCCACAAAATCAAGTCTACAGGGACAATTAGGAAAATAGGCAGACAATATTGTATTGCTTGCAGCTGAGGGGAAGGTAAGCATTTATATTTACAATTCCCATTCACCTCTTGGGCAAGTAACGTAACTAAAAAGTCTGACTGATTTTTAGAACTCATGTTTAATATATTGATCTAGTAACTTGCTTGTCAAAAATGACGGGATAACATTTATTGTGTCTCCACCCCCCAGTGTCTCTACCCCCCTCTCCTTCCCTGTTTCTCTCCCCTGTGCCTCTTAGATCCCTCCCTCCCTCCCCTGTGTTTCTTTCCCTCCCTCTCTCTCCCTCCCCTGTGTCTCTTTCCCCTCATCCCTCCACTTTTTCTTTTTCCTCCCACTCCCTCCCCTGTATCTCTCCCCAGTGTCTCATTTCCCCCTCCCTGTGTCTCTTCCCCCCCCCCTTCCCCTGTGTCTCTCCCCCATCCCGTGTTTCTTCCCCCTTCTCTCTCTCCTGTGTCTCTTTCCCCCCTCCTCCTCTTCTGTGTCTTTTTTCCCCCACTCCCTTCCCTGTGTCTCTTCCCCCCCAACTCCCCTGTGACTCTTCCCCCGTGTCTTCTCTCCGCGTCTCTTACCCTCTTTCTCTATCCAGTGTCTCACCCTCCCTCCCCTGCGTTCCCCCCCCCCCCATGTTTCTCCATGTCTCTACCGTCTCCCGCCCCTGTGTCTTTCTCCCCCCCTCCCTAGAGCACAATGCACATGCGTGTCAGGCGACGCAAACTGAGCATGCGCGCGTGCACGGGTAATAGGCGCACATGGCTAACGATACGCGCTGCACATTGCTTAATAGTTTTCATAGTGCGTATGCACTCCTGCCTGGAGCACTACACACTATGAATACTACTATATGACTATATGTGTTTCGCTGCTCACATGCGATTGTGAATTTTAATTTAGGTCCAACAAGTTTGTCCATTTCTAGCAAAGTTTTGTATTTTTTCAGAATATCTTGCATTTTTGGAAACCATATAGATGCCTACTCATGCCATTATATAGATTGTCCAATCTACTCCATCTACCAGTCGTCCTCTTTATCTAATTTCTTCACACTCAAATCTCTATAATCATTTCTGGTAACCACATTTTCAACAACGGTTACCTCTTCCTTCAAACATGTCATGGGGATACCAATCATCAAGACGGCTGCCATTGATCCCACCTGCGTCATCAACAAGCCCTGCTTCTTTCTACTTACAAGCTTCTATTCCTTACACATGTATTACATTTTCTCATTCCTTTACCCGCTACAGTCTGGCTTCAGCTCCTCTCACTCCACAGAAACAGCTTTGACAAAGGTAACTGGTGAATGGGACAGGGCCAAAGAACAAGTCCAGTACTCAATTCTTCTACTGCTTGACCTATGCGATCCGTTGCCTGATAACATCTTGCTGCTACACAATAGCCACAGTACTGTCTGCAGGCACAGGAAGTGACTAGGGGACATTGTACCAGGGCACCCAAGACTGCATCAGCAAGATGCCAGGGGCTGGCTCCTCCCTCAGCCGCAAAGTAAGGTATAAATCTCCACCGAGTTTTGCTCTGACAAATTACAAGTTACTCCCTGATACTCTGACACCCAAACCTTATGCTAATAAGATTTTACAGATCACTTGCAAATCAGGGCACGGCCATAACTGCAAAAAAAGAAAAAAGATTTGTGGGTACCAAAGACAATGCGCATGTGGTTTTAAACCCTTGCCGAGTCTCCCAGAAGCATTTAAAGTAACAGTATAGCACAAAAAGAACTACAAGATGATAACATTTTAGTATTATTTCACACTTAAAAGTCTGATATCCACATGTGTAATTAAAAAATATGATATGTTAGTATTAAGCCTGATTCATGATTATATATATATATATATATATATATATATATATATATATACACACACACACACATATACACATGGGCAGATGATTTGCTATATATTTTTGCCTGACACATTCCCCATTGGAAATAACACAGTTTTTGGCCAACAAATTGATTCAATGCTTGTGTATCATCCAAAACACCAAATGCCATGAAGCGAATTGTAAAATTGAGTTTACCTGTGATCTATTCTATTTTAAAATTGACCCGTTCAACACTTTTTCGCTTAAAGGGGTGTTGCCTGTATTTAAATACAGGTATACCCTGCTTAATGCTACCCCTTTTAGCGTTTTTTCATTATAACAGTATTTCGACTCGTAATTCCCCGTTTAACGCAAAGTGTTGCGATTATTGCTGTTTCTGCTGCCAATCCCCTTTTAATGCTCTGATTCTCAGAAAAAAAACAGAATCCAGGATGAGCCAGGAGCTTCAACGTCACAAATGTAAAGTTTATATTTATGCTAATGTTCAGTTTGTGTTATGTTTGCTGTTTGTTTGAAGTTCATATCAAACAAAAATAACTTTAAATTTCAATTGTGTTTTTTTTCATGAGTTCCCCTATCCCTATTTTCCCCATGTTAAACTTCTCTAGACAGTCTCACTTAACACTCCTATTGCTTAAAACCTAGCGTTAAATGAGGTATAGCTGTGTGTGTGTGTGTATAATATATATATATATATATATATATATATATATATATATATATATATATATATATATATATATATATATATATATATATATATATATATATATATATATACACACACATACAGTTGTGCTCAAAGGTTTGTATACCCTGGCAGATATTGTGAAATTTTGGCATTTATTTTGAAAATGTGACTGATCATGCAAAAAATGTATTTTAATGAAGGATAGTGGTCATATGAAGACATTTATTATTACATAGTTGTTAGGTTCATTTTTAAATCATAATGATAACAGAAATGACCCAAATAGACCTTATCAAAAGTTTACATACCCTTGAATGTTTGGCCTAGTTACAGACACACAAGGTGACACACACAGGTTAAAATGGCAATTAAAGGTTAATTTCCCACACCTGAGGCTTTTTAGATTGCAATTAGTGTCTGTGTATAAATAGACAATGAGTTTGTTAGCTCTCACGTGGATCTACTGAGCCATGGGGAGCAGAAAAGAACTGTCAAAAGATCTGTGTAACAAGGTAATGAACCTTCATAAAGATGGAAAATTATATAAAAAGATATCCAATGCCTTGAAAATGCCAGTCAGTACTATTCAATCACTTATTAAGAAGTGGAACATTTTGTGATCTCTAGATACCAAGCCAAGGTCAGGTAGACCAAGAAAGATTTCAGCCACGACTGCCAGAAGAATTGTTCGGAATACAAAGAAAAACCCACAGGGAACCTCAGGAGAAATACAGGCTGCTCTGGAAAAAGACGGTGTGGTTGTTTCAAGGAGCACAATATGATGATATTTTCACAAAAAGTAGCTGCATGGTCAATTTGCCAGAAAGAAGCCTTTACTGCCCAATGCCACAAAAAAGCCCGGTTACAATATGCCCGACAACACCTTGACACGCCTCACAGCTTCTGGCACACTGTAATTTGGGGTGACGAGACCAAAATAGAGCTTTATGATCACAACCATAATTGCTATGTTTGGAGAGGGGTTAACAAGGCCTATAGTGAAAAGAATACCATCCCCACTGTGAAGTATGGTGGTGGCTCACTGATGTTTTTTTATTTATTTTTTTGGGGGGGGGGGGGGGAGCTCCAAAGGCACGAGAAATCTTGTGAATATTGATGGCAAGAAGCATGTTATCAGAAAATACTGGCAGACAATTTGATTTCTTCTGCACGAGGGCTGGTCTTGGACTTTCCAGCATGATAATGACCCTAAGCACAAGGCCAAGTTGACCCTCCAGTGGTTACAGCAGAAAAAGCTGAAGGTTGTGGAGTGGCCATCACAGTCTCCTGACCTTAATATCATCGAGCCACTCTGGGGAGATCTCAAACGTATGGTTCATGCAAGACGACCAAAGACTTTGCATGACATGGAGGCATTTTGCCAAGACGAGTGGGCAGCTATACCACCTGCAAGAATTAGGGGCCTCATAGACAACTATTACACAAGACTGCACGCTGTCATTAATGCTAAAGGGAGCAATACACAGTATTAAGAACTAAGGGTATGTAAACTTTTGAACAGGGTCGTTTCATTTTTCTTCTTTGTTGCCATGTTTTGTTTTATGATTGTGTTCTGTTCTAACCTACAGTTGAATATGAATCCCATAAGAAATAAAAGAAATGTCTTTTGCTGCTCACTCATGTTTTCTTTACAAATGGTACATATATTACCAATTCACCAATGGTATGCAAACTTTTGAGCACAACTGTTTCCTTGCCGCAGCAGTTACAGCCCTTGTTATTGCTCTTCCCACTCATTATAATATTCATGACATTCATGTTTCCTATTGGCTCCTAGGGCCGTAACATCAGGAAAGCTTGGTTTGGCTGCTCCCTGCACAGAATTCTGTTGCGTCTACAGAGCTGGATTTTCACCTGTGCACTAAGTGCTGTAAAACTGGGGTTATAAAATAATCTACATTTGTGTATAATTTAGGGGAAAAAAGCTCCTCCAGCCAATTTACGGCAATGCCCTAACTTAGAGCTTCTGATTTACATAGGACTCTAAGACTGCAATTTAAGTGGGCTTTAGAAGAGAAAGTTCAAATAATAGAGTCAGGATAGAGGGTGGAGGCAGGGCAGGATCCACCTTTGTGGAGCTCCTAGGCAGTGAAGTGGAGGAGCCCCTGTAGGTGAGTACACAAGGTATGCACTGACCCATTTATGCATTTTCTGTGCATTTAATTTCCTTTTCCTATAAGTTCCTTCTTGTTCTAGGTTGTTACCCCTAGTAGCCAGTCTATGACCTGCAGCATTTCATTTTTTAAGCCGGGAACCATTTTTTTTTTTTAAATAGTGGAGCCCCTCAAAGCAAAACGCCCTTAGGCGGCTGCCTACTTGGCCTAATGGGTAATCCGGCCATGGGTGGAGGTGACAGAGAGAAAGAGTTGAATGAAGAGAGTGGGATAAGGAGTTGAGGTATACGGAGGAGACAAGGTAGATGCAACAACACAATTTGAGCAGCTAAATAAATTATATTTTTTAAAGCTGTACAGAATTTGTAGTGGGGTCACAATACTTAAATTACACCGCTGAAACAAGGACTTGAAGCACCAATGTGATTCTTTTTTTTTTTATATACACTCTTTTGAAGAACTACACTTCTTCAAACATTTTTACAATGTAAAAAAAATATAGTAAAGCGTTTAGTTTATTATCTTTTATATGACATTATGCTGCAATGAAATCTCTGATTTTGGTTGCTGTTGATAGAGATCTTCAGATGGAGCTTGCACAATGGGAAGGTGGCAGCAAAAACTAACAGTGGTTTCAATAGGACTAATTGAAAGCTTGTTAGTTTTCCTAACACACTAATAATTTAGCTGGTCAGTAAATAATAATTTCATATACATGTCAAACATTCAGAGGTTGTTTTTATTGGACTGGCTGAGGCAAGCCGTGGCACTCTAAGCGTTAAGTGAGTTAGTAATGGGTAATGGTGCCATCACTAAAGAGATCCAGGCAGATATATGCTGCAAAATATTCCCTTTTAAACACTGGTAAGCAAAGAAAGTGTTTTAGCAGCAAATGCTCTCATTTTCTCCCTAGCATGTTTGAATCAAGTGGTTTCTTCTGTTTTCAGAAATAGCCCCTGGTGGTAATTCTATCTTTGCTAAAAAAGCATTAAAATGAATGAGTTTCTCAACTGAGTAAATTTCTCCACTCTCAGCTTTGCATCATTTTCCAGTTTTACGCTTTTTCAGCCCAGCTTCAGATTCCTGCTCTTGTCATGCAAACAAAGAACCATTTTTAGTTATTTATTCTAGGAAGTTTATAATGTGTGCATGTACAGTATTACAGTAGTATTCATTTCATATCCGTGCACTCATGCAGTAATATTTATGTTAGCTACCCATGGTCCTTTTCCCAGAATAAGCCTAAATCCAACCCTAATCCTAAATGTAAACCGATACTGGAGCCTAATTTGTGATTAGATAACGTGACACAGAGGAAGTTCCACTGAAGTTTGCAATTTTTACATGTCAATCAGCCTATATGATCCACTAAGGACAACCTGATATATGCATTGCTAATGGAGAGATCATTGCCAGTAATTGCTAATTACCCATTAGATTTGTTTTGACAACAGATACATTCCAGAAAAGCCCATCTAGATTGTCCATTTATGCATTGTCCAATGGAAAACCATGTAAAAAAATGTGCGCGCTCATGCTAGTTAGGCTGATTACTCAAATTACTCTCTGGGGTCTGAACAAGCTCAAATCCACAACAGATCCATGACACCACAGGGTAGTTAACATAACTAGCAATTATCTCTCCATTAGCAGGAGATATCAGACTGTCCTCCAAGCCATTGTTTTAGTGTCATGATCTTAAATGCCGTGGCACCAGTACAAAATATGTACAATTTTAAACATACAAATATCATTTTTATAACTGTTCAAGTAGTGTTGGTGCAGTTTCTTATATAAGTTAAACACAATTTATGTGGTCTCCTCTGTAAACCACAACTATTGTCTCACTCTCTTGACTCAACCCTCTCATCTCTGCTGCTGGGTCCATTCGCTTTTTAAATTCGCCATAAATTCGCCAGCAGTGGCGGGGGCCAACCGCTAGAAGTCGCTGCCGATTTCCAGTGCCGATACCATAGAGTTAGGGTTAGGTAAAGTGTTAGGGTTAGAGTAACTAAGGTTACAACTTCTCTGAAATATCGTCATTGCTGCAAAATATCTGCAGCGCCATCTAGTGGCCACTTGCCACTGGTGGCAAATTTTAAATGGGATATATCCTGCTGCTGCTCTTAAATTGCAGCCTTATTTAGTTGAAAATACAATAGAGAATTATCCTTTGGCATAGCAGTCTGACTTTATCGACATGGACAGTCCATCCCCCAAATGCCCCAACAGTCTCCTATACTCAAGAAAAATAGCAGCCATCATGTGTACACTTTGCATGTTTGGTCTACAGCAGTGAAAATAAATTAAATTAACATTTTTTTTTATTATTAAAATTACCACTGTATGATAATATAACAGTATAACATAGTTATAACACTTTGTATACCATTTGATAATTATACTATATTACCCCATTTTTCACAAATAGATTTAGAGCCCACTAGCAATTGTCAATTATTTCTACATTAGTAAGAAATATTGAACTATCTTTGGTGGGAGGATTGGAAAGACTGATTGACAACCTCCAATGTAAGTTCCCAATATGCTCTATTCAAAAATATTTATTAATTATTATAAAATTATACATTATCTGGAACCTAAAAACACCTGCGTCCTGTTCACTAAAACATCCAATTGTGGAATAAATACTCTATATATTATATTGAATAGTATGAAATAAGAATTACACTTACATAAGCAAAATCCTGCAAACATATCACTTGTAGAGAGGGGGGCTTCTGGTGCTGCCATAACCAGCAGTAAGAAATTGTTCAGTATGGTGTCAAACCAATGGATGTCACTCTACTACTTGTGTCTCCTCTGCCTCAACCAAGATGGCCACTTGAGTTGGACAACTCTCCACCACCAGAACAAGCCCCAAATCAACTAGTGAGCCTCTTTTTGGATTCCACTACAGTAGTAGTTCCCACACCCCTCCTCAACACCCACCAGACGGGCCATGTTTTAGGTCAAACACTGTGTGAACAAAGGGGAAACAACTAGACTTGGGACCCTCAAATGGCTTCATATGTTTATTCACACAGTATTTGACCTACATTATGGCCTGTCTGATGGGTCTTGAGGAAAATTTTGTGAACCCCTGCTCTATAGGAAGTAAAAGGTACGTGAACAAGGAATGGCCAATGACAAACACAGATTAAAGGTGTGAATTGTTATTTTCTGTGCAACTCCTATCTCAGACTTCTCTATGATTATACAGCAAAATATTCAACGTCTATAAGTAGGAAAAAACAAATACTTAAACATTAGTGGCCCTTTAAAAACTGTCTGAGAGTACAACGTGTAAAGAAAAACAGCACCTGATTGTGAAGTATGTATCAAATTAGCACTATGGAATTATTATTATCTTTATTATTATACTTTATTTGTAACACGCCCAAATATTCTGTAGCGCTATACAGGGGTTAGGTTGAAGGCAAAAACGATTTTAACACATTGCAAAGAATTGTGGGTTGTGTCTTTGAGCGCAGAATCGAATGTACATAGAGCTTTCCCTAAAGTTCGTTATAAGCTTGAAAAATCACAATATTACCATCCTAAAGGGATATCTACATTTCCTGGGTTTCAAATGTTTCCTAATAAACAGTTACTGATTAGTAGAAAAATATTAATTATATTGAAAGTTGAATATACTTATATGCTAGATACTGATATGTGGATGTGCACACCTCCTAGGAAACTAACATAAAGTGTACCCTGCAGGGTACAGTGTGTGACCTCTAAAGGAAATGGTGGGGTCACAGCTGAAATTGCCCATAAGAAGACTGCTGCTAGATTTTGATACAAATGTTTCAGTCTTTACTTCCTCCTGATTGGCCAAAACTATTTTTCAAATTGTATACCAATTTAGCCTGGATTTAGAGGGTGTTAACCCTAAGTTTCAACTGACAGAATTTAAAAGATATTTTGCTAACTTCAAGGTAAGTATTTAAATGCTTATTTTGGTATTTTTTCATGTAAAAAAATGTTTTCCTACACTACTAATTATCCTCTAGCAGATGCACTCATAATCCAGCTCACTTACATATCCCTTAAAGTGAGATACAGGATGGTGAGTAAATTGATCTAATTTTAGTGTCAGAAGATAATTTTCTTAGGGCCTCATTTAATTGTGATTGGCCAATTGAATAGGGCTCTAAATAAGCACATAGCATATTTTTTTTAAAGATGTTTTTAGTTAGTGAAAAACTTGCTTTTGGATAGATGTTTACTAACTTAAAAAACTTCTTTATAAAAAATATGTTCTTATTTAGAGCCCTATTCAATTGGCCAAATAGCAATTGAATGAGGGCCTTAGTCATTACAGATTAAATAGATGTTTATTCTGATGTATATCTTTATTTAATCTAAATTAATTAAAAAGTATTAAACTCTGAACTGTTATAGTGGCCCTTTAATACAGCGAAATCTGCTGCCATTGCTAAAAGAGGTGTTAGCGTCAAACAGAAAACATAGAATAAAAATTAATTAGTGTGCAAACTTATTTACCACTCACCAAAAATTATTTTAATTGCACATGAAAGCAAATATGGAACCATATGTTTTTCACAGGAAAATAGCATAGTACCCAATATTCTCAATATATGTTGTGAAGGTGTCATATTTGTGTGCAACTTAAAAAAAACAGTACATCTGCTTTTCTGGAAAAAAACACAAAATAAAAATTAATATTCTTTATTTTTTCACATATTATTTTTAACTGCCTGTAAATGAAACTTTAACAGCTGTTCACGTAATTGAAAGTAGAGGAATTATTGTTGTTTTTTTTTCGGTAAAATGTAAATTTTATAGTGAAAGCTCCATGTACATTTGTGAGCATTTTCCGTCATATGTAATAGTGTATTTTGTATTGCATAAATTCCTGGGTGAAAGTGGTTTGGCAGTGTTTTGCGTGGTCCAGGGTCGTGTAGCCTCGTTTTCATTTTTTTTTTGTCAGCCATTCGCGTGGCAAAACTTTAAAAATCGCCATAAGTTCACGTTCCACCTCACTCTCAGACGTCCTGGTTGCTCCCCTATACTGTGTGTGATGTTTTTGTAGCATTTTTGTGTATTTAGTGTTTTTTTTATTGTTTTTTGGTTTTCGCGGTTCGGCCGTTAACCTCGTATTTTTCGTATCAGGTTTTTTTTTGTTTTTTTTTTACTGTGTAATAGTGTGTATTTTGTACCTCGTACGTTCATGTGTGAAAGTGCTACACGGTCGGCAGTTGGTGAAGGTCCGGGGTCGTGTAGCCTCATTTTCATTTTTTTTTTGTCTGCCATTTCTTTTCTCAATTAGGCGATTTTCGAGTGTCGAAACTCGTTACATTTGCGTTCCACCTCACTCCCAGACGTCCTGGCTGTTCCCCTATGCTGTGTATGATGTTTTTGTAGTGTTTTTTTCTGTGTTTATATTGTTTTTAGGTTTTCGCTGTTCGGCCGTTAACCTCGTATTTTTCCTATCTCGTATTTTTTTTTTCTTCAAAGTCACGAGTCTCGTAATTTTTTTTTCTAAGTCCGCACATGTCAACTGCTTGCAGGCTGACGATCCAGCATTTACTAAGTGTTTGGCAGCCAAGTCCCGTGTGTTTCATTGCCTTCACTGCTCACCTCGCTTCGCTGCAAGTTTTAGTGCCTTAACGGCTTGCCTCGCTATGCGAGGCTCGCAGGCGTTGAGCACCTTCGGCACTTATCGCCTAGGTGCTCCGCGTCAATGGCTCACCTCGCTTTGCAAGGCTCACAAGCGATGAGCACCTTTGGCGCTCATCGCCTAACCCGTACGCACTACGCAAAGCATAACAACGTCTCTATTAGAGAATTGCTCGTCAAAAATGACGGCAATTAAATTTGACGCACTTTTCAGGCCTCAGCCAACCCGCCACTTTTATGCACCTCCGGCGCTCATTGCAAGCCCTGCGATGAGCGCATTCGGTACTCATTCCGAGCCACTTCCCCCGCTACTTTTACGGGCCTTGCGATAAGCGCCGAATTGCAGGCGTCGTCCAAACCACCACTTTCGTCCCTTGAGCCGTCGGTGCTCATCGCAAGGTCTGCAATGAGCGCCTTAATCCTCTCGCCATTCTCTGACCCGTGTCTGTTTCCCCCTCCCCTGTGTCTCTTTTCCCCCCTTCTCTCACCCCTGTGTCTCTTTCCACCCTGTCCCCTCTCTCCCTCCCCTGTGTCTTTCTCCTCTCTCTCCCTGCTCAAGTCTTGTGTGCCTCGCAAAGAGAGCCATTGGTTCTTCTTTTCAAAGTATTGCAGGCCTTAGGCTCAAAACAAGGCCAAAGGCAGTTATAATTTTTTTAAAATAATTATGACTTTACAGCCGCCATTTTTTTCCTCGTTGAGTCGATTTTCGATCTCCTAAAAACGCAGATTAAACCTCAAATGAGCTTGCAACCTCACTCACAGGCTCTCTGCCTCTCCCCCTGTGCTGTGTGTGAGGTCGTAAGTAAATTTTCTAATTAATTGGCATCTCTTGTCTTCCGACGACTTCCTAGTAACAGCCGTCAAAGTGGTATGTTTTTCAAAGTATTGCGTGCCACGCCCTTCGGTGCTCATTGCCAGCCTTTTTCAAAGTCTTGCAGGCCTCACTCTGAGCGCCAAAGTCCTACGGCCTTTGGCGCTCATTGTGGTGCTGGCAATGAGCACCTTCGGCAATGAGCTCCTTTTTCAAAGTCTTGCGGGCCAGGCGATGAGTGCCTTTGGCGCTCATTTCAGCCCCCGTCATTTCAAAGTCGTGCAGGCCTCGAAATGAGCCTTTGATGCTTTATTGCGCAAGCACGTTGTCGCAACATGCTTCTTCAATGGGGCTTGGTAAGAACCTAGTTCAAGCCCACCCTAGCAGGACCGTGTAGTTCTTACTATCTCTGGTACAGAAGATGACCTAAGGATATCAGGAACACCATATAATCCCTTAGAATTAGGATTAATGCACAGAAAGACACTTACACCTTAGTTTAGATACCACCGTATACCTTCAATAATTAGTACATTTTATACAATTTTCTGGCACACAGTGTGGCCAATCAGTAAGCCACATCCCTAAATAAGGCTGCCCCTTTTTTACTGGGAACACATGTACCTTTTAATCTCATCCTGTTGATTATATTAACTTTAAACAACTGTTCTAACCATTCAGACTATCTGCTCAAGGCCCCTGTGATGCCCGGGGGTCTTCACCAGATAACAACAGTGTACATAATAGGCTGCTCCTGCTTACTGGGAAACCCTTTAAAAGTATTATCTATTAGACTACGGTCTTGGGTGTTGGCCGATGCAATAGCCTGCAGAATAGCTCATATGTTATGCAGAGCATAAACCAAGACACATGCAGTATAACAGTGTAATCATATTTTAACCATAAACACTAAGAAATACATAACTTTAACCATAAACAGGATAACTTATTCCCAGTCCAGGCCCAAGCCATAGTCCAAAACAGTCCATTCAGGCCCTGGGCACTTCTCCTGTCCCCCAGCCTCACACCCTGCTGGCGTGTCTTCATTCAGGATCCCCTGTTCCAGTCAGAAAAGGCACAGGCAAGGCACTGAATTGTAGGAGATGCTGAGGCGGGGGGTGGGGGGGGGGGGGCCAAGAGCAGATAAAAAAGATATAATGGGCAGCTCTGGGCCCCTCAGAGCCGGGCCCTGGTGGTAGTCCCGCCAATGTGTTGGCATGTTACAAATAAAGGATAATAATGAGCAGGGTAGCACAGGCTGTGTGTTTTTTTTTATAGAGAACCTATACTGTAGACAGACGCACGCTTGTGCACGCAATTACATACTATCCCAAGGACAAACTTTCACTCTTATATTAACCCCTCTCTGGCCATTCCCGAGTTCTCTCTATTTATCGCCTGTCTGCAAACTCCCCCAGTCCATCTATTTATTCCCAATCTGACTTTTCCCCAAATCTGTTTATTTAACCCCAACTAATGAGCTTGTTGGTTCCCTTGATATAATCCATATCTGCTCATGTCTTCTTAAAGGGATATCGAAAGCTTCTAGATTTACTAGGTATATAACGTACCTATGTATCTATTTATTTATTTTTATGAACTTTTATTTTAATACGAAGTGCTTATAAGCTCTGTTTTTACGAGCTAAAATCAATCAAAATAGTCCCTATATGGGCCTGCCCACTGCAGCATATGCAGACACATACTCTGTCACGGACAACGTCTCAGCAGCATATTGCGTTTAGTATGAGATACTGTACACCCAGTACTAGAGGCAGTGTCTTTGTGAGCTGCAGAGTCCAGATCCTAGCAGCTAATATTTCTTTGATTTTACCAGTAAAACAGAATTTAAACACTTATTAAAATAGAATGGGACCCGCTTGCTGGTAGTAGTTTCATGATGGATGGATGGATGGATAGATCAGACACTGAAACATATTTAATAAAAATTTCTTGAAGGGAGAAATGTGTTAAAATTACTAAACTTGCAGTATTTTCACCTTAATTTATTTTATTAACCCTTGATGTTATTGGCCGGTTAATAGGCCCAATATATCTATAGATAGATATAGTCATTTCAAGCAAGTTTTTAACTGTTTAAGTGCCTTAACGGTGTACAATATCAGCAGCATGTTCCTAGGTGCGCTGTATTCTAAAATAAGGTTTTTGTCTATTTCGGTTAAAATATCTCTTTTGACCTATCTACCTATTCCTGACAGCCTTTCCTAGATATGCATTTTCTTGAATTGATTGTGGTGTTATTCAGACACCCACCCCAGCCCCCTCGTGTCTTTGAGGCCAAAAGGTTCAATTCACATGTCAGACTGAATAAGCTCAAGGAGTTTGGTTAGAAGATAAGACATTCGTTGTGAGAAAGGTATTCTCAATATCAGGGAAATGTGTCAGACAAGTCAAGTAGGCTGTATGAAGGTGTCACAACATCAAGAGTGGGAAATGAGGTTCAACTTAAAAACTGCAAACAGGTGCTAATTGTATGCAGGTACACAAAAAATCAACAAATTTGCTGTAGTCAAGAGTGTGTGTGTGTGTATATATATATATATATATATATATATATATATATATATATATATATATAAATAATAGACACCCTGGAAGACATTATATCTTGTATCTATACTATGTCATTAACCCCTTCACTGCATTGGGAATCTCAAGGATTTGTCGGCAATTCTTTTTTTTTTTTTAATAGTTTGGTAAAAATCATTACGCTTATGAAGCATTAAACAAACTAGCAGCTGTTTAAACCATGAGTATAAAACCATTTTACACCAAACCTTGAATTTACATGACTCGGCTTATGTCATGGTAACTTCCATTTTGGATTGCTGGTTTGCCTGTAGCCTGGTGGGAGGGTTATCCTACTGGGACTTTCTCTTCTATACAGTTCTATTGTGAATTGGCTAGGAACATTAGTAAATGTCTGCTACCATTAAAGAAACATTGAATGTAGTAGTCCAAATGAAAAGCTGCATTTACTTAAAACTTTCACACAAAAATTAAAACAAAAATGTAAAAAATTAAAAAATATATATAAAGCACATTAAACATACAAATCTGTGTGAATGAATTGGTAAAGGGTAAGTTGTCCAATGATTTTCTGTTAAGAAAATGTATGATTAATCCAGAAATGCTAGAAAATATCCTAAAAAATTTCCATTTTGGAGGAGGATTTGATTTTGTAATACATTAAGAAACGTTTGCTCATATCCAGGGCAAGATTTGTTTGGCAGCTTCCTTCACTCACTGGGACGCTCGCCTGATAACTTCCCAAACCATTGTCTCTCTCTCTGGATTCTTTTCACTTGATTGTCTGGTGTGGAGAATAAGAAACTGACCCAGAGGATTGTATTGTATTTTCTGCTCTTCATGCAATGGATGCCACCAGATACTGCCTAGTAAATATCATTGGACAAATGGACCAAAGTGAATCCAAGGAGGAGCGCTGGAGGAATCCGAGATAACATGGTAGTTTCGGTCTTGTTTGACCTATATCTTGGATAAGAATAATTAAAACTGTGAAGATGGACAGTTTTGATCTGGTCAGAAATAGGGGTCAAAGAATGGAAATTGCCATGATTATATCTTTGTAGACCCTGGGTGATCCTGGAAAGGACCACCTTGGGTGCATAAATAGTCGGCACACCGACCTTTGCGCGCTGCAGAAGTGGCCGAGAACTGCGCCCTGATGGCGGTCTGCACTCCAGCCTGCTTCCCATCTGCCACCCAGGCTTCTTATGAGCGAGCGCCCCCACCTCATATTTACTGGACCTGCTTGTTGGCGGCTGCCATGGCCAAGGTAAGGGGCTGACAGTGTGCCATATGGGCCACATGCAAATAATGACAGTGACCTGTAGTGATAAACATGCAATGCAACATGCTCCTAGTGACACATGCACACAGTGACATTGCATACAGTCCCACATGGCACACTGTCTTGGCAGCCTCCAGCAAGTAGGCCTAGTAAATATGAGATGGGGCAGATGTGGCAGATGGGATGAAGGCTGGAGCGCAGAGCGTCATCAGCGCACAGTTCTCAGCGCCTTGATGACGACACGCTGTTCTCCAGTGCGCGAAAGACGTGCCGCCTAAATAGTCACGTCCGGATGCATTACCATTCCACCAGGTACTGCATCCATACTTGAAGCAATAGATTAGCCGATGAAAAAAACGATGCATTTGCATCCGATTCTTTTGAACCTTTGGCTGCTGTGGTTTGAGGTTGGCACAGGATGGTTCTTTTGTCTCGATGCTTATAAGATTTAGTCCATAATCTTAAAATAGATCATTTTCTGAGATAATTTTTGGGGGTTGCTTTCTTCACCATAATGGTGGACACACATTAATCATATAGTCACAGATATGTCTGGAAGTTGAGTCGACTTTGTAACTGTGGAGTTTGGTGTAGGGGCCATAGACATCTGCACTATCAGGTCAGTAGCAAGGATTGAGGCAGCATTAGGACAAAGGTGTTCAAAAGCAGGAAGAAGACGAAGGGGGGGGGGGGGGGGCGCGCGCATGCAAGTCAATTTGCTAAAGGTCAGTGATGGCAACAGGTATAAGGTAGGAAGAGCCATAAGATCAAGTTTAGTCACAGGCAGATAATCAGAGACCAGTAACATGCAGGAGAGGGCAATAGAAGTTATAGTGTATTGTTGTTGCTCATTCCTTCAGTTGTGTCTGACGCTTGGTGACCATATGGACATAGCATGCCAGGAACATCTGTCTGTGTGTCTGGTTGTACGTATCCATACGGTTTTCTTGGCAAATATACTGGAGTGTGTTGCTAGTTCCTTCTCCAGTGGGCTGCAATTTGTCTGATATGACCTGCCCATCTTCGGTGACCCTACATGGTAAAGCTCACAGCTTCATTGAATACACAAACCCCTTCACCATAACAAGTTAGCGATCCAGAAGGGGCAAATATCTTATACCTTTCAGTAAACAAACTTTGCCAAGGCAACGACTGTGCTTAAGAAATAGGATTTAATGGGCAGAGAGAATTTAATGGCTGAAGATAGTCATTTGGTCTTAGACAGGGGTGTAGGAGCCAAAATAATTATTGGGGGAGATAAAGCTCATTGTATACACAGGCTGTATAATAGCTTATACATACATACCACCCAGTTCCTACACCCATGGTCTTAGATACATTCCTGCTTCCGCCTGAATTGCATAAGGTGGATTGCTTCAGATCTTAAATGGAAATGTGTCACATAGTGTCTTAAGGTGGATTGCTTAGGATCCTAAATGGAGATTTGCCGTAGGTAGATTGAGCAGACATTCTTGCTTTTGCAGGTTATGGTAAAATCAGAATCAATGTTAGGATCTACATGAGGCTTCGTTCCATATAGATGGAGAAGTAGGTTGTGAGATACGTAGAGTTCCTTAACAACTAAAGTGTAAAAGAGACCCCTATATATATATATATATATATATATATATATATATATATATATATATATATATATATATATAAATTGTGATGAGACCCTTACAGAAGAGAGTGTACAGTCGATCTGTACTATTGACTAGTATCTCAGATCTGTGAGACCTACGGAGAATATTCCATGTACATTATATTATTTGACCCTTGGTCTATGTGCAACAAGAGGCTCACTACAAGTTTTTGCATCTTGAGATTTAGTTTGTAATTTGAGCAGAATGTTTGAAGTTACATGACAGATTCTGAGATGGATAAAACTCTGCTTGTCTGCTTTACTTTCATACCTTGTCTGTGCTGTAGACATCCCCTCTGGGCCCTGCGCAGTCAGGGAGTGGTGACCTACCTTTTCTGTGTGATGTGTTATTGGTCTTCATTGTAGACACAAACAGTTACTCAAGAAAAATATGGCGATTTGGAGAGGTCACATCACATTTAAAGGGACAGCACTTAAAGGACCACTGTAGTGCATATTCAATAGTGTTTACATTTTTTATTTAAAGGCATATCTAAATTTCCTGGATTACGAATGCAGATAGAGGAGAATCAGTAGTGTATGCAAGCATATTTTTTTTCATTAAAAAATGCCAAAATAATCATTTACAAAAGATTGCTAAATATTTTCAGTTTGCAAGCTGAGGCTTTTGTCAGTTGACATCCCTGCTAAGATTAGCATAACATTCTTAATTTGTTTTGGCCAATCACGAGAAAGCAGATACATTTGTATCATACTCTGTGGTTCCTGTGTTGCAAAACAGCCTGGGATATGTAGTCTCTTTCGCTCTATATCCATGTGCTCTGATTCAGTTGTAAACTCAGACCCCACCCACACATGTGATTCAATTGAGCAGCAAGTACTTAATTTGAAAGGTCAGACTCCATACCTAGATACATTTCCTCAGTGTGCTTGGTTATGTAAGCTACCTGTGAGCGTGCAAAGCTGGATTTTACTTTCCTGCCTATAACTTTGTAAGTACATTGAACTTACAACACATTTTTCTGATAATTACTGCCTGTTTCTCACAAAACATTTTAAACCCAGGGAACTTATATATATATATATATATATATATATATATATATCTTTTAATAACTGATAAGTCTCTACTTCTTTCTTACCCAATCTCATGTTTAGGTTGTCTGATAGGATCTATCCAGTAGGCTGTCCTGATAGGAGGCATTATCTGCCTTTTTCAATGCAGTGACCATCTCATTACCAAGCCACCTTAGAAAGTACTGTACATAATATGGTGCCTCCAAATAATGTGAGCTCCCAATGAGGGGTGAACGTAGGTTCAAGTTCAAATGCCACTCACCTTCAACATAATAGCCAATTAGTCTTAAAGTGACTCTGCAAATGGAAAGTACACAAACATAACTATATGAGGTTGTTAATATTTGAGTAGAAACATTAGAGAACTGAGCTTGAGGTAAGGAATTTTAAAGATAATTGATGTGATATTATATGTGTGTATGTCCACCTCTCTTTATCTACGGTAATTATTGAGATCACACCACCCTGAAGCCTAGCAGGGTTTGGCCTGATTAGTACTTGGATGGGAGACCACCCAGGAATACCAGGAGCTGTATGCTGTGGCTTTCTGGAGAAGGAACTTTCAACCCACTCCAGTATTTCTGCCATGAAAGCAAAGTGGATGAGCATGGTGTGTTGAGGTCCATGATGTTACGGAAAATCGGACACGACTGAACGACTCAACAACACCCATTCATTACTTATATAAATTTACTTCATATTAGATGTATCTGTTTACTTTTCTGTACTTTCGTTTTATTAAGAAGTGATGCTCTGTTTATCTCACAAATACGTCCTAATTGGTCCCCTCCTCTGCATCTCATGAAGACAGTGAACTTTTAATTTGCACTGTCTGATAGTAACCAATCACTTGCAACATTCTGGAACATGCTACTTGGGAGAGGTCACTGATTGGCTACATAGGAAAACTTCCCTTCACAATCTGTGTATTCATGAGCTGCATAACCTAAAGAGCCAGATTCTAGGCAGAAGAAAACAGAGCCTAAAAACACTTCTTAATATAAAAGTATATAGATACATACACAGGTATATTATATAACTAGTGACATCCAGAAGCCTTCCATGGCTCTTTAAGGAATTCAAGTGTTAGGTAAATAAAATAGGCATATGATATGAACCTATTTTTTCTGCCATCAAATATATGCATATATCTATATCTATATAACCCTGGAACCACCGCTGAAGTGTGTGCTGCTGTTTTCTTTAGATTAATTCAACCAAACTTGGAGTCATGTGCTTCCAATTGAAGCCGGGCCTGCCATTTGTTAATAATCACATTGTGTGTTCTCTTCATGCAGCCGTATGTTATCCTGAGTTTCTGCACTGTGCATATGGAAGATCAGAGTTGAGTTGCTTGCAGATTACTTCAAATCAAAGTAACAGAAGAATTTGTGCGAGTCATTAGTATGCGCGACCGCTCTCGCTGCGTCTGCACCGCAAACCATTTAACTCTTGTGCTGTTTAATGGATCCTCAATCTTCCTGGTGTAGAAAAACTTACTCCAGTTTATAAATAGTTAAAAGGCCACTATGGTCAATTTTTTTTATGGAGAAATGGAGTAAAAAAACACACACACAATTAGAAAATTATTTTTTTATTCTATTTTCTTTTTGTTACTTTTTCGGGAAGGTTTGTCCTCATAAACAAACAAGATTCCTATCACTTCTACTGAAAGCTCTGGCTATTTATAGTGCCACATTCTTATTGTGCAGATCCAGTACAATCAAAGTCTCCTCCACCTTGTTGATTGAAAGAAACTAAAATGTTAGATTCCGCTGCAGTATATTTTCCTACAAAAGGTAAAAAATAAGTGGTATTATTGTTTTATTTTCCATTCTAAATACATCTTGTCTATTTTCAAGTGTAGTCCTTATATATATATATACTAGCAGCTTGCCCGTCAAAAAATGACGGCAATAAGATTGTAAGGCAGGTAATGGTGTTTGGTTGCGACATTAATTTTGTTGGTGTTCCAAGATTCTTCGGCGCTCATTGCGAGCCTCGCGCTGAGCGCCTTTGGCGCTCATTGCGAGGCTGTTGGTTGTTTGTGTGGTATGAGCAGCGTTGGAAATAATTACGAAATGAATAAATTAATATACTTTACCTTTTTTGAAGTAATATATGCAGGAAGCATTGTGTTGAAGAGCTGGCAATCTGTTTTGATGTTGCTGCAGCATACAATGTGTGTTTTCACTGCTGGGGAGCTGCTGAGTAATGTGTGTAGTGTAAATAGGCTGCGTGCGCGAGAAAAATCCGGTAGGGTAGCTGTGTACTTCCGCATTGTGTAAGTTAGTGTTGTAAAATAGCGCCTAATGTGTGTGGTACGCGGCTGTGGCTGATCTTGCGTATTTGTTCTTGGACCTCGTAGGTCTTTTTAGAAAAATCCTTAGGTATTTGGTGGTGTTTTGCGTGTTAGGGTCCTGTAGCCTCGTTTTCATTTTTTTTCGGCGGCCATTTTTTCTCTTGCTTAGGGGATTTTCAGGTGTTTAAACTCTTGAATTTCTACTTAAATTGAGGTGTAACTTCAGTTTCAGAGGTCCTGGGTGCCCCCCCCCCCCCCCCCCTTGCTGTGGGTAAGCTTTTTATTTGTTTGTTGTGTATATTTATTGTGTTTTTAGTGTTTTATGTGCGCTGGTTTTGGTCGTATTGCTTGCAAGGTCGTAATGGTTTTTTTTCTAAGTCCCGCGGCTCGTATTTGTGTATGCTAAGTCCGTAATTTTTGCGGTCCAGGTGGGAGCCTCGACCTCCGCAAATGCGGCTTATCGCTTCGCGAGCCTGCAGCGTTAGCAACAACCCGCATGCTCACAACTATTATAGGTGATATATAACATTTTGTGTGTGTGTGTTCCCTGGTAGTCCAGTGGTTAGGATAGGATCGGAGCTTTCAACTCTGCAACCTGGGTTCGATTCCAGTCGGGGAACAAAGAGGTCACACCACCCTGAAGCCGAGCAGTTTTGGGCCTGGTCAGTACTTGAATGGGAGACCACCTAGGAATACCAGGAGCTGTATACTGTGGCCCACTGGAGAAGGAACTGCCATGAGGTCACGGAGAGTCGGACACGACTGAATGAGGCAGACAAACACATATATACTGAAATCCAGTAAGCATATGCTTAAAAGGAGCCATGTTTAAAATGGTTTGGATTGACAGAGTGATAGTGTATTATGTAGTCTCATTTGCATGTCCCATCCTGTTTTCCCAGAGTGCAGTGCATATACTGTATTTTTGAGAAATTTAAACAGGAAATACGTTTTTATTAACTTATTTTTTAGACAGTCAAATAAAATCACTAATGTACTGTTACTTATTTGTACTACTGTACTTTGTACCGTGGAGGGCTTCTATCAGTATTAGCCCACCATATGTGAAACAATTGCTGTATAGAACTACTCTCTACAACAATCACCACACAAACCAGGCACTCACACCACTCTGAGGATCGGCAGTAACTGTAAAACAGTGGTGTATGTGGTTAAGTGACCTGGTTTGTGAAAAATCCATTTGTTGCTGTGCCTTAAGCTGTGAAATACAGTAAGCATATGCTTAAAAGGAGCCATGTTTAAAATGGTTTGGATTGATGGTGAATTATGTGGTCTCATTTGCATGTCCCACCCAGTTTTCCCAGAGTGCAGTGCATATAGTGTATTTCTGAGAAATTTGGACAGGATATAAGTTTTTTTTTAGTTTTTTTTTTTATATTCAAATAGGATCACTAATGTACTATTCCTTATTTGTACTACTATTAATAGTGACTATTCATATGACAGGCTTTCAAAAAAACACAATAGGGATGTTATCTGCATCCAAGGTTCCTTCCATTTGTCTAGTTTCTAATTCTACTGGGAATAAAATCAAATTGTCCACCACCAAAATTGATTATAGTCATTAAAAATGAAATGCTGAATTTATTTAGTTTAATGCTTGTAAGCATTTAGCTCATAGTCAAGTTCTTCAGAAGAGCATGCTATAAATAAAACCCAGCTTAATGCTACCCCTTTGAGCGCAGATTCACTATAGATTGTGTTTTTTGAGCTCCAAACCCTGTTTAGCCACTTAGTTCACCGCTCTCCGATTCTCCATAACGCTGAGCGTCATGGCGATAAAATGTACGGTTTATCGCTGTATTGCTGCATGAATAATCTGGACATGGTAGTGCAAACTTTTGCTACATTTTAAGATTTTCTTTCAAAATTATTTTATTCTCATTGCTTGAATAGCTGCACATGTTGTTAGTTTGTTCTATTCTTCACAAATATGTGAAATATTTCCAAGACTGCTGTAATCCTTTGTTGTTTAGTCGTGGCCAACCCTCCGTGACCCTATGGACCATGGCACGCCAGGCACATCTATCATTTTGTCTCTGCTGGTGCTTATCTATAATGTTTTCTTGTGGCCCTTTAATTTAGAGGTAAAACATAACATATCTCCCTTTCCGTGTGTTTTCTATAGAGCCTGTTTATCAACTGGGGTCAGTTTTATCTTTGTGGCTTAAATAGGACTTTTAGGCAAAAACTTGATTGAAACTTTTAAACTTGATTGATTCATTTTATCATTCTCTGTATCACTGTGATAAATCATTTACATTTCACTTACTTCTAAATGCCCCTAGAATAACATATACCTACCTACAGGAGCCTCTCCCTTTCCATCAGACACGGCTGTACCTTAAAGTCACACACCCATCGGCAGGACTTCACACTACTAGTATCATGATGCTAGAAACAGACACATAGCATGTCACTGTTTGCTAACAGTACTGCACTGGGAGTGTAAAGCCCTTCCCCTGTAGGGGCTGTGCCAGATGACAGTGTATGAGAGGGAACAGGGAGAAAGGAGGAGGTTCCAGAACGTGAGAATCCATTACACGGGGAGCTTCTTGGAAATAACGGAAAAGGAAATGTTATTATTAATTAAATGCATATCTAAGTTTCCCTGTTGTTTCCCTTTTTTCTAAACTAACACAGGCTGCTTATATCAAACACGCACATTACATGGAGTCATTTTATACACACAGATGTATTTTATTTAAACATTAAACTTATTTGCCACACCCCCAGAGCTGCTTACATAGGCACAGTGTACCTACCAATAGAAACACTGCTTTCGGGTACGGATTCGACCTTGTTACTAACCTTCAAGCAGCACAATGCAGGGATCTACACAGCAGTGTCTGGCTCCTCTTGCTTCCTTATAGAGGGGACTACACATCCCATCAAGCCTCCCTGCACAAACTACTATTACAGATTGATGCAATGTATTATCTGCCTGTGATTGACAAAAATTAATTATTCATTTTATTGCAGGGGTGTTAATTCTGAAAATCAACTGCTTGCAAATTCGAGATTTCACAAACTTTGGGGTAAGTGTAATAATGTTTATTTTGGTCTTTTTCATGCATACAAATAAATGTCTTCATACACTTCTGATTCTCCTCTATCGGATGCATTCATAACCCAGGAAACTTAAATATGTCTTTAAGTGACTTACCGTATTTATCGGCATATAACACGCACCGGCATATAACACGCACGCACGCTCATTTTAAGAAGGGAATTTCAGGGAAAAAAAAAAAATTCAAATGAAGAAGCAAAATCCTCAACCTCCCTCCTCATCCTCAACCCCCTCCTCAACCTCCCTCCTCATCCTCCCTCCTTAACCCCCTCCTCAAACCCCTCATCCTCAAACCCCTCCTCCACCCCCCCATCCTCATCCTCCTTCCTCAACCCCCCCCCCCCTCATCCTCAACCCCCCCTCCTCATCCACAACCCCCCTCCTCATCCACAACCCCCCTCCTCATCCTCAACCTCCCTCCTCATCCTCAACCACCCTCCTCAACACCCCCATCCTCAACCCCCTCCTCAACCTCCCTCCTCAACCCCCCTATCCTAAATCCCCTCCTCAACCTCCCTCCTCAAACCCCCTCCTCAAACCCCCTCCGCAACCCCCCCATCCTCATCCTCCCTCCCGCAACTTAGAGGGGCCGTAGCCTCGCATTGTGTGGCAAACAGCATTGCCAGGCTTCAAATTTTATTGCCGTAATTTTTAGCGGGCAAGTCGCTAGTATATAATATTATAGATGAGGAGCATCTTACACACCCTTTCCTGGCTGGCAGCATCTCACTGGGGCTGGTCCATGTGCTGTTCACACAATAGATGCTAAATATGTATACATAAATTGACATAGAAAAGAAAAAAAAGTTCTACACCCAAAATTATACAAATATATATATTTGTGAGGCTGTGTTTTCGGGATCATACCCTGTGTATCACTGTCACTCTGGGTGTAGAACTTTTTTATTTTCGGTATCAATTTATGTATAAATATTTAGCACCTGTTGTGTAAACAACACATGGACCAGCCCCAGTGAGACGCTGCCAGACGGGTGTACTTATGTGACTGCTTCTTATCTCTAGTCCTCACAAGCCACAAACACACAAGAAATGACAAGTCTTCCTAAATTTAAAGAATCACATTAGCCTTGTGACCTGAAAAAAGGGAAAATGTTTTTAGAAAGTATAATGGTGACTCATTTATTCACTAATATGTGCAATTATTCTATGACCTTGTCTTCTTTTCCTTGCCTGACTGAGCTGATTTTCCAACATTGAAAGCTTTGTAGACAGGTCAGATATCATTTAGGATTGCCAGCTGAACGTTAAATGCTTATATGAAATGAAATGGCAGCACCCGCTAAAAGATAATCACAACATATCATTGATAACTGTTTTTTTGCATCATTCAGTTGTGTCCGACTCTCCGTGACATATATATATATATATAATTGGACAGTGAAACAGCCATGAATGTTCAGTAATTTAGTAATCATCAATATCTCTCTCTCGGATAAATTTATTCTCTCATGAATAAACAGAGCACTGTATTCCATCGTAACATCTTTCCTATTGGACAAACATCTCACTAAGAGCGCTAAACCTGTTATGGTAAAATAAGAAAAAATCGCATGAAAATTCTGATTAATGTGTTCGAAAACCCAAGTCTATATTACGTCCTGTATTTTTAGTGTTGAAGAATGTTATCTTCTTAATTTCAAATGTTTTTCTCTCTTGGATGTTTTTAAATTTTCCTCTGAGTATTTTGACTTTTAAGTTTTGGATGGAGTGATCACTCTGGCTAAAATGGTGTCCCGCTGGGCTACAAATACTGTGTTCCTTATGCTTTCTTATTGAATGCCTGTGTAAATTCATCCTTAAGTGCATTTTTTGGCTGGTTTCTCCAATGTAACAGCCTGTGTCACATAAAGTACATCACATATAATAGTTGTCAAACTACAAAACGAAGCGAGGGACGCAGTTCGGGCTGCAAATGCGCCCCCTCGCAAAGCGAGGGGCCGCATTTGCAGAAGGTGGAGGCTCCAACGTTGGCTGCAATGAGCAGAAGGCTTGCGAGGGTCCGCATTTGCGGAGGTGGAGGCTCTATGGTGACTCACGAGCGGTTACAAACACCCACAGAAGCGGGACTTTTAAAAAATACATCTAACACGCAATGACTAAATACAGACTTAGAAAGAAAAAAATACGGACTTACACTAAATATATACGAGCCGCAGGACTCAGAAAAACCCCCATTACGAACGCAAAAAAATAAGACGTTAACTCCCGAACTGCCCGCAGCTGAAAACATTAAAAAAACAATAAATACACACAAAAATGACATAAAACCCTTACCCACAGCAAGGGGGGGGGTGCACCCAGGACCTCTGCAAGTAAAGTTACACCTCAATTTAAGCCAAATTTACCGAATTTAGACACACGAAAATCCCCTAAGCGAGAGAAAAAATGGCTGCCGAAAAAAACGAAAAGGATGCTACACGACCCTAAAGCCACAAAACACCACCAAAAACATACGGCTTTTCCAAAAAGCCCTACGAGGTACAAGATAGACTTTTAGCAAGGCCGCTAAATCATCCACACCCGCGCACCACATACACATTCGCCGCCATTTTACAACACTAACTTACACAATGCGGAAGTACACAGCTACACTAACGGCTTCCTCTCGCACATGCAGCCTATTTACACTACACACTGCACACATTGCTGACACTTACATCTCAGCTCCACAACAGTGCAAACCTACATTGTATGCTGCAGGAACATCAAAACAGATTGTCAGCTCTTCAGCACAATGCTTCCTGCATATATTACTTACAAATAGGTAAAGTATATTAATTTATTAATTTATTACTTATTCAATTGGCATACAAAAATACATTTACACAAAAAAAAACAACACTATCGCAATAAACGCTAAAGCCATTCAACGCACGCCTCACAACTAGCGCCAAGGCTGCTCATAGCACACAAACTACAACGCGAGACAGCCATGCGATAAGCGCAAAAAGCAGATCAACGCCGACCTTACAATGACAGCAAAAGCGCCTCTACTTAAAAAAAAAATACCACAGCCAAGAAGCTCGCAATGAGCTCCAAAGGCGCTCAGCGCGAGGCTCGAAATGAGCGCCGAAGGATCTCCGACCACCCAAAAAATTTATGTCTGTGGCAAACCGCATTACCTGCCTTACAATTTTATTGTCCGTCATTTTTGACTGGCAATTCGCTAGTTGTATTATATAAATCACATGGATGATGTACATGAATACACTCTTTGATGTTATAGGTCTTGTTGTTATGTGTGGCTGTGTCATCATTACAAATGTGTTAACATAATTTACAGGCACTTTTGTTACAAGGTTTAGTTGCATCCTTGCATTTAAACAACCACCAAACCTGAAACAAAAACTTGTTAGCAAATTGGCCAATGAACAACTGAATATAACAAATGGAACTAAACCTTTTAACAAACGTGCCTGTAAATTATGTCAACACATTTGTAATGATGACACAGCCACACATAACAAGACCTATAACATCAAAGGATCGTATTCATGTACATCATCCAATGTATTTACACAGACATTCAATAAGAAATCATTATCAAGACAGTTATTGTACTTCAGTGGGACACCATTTTAGCCAGAATGATCACTCCATCCAAAACTTAATAGTCAAAATACTCAGAGGAAAATGTAAAAACATCCAAGAGTGAAAAGCATTTGAAATTAATATGATCACATTCTTCAACACTAAAAATACAGGACTTAATATGGACTTGGGTTTTCTAACACATTATCACAATTTCATATGAATTTTTCTTATTATACCATAACAGGCTGGCACTCTTGTTTGTCCAGAAAAAATATCACTGTGGACTACAGTGCTCTGTTTTTCATGTACATATTGATGTATATGTGTATATATAATATGTGTATATATGTTTCCTTTACTATGTTGTGCTTAATCCCCCTATATGTATTTACCTGATGTTATCAGATTCTGTCTCCACTCTGTCTGCATCTGCTGTTTTTATTCAATCTGAGTGTTCCATCTCATGTTAGTATTGCTTCAGACTTGATAAAGAGAGGTTAGACCTCTCGAAAGCTTGTCACTATAAATAAGTTTGTCCAATACAAAAGGTAGCAGATTATACTGCAATACTCTCTCTCTCTCTCTCTCTCTCTCTCTCTCTCTCCTCTTCTCTCTCTCTCTCTCTCACTCTCTCTCTCTCTCTCTCTCTCTCCTATATATATATATATATATATATATATATATATATATATATATATATATATATATAGAATTTTCACATCTTGGTAGAATAATTATTATTTAATAAGGTTGCATAATTACTGTTTAATATAGTTGGTGTGATTAATTTTGCCAGAGACAGATACTAAATTATTTTGATTATAACTACATATACTTTTTTAGATTTATTTTGGAGGGATGTGCTGTTCCATTAACACTGTATGTATTTGTCAGTTTTTTTTTAGAATTTAAAAATAATAACATGAAAATTATAAAAAATTTCTGGCTTACATTTTTGGGAAATATGTTGCTATTTCTATATTGTTGACCAAATTCCGTATACCGGAGCTGTCTTCTTCCTTCCATTGGCTTGTCATGTTCACTAATTAGAGAACTGCAGCACGGTTCACCTTGTTAATTAGAGGGACTTTCACACAAAAAGCCTCCAGGCAAAGCAAAGGAAGAGCCTGGCACTACTGCCCTAAGAAAGCCGCAGCCTGTGAAGTGATTCCTCTAATCTACCTTCTATATTTTATTTGAGATGAATAAATCATTGAGATTTTTCCTTGTGGAGAGAAAATGCAAGAATTCACATCTTTGTAAGATGCAAATTACATGTGATCAATAGAATCGGATGACTCTAGTATTGTGCTTACAAGATTTCCTAATTTACTGCTTGTCAGGGAGTTTAAAAAAAAAAGAAAGAAATTACTTGAAATATTTTGTCCCCAGTCTAGCATTTTATGCCCTTGATCTGTTAGAGAAGGCTGTTATTTAAATCAGATTTTTTTTTTTTTTTACAGACTTTTTGAAATGTTTAGTATGATCATGTATTTAAATGCATGTTTGGGAGCTTGAAACGGCATATCCGATTATTGTATGTCTTTATTTCTAACACCATCTACTTGGTACCACTGCATGGATTTAATGGATTTACTTCCAAACACACAGAACGTGATGTGCTTCTTTGTTTGTTGAATCCTTTCACTGCAGTATCCATCTATTGTCTTCTGTTCATGGTCAAATATTTCATCATGAAGCCCCCAGGACTTCTGATTTCAAACTGTTGAATCCCAGTTGTATCAATAGCATTTCTGCACTTCAACAGACAGTTCTGAAAAGTGTTTTTTTCCACCATAGTTTTAGTAGATCGACTATATGAGTTCAAGTTGATTGGGCAGTAATTACCAAGATTAAAGGAATATGGAACATCCTTGGATATACCTGTGTATGTATTTATTTACTTTTATGTACTTTTATTTTATCAAGAAGTGTTTATAAGTTCTGTTTTTTGTGTGTGTTCAGTTGTGTCCGACTCTCCGTGACCTAATGGACCGCACCATGTTGATCCACTTGGTATTCATGGCAGATATACTGAAGTGGGTTGCCAATCCCTTCTGCAGTGCGACACCGCATACAGCTCCTTGTATTCCTAGGTGGTCTTCCATCCAAATACTGACCATCCCCAACCCTGCATGTCTTCAGGGTGATGTGACCTCTTGGTCCCCTGACTGGAATCAAACCAAGGTTGCAGTGGTGAACGCTCTGAATCCTAACCACTGGAGCACCAGTATAAGCTCAGCTCAGCAAGTACTAGTACTAGAAGAAACCCCAGTCATGTTGATGTCAACTCATCAAACTCGTTATCTTTCCAAAACTCAATTACATCTTATGTCTCAATGTCTAAAAAAACTACTATACTTAATTTTCAATTTCAATTTATTTGGGAGTCACCCACAATCATACGACTCTACAGGTCTGGATAGAGACACCGTTAGAAATCTACAACTTAAGTATTTTTTGGAAACCTACAGTGTTCAACTCAAGGTTCGGCTTTACTACAACCATTCCAAAGATTATATTCACTCATCAACACTTCTCATTTTTTATTCCCTGATCAACCTACATGGAATGTTTACAAATCAGATTAGTTGGAAATACAAAAAAAAAACAAATTGTGCCAGTTATTATATCTTCTTCTTTATGCAGTGCTGATTGGCTGTTGAGTTTGATGATGTCACTAGTATGCTGGTGTAGCAGAATACCAGAATTCGGATGAATTAATACTAGAATTTTGGAATACTAGACATAGGGCCTCATTCAATTGCAAGACCGCAAGTTACGGTATACAGGCCCTATGTCTGCGGGCTTGAGATTTGCTACAATTACGGAGCGATTCAATTGAACAAGCGCGCAAGTTATGGCCCACAATCCGAAAACGTAAACCATGCTATTGTAAGTAGCATTTCAGAGCATGAGCCAGATCAATTAAGCAAGACCGTAACTGCAGAGTCAGAAACAGCCAAAAGAAAATGTGACCGTCATCATTACGTCACTATAAGATGGAGGCTCAATTAACATGTAGACGACAGGACTTGCAAACCCGCAAAATTTAAAAATAATAAAAATGAATGCCAATACTGTTCTAGTCCATATGGGGGGCCCTGATATGTATTAACTCATTGATACCCGTGATCGATATAAATGAAATGATAGAAATTAAATAAATGATTTTTTTATTGACGATTTGTGAGCTTGAGACTGTTGTGCAATTAACTATAATGTCTTTCATTGCTTTCCCCGTCATTTACAGTGCAATATTGATTTTTTTATTTGCATTTACAGTGCTACGGACATGTCTTTAACCCCTTTGTGGGTCCCATCTGGCACCCGTAGGTTTTTTCTCCTTCACTTGCCGTTTTATGGGTATGAAAACATTTGCGGGCTTGTGGAATTCTAGCAATTAAATAGTGATTTACGATTTTGGCAATCCTAACTCTTGCGGACGTGAAAGGTAAAAGGCTTAGTTGGGATTTTCAGCCCATTACCCGTAGATCAATTGCGGTTCGCAAAAAGATGCCAATTGAATATCAAATTAATTTACGGACTCCATTACTGTCTCCCGTAAGCTACAATTTCTCAATTGAATGAGGCCCATAGTAAGGGCTGTGTAGTGCTGGTGGTTATCACATTTGGGTCCATCTCCTGTTGAACGAGGTGTCTGCACCAACTCAAGAACTGGAATCCAGGCCTGATTACTTTTTCATAAAGAAATTTGATTTCAGAGGCAGTTAACAAGTTGGGTTGATGGCACAAAGTCATGGCAGACGGCAGGAAGAAAAGACAGGAGGTGGCAGACTGTAGAATGGACAGGGCTGTGACAGATGTACATAGATAATCAAATACAAAAACAATGCAAATTGTTTCCTAATAGGCTGGACTATGAAAGAGAAAATGATTTTAAATTGGGAGGGGTAGCGGTGGCGGAAAGAAGAAAAGATAATGTGATTTGTATTGTATATTTTAGCATTTGACACCTACCCTCCTACTGCACATGCTTAGACATTAGCTGCTCATAGCTATAACTTCAAACCTGTTCCTGCAGAAATGTATACACATCTCTCCTATATATTCAGTCTTCTCCAGGGACCAGCAGATATATCAAAATTGATTTACCCTTTTCAATTTAAATCCTAGCTTTATTACATTTTTCCTAATTATGCTCCAAGGCCATATTTTTATCATATAGAGTTTTCATCATGCCGTGGTCCTGTACACAACACATTTATGTTTATTCTGATTTTAATTTATTCACTGCTTGTTTGAAGTCACTGGGATGTGTTTGATGTCCGTTCTCAATACAAGTTAAACAATTCTTTTTATTTCTTATAATCTGAGCAGTTGGCCAGTTGTAAACACGTGTTAATCAAGCTATCTTCACTCACAATATCTGATGCCAAATTATCTCTCTCTGTCTCTGCATTATAATCAGAGACCTTATCTGATGAATTGTGGCTTTCTGTATGTGACATGTGTTAGCCTGTAGGGACTGATCAGGAGTGATCTCAGTTCATCCCTATAATTTTTCATCCTCAACATGGTTTCAAGCTGACTGTGGCAAACACTGCATTGACTGTCTTAAAGGAGAGAGTAAAACATTTCTGACATTTCTTAAAGGATCACTGTACTGTTTTGCACCAGTATAGAACAGTCAAAATCAAACCGAAAACATGTAAAAAATATTTTCTCTGATTTTATAATCTTTTTTTAAATATATCCGCAGCACTCGTACGGTTTATTTATCTTGAGCTATAGGAAGTCAAGATGCACTGTATGATTAATTGAACTTAATTCATTAATTCATTAATTCATTAATTCATTGTACCTTTAACATTATTGTGGTGTATGGATTAAAATAATGTTGTTGTTGTTGTTCAGGTGTGTCGACTCTCCATGACCTTATGGACCAGAGCATGCCAGGTACATCTGTCAGCCACTGCTCCTCTCATGCTCATTGCTTCAATGGCCTCATCTATCCATCGCCTTCAATCTTTCCCAACATCAGGATCTTCTCTAGGGAATCATGTCTTCTCATGATATGGTCAAAATATTTGAGCTTTAGCCTCATGATCTAACCTTCCAGTGAACCGTTTCCTGTAGTATTGATTAATAAATAACATTAGCAAATATGCAATTCATGAGCATTTAAAAGCATCTTTAGGTATAGTCTTATATAATGTAGATATAATTATAGAATACTCTGCTCATGTATAGGATTCTCCATGCTTTCTGTCTTTAACACTTCATGTTGGATTGGAGTCTGATAGGATGGGCTCGGGTCCAGGCCCAAGTCTAGTTAAACCTTTATCATTGAAAAATAAAGAAGGTGAAATTCACACAGATCTTAGGTGAGGTGAAAGAGCATCACTCGGTGACTTGGACAATATGTACTAAAGAATGAAGTGGGGTAACACAACACAATGAGCCCCCTGTAAAAAAAGTGTTTAAAGGTCCTCTTTCAAAGAATTTAATGAGGCCCACTGCAAACAAACCTAACATAAAGAAGTAAAATATAAATCCTTGATCATACATTTAATTTGATGGGCTTTTAGTGATGTTCTTAAGTGGTGCAATTTTTGTTTTTAAACCTTTTAAAGATGTCTACTTGGTGTTCTCTCCAGTGTACTAGCCAATATATTGACCTGGGGGTGGGGGGTGGGGGTGGGGGATGGGAAGCATTCAGGTCCTTAAAGGAACATAAAATAAAATCACCTTCTTAATGCTTGTATACTATTTTCTCTGAAATAATACATTTCAGCAGCTGTTCTTTTAGAAAGCCAAATGGATAAAAGGAAAATGGTATATATAGAAGTGGAGGAGATTCGGATGGGGTAGAATCATTATTGGATGTGTCACCTCTATATCATCTACTTTTATATATATATATATATATATATATATATATATATATATACATCTACAAAACGTTATAATTAGGCATGTACATACAAATATGGTGGAAGGCTATTGCAATTGGTTGAAATGAGCCCTTTGACAGGGAGTGGGTGAAATGAACAGAGTTTATCTAATAGGACAGGGGAAAGCTTGGGGATTTTCTGTCTGTCACTCTCTGGCATAAACTTCTGCCCTTTTTGTCTTTTCCCTGTGATCATCCATTATATCTATCTATCTTTACTACAAATTCTTCCAAAAGGGATTACTTCTAAACAAATTAAGGAGCGTTCCTACCAGACAAGGTTCTCCCTGAAACCCTCATATTGGGTAAAGTATAGCCAAAAGTCTCTATTACATTTCATAATAGAATTTAAATAGTCCAGATACAATTTTCTGTTGCAATTATTAGAGTGGGTACAACTGGAAATGGGGTTTTGGGGTCATGGTCCAGACATGAGCCCGAATCCGTTATTGGTTTCTACTTGGTTCCATTCTATCAAAAACAGACTGATTGCTTTGATAAAAAAAGTTTATTCAGTTCTGTTATCAAACCCTGTATTAAATACTGAATACCTATAAACAAAGTTATTTAGTTTGCCATAAACTAGCATATAAACTAAATAGTTTTATTTACTACTGGATATTCCTATATTTTGTCTGCCATATAGACTTGTATACCTGATTTTGCTATTTACTGCTTTCATAGAGTAACATACTGTATCACTGAATAGTAATACCAAATATATTCTATGGAATAGTCATCTGTTAGTTATCCAAGTTTGATAACATTTTATACACGTCTTATTGATTTCTATATTGAACTAACAGAATATAGTATGTTTTAAAATTGATTGTCATCCAATCATTTAAAAAAAAAAAATAAACCTCTCATTGATTTAATATTGTGATCTATCTGAATATAGATTGTTTTCACAAATTTAGATACATCCAGTTGTTTGTTCTTGGTCTTGCTATTGTTTCAATAAATGCTGTTCTGGTTAAGTATATACTTGTCTAGAAATTGATAACTGAACTCAATAAAATATATTATTCTATACATTGTAAAATTTTGCTTCATATCCAAATTGTATGACAATAGTGATGCAGAGGAATCCAATGTAATGAAGGAGACACGTGAGTATATGAAGGAAAGGAAAAAAGGGCAAGATAAATATTATGAAAGATATAAGGAGATAGAAGAGAAGATTCAAGGAGGGGAGGAAAAATGGGATAGAGGAAAAGGAGCAATATTGGAGCATAGACAGGGATGAGATAGAAGAGAAGCTGGTTTGGAGAAGATCCTCTGATGAGGAAGAGATGTGGGATGGATGAAAGGGAATGATAGGGGTGAAGGAGATTAAGAGATTGGAGAGAAAGAAGAGGTAGAGATAAGAGAAGAGGAAGATGGAGGGTGGGAAGTAATGGAGGGGAAGATATGAAATGGAGAGAGGGAGATGGAAGAGAAGAAAAGCTAGGGGATGGAGGAGAGGAAGAGATACGGGATGGGAGAGAGGAAGAATTACGGGATGGGAGAGAGGAAGAGGTGGGCAATGGAGGAAATGGGGAGAGGAAAAAATGGGGGATGGAAAGACCTAGCTGAAAGAGGCGAAGTCTCTGCCTTTTAACAGACTGTACGGCAGCCTGTTGTTCCAAGAATATATTCATACCTAGGCCTTTGCTGTGTTTCCCTAAATCTGACTGTTTCATTTGTATGTAATGTGAGTTAATATTGCATATTAATGTTTTAAAGAGTGTATTGTACAGATAATGTGTTTGACTATTTACACTTAGATCCTAAACAACCATCTATCTATAGGTTTCTTTCTGGGGATTTGTGTTAAAACGTTTATGGGCCGTGTAAGGATGAAGCAATAGCAGTCTAGGATGTGATAATATTTCTGATGGGCTTTCTACTATCGGATCACACTGTTGTCACGCTCATAATTTCTCATGTATTGGGGCTGTGTTTTAGGCATATGGTCATGGACATTAGCCTCAACTATCAGGGCCAGAATTTACTGGTCTTCTGTCCTAGGACAATTTTCAGAATCGTCTGGGAGGTAGAGCACCAAGCTATGGAACAAGGGATAAGGAGTAAAGGGGAGTGGTATTAACCGTGGAAGAGAGAGACAAGGACCAGAAAAAGAGAGAATAGGGAGCAGAAAGGAGAAGAAAATGTAGTGGAACGTAGGCAATAAATAATACTGAGTGGAAAGTGAAGGGTAATAGAGAAACAGGGTGTAATTGTGGGATGGGAAGAATATGATTATTTCCTAAGACAACATGCAGTGAGAATAGTGATTCGATTTTCAATATAATAAAACTAATAAAGCAATATAATCAATAAGAATAATTCTAACTAACTATGAATTGGATGTAAATGTATAAAGAACACTGTCCAATTTTTTTTTTTTTTTTTTTTGTTTTATACATTAAAATGACTAAAATATATTTTGATTTTATTATTTAGTTACAATCTATAGTTGTTGGATTGTTTCCTCCTAAAGTTCATTTGATAGTATGGTAGGGGATGGAGTAAAGAGATGAGGGTGGAGAAGAGATATGAGTAAAGGAAATATTTGAGAGATGGAGGAGAGGTATAGGTATGGAGAAAATATATTGGGCGAAGGAGTTGAGATATGGGAATGGAAGAAATAGGAGGATGGAGGAGAGAAATAGATAGGATGTGATTGGAGAAGATATGGGGATGGGAGATGGGAGGAAATTGGGGGATGGAGGAGAGGTGGAGTTATGGAGGAAAGAGAGGTATGGAGACAGAGGAAAGGAAGTCAATGCATACTAAGAGGCTGTGCACAGAAAATATTGTGACCTAGGCCTCAGCTGTGTTACCCTAATCAGACATACATAACTAAATATGTTTCATTTGCATGTAACTTGTGACAACTTTGTGTTTTCATTAGACAAGGGTGTATTGTGCAGACATGTGCCAATCTTGTGTTTGAATAGTTATTATTAACGGATCAAAATAGCACATCTATATGTTTCTTTCTGTTTCCTTCTGGAGATTTGTGTAAAAAGTCTTTGTGAAAGTCATAGATATCTGAGCTGATTGGGTTAGAATAAACAGGCAAAGAGGAGGAGACGGGTCGCACAAGTAGGGAGTAAGAGCAGCCTCGCTCTGATAACAAAGTTTTTGATGTTTTTTTTCCCCATCACATGGGGACTAATTTCTCATGTATTGGGGTTGTGTTATAGGTATATGGTCAAGCAAATTAGTCCCACTTAGCAGGACCAGAGTTAACTGATCTTCTGCCCTAGGACAATTTTCCAAATCATCTGGGACAGAGAGTAACCAGAAATAATTCAAGAGAGGGGTATTTCCCAGGAAGGGCCTGAAAAGAATTGATGAGGAAAGTGGGGAAGAGATAATAACTTGTGGAAAAAGGAAGGATAAGAGAGAAATTGAATGTAATAGCAGGAAATTAAGAGAACAGCGGATTAGAAAGAGAGGAAAATATGAAAAGAAGGGGGGCAACAGATTAAGAATATGATTAATTTCTAAGACAATATGCAGCGAGACCAATGAGTTATGTTCTATAGTAGGATTGTTGCCGGATACATGTCATTGTTTATGCTAATGTTCAATTAACATAGCATAGGAGGAGAGATGTAGTTGTACGCTACACCTGTATAGCGCTACAGAATATGTCGGAGCATTACAAATAAAAAAATAATATGGGAATGGAAGAGAGATATGGAGATGGAGGAGAGGAAGAGATATGGGAACAAAGGAGAAGAGATGGGGGGACAGAGGAGAGGAAAAGATGGGGGGACAGAGGAGAGGAAGAGATGGGGGATGGAGGAGAGGAAGAGATGGGGGATGGAGGAGAGGAAGAGATGGGGGATGGAGGAGAGGAAGAGATGGGTGGCGGAGGAGAGGAAGAGATGGGTGGCGGAGGAGAGGAAGAGATGGGTGGCGGAGGAGAGGAAGAGATGGGTGGCGGAGGAGAGGAAGAGATGGGTGGCCCGAGGAGAGGAAGAGATGGGGGGACCTAGGAGAGGAAGAGATGGGGGGAGAGTTAGAGATGGGGGGGATAGAGGAGAGGAAGAGATGGGGGGAAATGAAGAGATGGGGGGACGGAGGAGAGGAAGAGATGGGGGGACGGAGGAGAGGAAGAGATGGGGGGACGGAGGAGAGGAAGAGATGGGGGGACGGAGGAGAGGAAGAGATGGGGGGGACGGAGGAGAGGAAGAGATGGGGGGACGGAGGAGAGGAAGAGATGGGTGGCGGAGGAGAGGAAGAGATGGGGGGACGGAGGAGAGGAAGAGATGGGGGGACGGAGGAGAGGAAGAGATGGGGGGACGGAGGAGAGGAAGAGATAGGAGGACGGAGGAGAGGAAGAGATGGGGGGACGGAGGAGAGGAAGAGATGGGGGGACGGAGGAGAGGAAGAGATGGGGGGACGGAGGAGAGGAAGAGATGGGGGACGGAGGAGAGGAAGAGATGGGGGGACGGAGGAGAGGAAGAGATGGGGGGACGGAGGAGAGGAAGAGATGGGGGGAGAGGAAGAGATGGGGGAGAGGAAGAGATGGGGGTGAGAGGAAGAGATGAATAGATGGGGGGACGGAGGAGAGGAAGAGATGGGGGGACGGAGGAGAGGAAGAGATGCGGGGAGAGGAAGAGATGGGGGAGAGGAAGAGATGGGGGGACGGAGGAGAGGAAGAGATGGGGGGGAGAGGAAGAGAGGGGGGGAGAGGAAGAGATGGGGGGATGGAGGAGAGGAAGACATTGAAGCAGAAAAGAGAGAGTCTCTGCATATTAACAGAGAGCTCTATAACACTACACCCTACTGTGCCCAGGAAATGTTGTGACCTAGCCATGTTGCCCTTCTCAGAAATCCCTAAATTTGACTGTTTCCATTGCACGTAATTTGCAATAACTTTGTGTATTTATTAGACAATGGTCTATTTTGCAGTTATGTGTCTGTGAGGTGTTTAAAAAAGTTATCCTAACAGATCCCCAAAACAATACATCTAAATGTTTATTTCTGGAAATTGTATTAAAACGTCTTTGTTAAAGTCATGGATATCCAAGAACCGTCATAGAGATTGAGATAAGCCATGCAAGGATAACAAAGTTTCTGATGGACTTTTTACTATAATTAACAATATAACCAGAATCAGAGATAATCTTCAGTACAATGCACCCACTGACTAGGAAGGTAATGAAATTATTAAAACTTAACTTTTAATACAGATATATTTAAAATAATATAGAACCGTACTAAAAACAAAGAATAATGCTACAGATGGTGTAGAAAAGTAAGTAATTAGTAGAGCAAGTTTTCTTAAGACATATATCTTATATGTTCGCCCTCTCATAGATCTGGGAACATATAATAGTCCTACATGATAATATTTATTTCGGTTCTCTCACTGTCTAGGGAGAGAATGGAATTAATAAAACATCATTTTTAATACAGATATATTTCAAAATATTGTAGCGCCATAATAAAAGCAAAGAAAAATGCTACAGTCGGTGGAGGGAAAGTACGTAGTTTGTAGAGCACAGCCTTTTTACCATCACATCACACTGTCGTCACGCTCCAAATTTCTCATGTATTGGGGCTGTGTTATAGGCATATGGTCATGGAAATTATCTCCAATTAGCAGGGTCGGAGTTAACTGGTCTTCTGCCCTAGGACAATTTTCAGAATCATCCGGGAGGGAGAGTACCTAAAAATGGTACAAGGTTTGAGGGAGCGGGGTATTAACTTGGGAAGAGAGAGCGAAGGACATGAAATCAAATGGATGGGGAAAAGGGGTGGAGCGAGAAATGTAAAGTAAAGGATAATAAAGAAATAGTGTGTAATCGGGGAAAAGGAAGAGGAGAGAAGATTAGTGAGAGGAAGAGAGTAAATGAATGGGGGGCAGCAAAGATAGAATATGATTTTTTCCTAAGAAAATATGCAGTTAAACCAGTGGTTTTAAATAATAAAAGTAGTGAGTTAACTATTTCTATTGAATTGTTTATTGGATGTAATAGTATAAATAAATCTATTTAAGTCCTTTTTTTTTGGTTGTGGAAAATGTGAAAAACCTTAATATAAATACAGGTGACACAGTGAAAGCTATAGGTAATAACAAGCACTTTAGCAACTGAATGTATTTAAATATACTGTTATTAGTCAGCCTTTCTGATCCACCCGCATATTATGTTAATGAGATATCATTATTCAAAAAATCAGGTATGGTTACGTTGTCCTAAATCCTGGTTATATGTGTAATAACGGTGCACTGAGGTTAATGCAAGTAATATTTAAATGACAACAAAGAGAAAAGAAAAAAACCTTAGAAAAGTGCACTCATGGATTGGACTAGTAAATAAATGTTAAAATAAAACTTTTAATTGTACCAATAAAAAGGTATCATATAATTATGCCAAGGTAATGACGTGCTTGTTTTTTGTTACATAGTGTGAACCTATACCATGTACCCATGATAAAGTTTATTCAGGAGTGAACGCCAACAATACTGATTTTTGATACATTTTTATTGGTACAATTAAAAGTAATATTTTAACATTTATTTACTAGTCCAATACATGAGTGCACTTTTCTAAGGGTTTTTTCTTTTCTCTTTTTTTGTCATTTAAATGAGAGATCATTGCCATTAATCACAGATTAGCCCCTGAAATGTTGGGTCCATTTTCTTGAGTGCAATCATCTTAAAAAAAAAGACTAGGGGCCATGTTCAATTTGAAGCCCCGCAACTCGATCACAGACAGCCGAATGTCTGCAAGTAAGTTGCGGCTCTCGTTCGCCTCTGATTGCGATGCTATTCAATTGCTCAAGCCCGCAAAGTATCTGTCCCAAAGCCGAAACCGAGTAAACTATTGCAGCTGGTTTGGTAGCAGTTCAGCTGCGGCGCGAACATGATCAATTAAGCTAAGCCCAGTAACCGCCCATTCCACATCAGCCAATAGAAAAGGAGACTGTCATTATTACGGCAGTAAAACATGGAGGTTGCATGTCAATCAATTAGGATCAGGAGGGTCCCGATATGCGATCAGACTCGCAAACCCACAAAATAAAGAATTATGAAAATGATTGAATGCCAATACTGTTCTAGTCCAGATGGGTGGCCTCATATGTATTAACTCATTGATATCCGAAATCGATTTAGCCCCGAAATAAAACATAAAAAATAAATCTTATTTACTGCCGATTTGTGGGCTTGAGACTGTTGTGCAATTAATTCTAATGTCTGCCATCCCTTTCCACGTTATTTACAGTGCAGTAGTTATTTGTTATTTGCATTTACAGTGCTATGATCAGGTGTTTAACCCCCTTGGGGGTCCTTTCTAGCACTCATAGTATTTTCTCCTTCATTTGCCATTTACGGGTGTGAATACATTTGCGGGCTTGGGGAAATTGAGAATTCAATAGCGATTTACGATTTTAGCCTCGCGAAAGTGACAGGTCAAAGGCTTCTGGAGGCTGTAAGTTGCGAATTTAACCATCGGCATTTTCTCAAGCTGTAACAATTGAATAACAAATTAGCTTAGGACCTTACTTACGGGCTACCAGATGCCCGAAAGCTCAATTGAATGTGGCTCTAGGTATGCTCAAACACAAGTTGCTACACTTAAGACCCAATAAATATTTTCTAATTGTTTTCTAGGGTAGGCTGGTGTCTCATTTAGCTCATTGACAGTTTAATTTTATTAATTGATCTTATTAACCTTTTCAGTACTTTTTCTCAAATGAGTTGTTATGAAGCAAAAGTGGGTCCATTATTTTGATTTCCTTACCTCTGCTCACACAAGAATATGCCAGAAATCTGTCTCCAGCCCTCAAGGACTGGAGTTATACAAACCCATTCTAGCCATCCCTTAGATTTTCCTTTTTCCGCAGTGTCTTTTGGTTAGGTGTCACTTTCTGAATTCATAAGAAGGTTTGAGGCATCACATACTGTATATTTATTCATTAAAGATGTCAGAGTAAATAAATCTGATTTATTGTCCCACTAACACTAGCCCTGTATTTCTTTCATCTGAGACAGACATAAAGGATATTGCATTTTTTTGTGACTTCTGGATATTCTGCAATTTTATATTTGCATTATGTATAAGACTATAAGGGCCAGCCCCAGGGTTTGGGTGCCCTAGGCTCCACACACATAAACATACAGTGATCAGAGGAAAATAAGAAGCCTACAATAAACTTTTAGGCTTTTCTGTATGGTCTTTCAAATATCTAAATTTGATAAAGTGACAAATGCATTTAGAGAGCAAAAAAAAATCTAAATGTTTCTTTTTATGCAACTATTGCTTATTGTATGGTTGTCTTTCCCTTACACAGGTTCCCTGGTGGTCCAGTGGTTAGGATTCTGTGCTTCCACAGCTGTGACCTGGGTTCGATTTGCAGTCAGAGAACCAAGAGGTCACACTTCCCTGAAGCCAAGCAGGGTTGGGCTTGGTCAGTACTTGGATGGGAAACCACCTAGGAATACCCAGAGCTGTATGTTGTGGCCCACTGAAGAAGGGACTGGCAGCCTACTCCAGTATCTCTGCCATAAATACCAAGGACATAAAGATGTGCCTGGTGTGTTACGGTCCATGAGGTCATGGAGAGTCGGACACAACTGAGCAATGCAAACACAAAAATTATTTTTTCCTTTACAAGGCTGATGCTGTACGCTAATTTCTATTGCTTTCAAGTTTGCTTTAATGGCAGTGAACATTTAGTTTTGTTCCTAACATAATTATACACCATGTAGGAATAGGAGGGATCCATGGATTCAGATAAGATCTTAAATCAATTTTGTTGAAAAACTACTAATGACACCTTACAATAGAACTAAATTGAAGAGCAAGTAAGTCCCTGAAGTATAGTTACAGTCAGTTCTAGAGTCCAAGATGAAAGACCCCATGGCACAAGGTGTGGCTAAATTTCAGATTTTCTCTAAAAATGATTTCATGCTTATGGATTATCAAGCTGCCGCTGTTGTTTGTTTGTTATTTATTTCACAAACATATGACATTTTTCTAAAATACAGTGACACTTTAAGAGCTTAGAAGGATGCTTTAAAGGATGCCTTGGATATAAAGTAGTTCCCTGGTGGTCCAGTGGTTTGGATTCTGTGCTTTCCCCGCTGTGACCTGGGTTCGATTTCAGTTAGGGAACCAAGAGGTCACACCACCCTGAAGGTTGGGCCTGGTCAGTACCGGGATGGGAGACCACCTAGGAATACTAGGAGCTGTATGCTGTGGCCCCTGGAGAAAGAACTGGCAACCCACTCAAGTATCTCTGCCATGAATACCAAGTGGATCAGCATGGGGTCACAGAGAGTCGCACATGACTGAACGACGCAAACATACACAAAATGATGCACAGTAAAGTTTTAAAGTGAAAGATCTCAAGATTGAAAAATGCATTGCCCTGAGTTACTTTTTGAGTTTTCAGATTTCTTTTTTGTACAAATTGAATCCTTCTTAGGAGAAAGTGTCTTGGATTATATTTAGCTGGATCACTATGTCATTGTTTACCAATAAAAAAAATAACTCGAAACAAATGGATGTTTTTCTTTGTAATTTAATTTGCATATTAGAAAAATCTGTCGAAGTGCTGCGCTCTTTGTATTTCCTCGGAGGACATTGTGGGTCTGATTTATGGTTAAAGCGGGTGATGAAATGTCTTGTTAAAGGACTATGTAAAAAAAAAATGTCACGTTTGTAAATATGTAACAATTTTAGCTGTGTAACCCAAGAGCATAAATACTTTTTGAAGACATTGAAAACCGTAGCCCGTAACGCAGCCCGCAAGACTTAGTGCTATTAAATTGGCCCCGTAAAGCAACCCGCCAACGACTTGCAAGGTAGGGGAGAGAAAAGGCTACTTAACCACTGAAGAAGTCCAAAATTGGACGAAACGCGTTTGGTTGCACATATATTTGCTTATGTTGGCCATATATATGTTTTTTACTTTTTTTTAATAGTATTATATTACCTACCTGTTTTTTGGTGTATTCTATTACCACTTTACTGCAATTGTCCGTTTTTCTGGACAGGTCTCATTCAGACATTTAGGTCTGACCTACAACAGTATTACTAATTTTTGATATCTATGTAAAGTTATATATATATATATATACTACTTTTTAATAAAGACATCTTTAACGTTTACCAACCAGTACAAGTATGAGTCTTTTTTGGTAGTATAGCTGCAATATACTTACCCAACTGGGACCCTACATGTGGAGATTGCAGACCTAACACACCCCATATATGATATTTGGGTGGATTCCATCTTTTCCTCTCCTAAGAATAGGAGCTTTCTGATTAACAACGGACCACAGACGTAAGGATCACCTACATATCCGTGATGATCTGATGAGAGAGTCCCCCTGATGTGCCTTCCATACCTCATGTGCTGAGGTCACCAAATGTGAGTTTATTTACCTCCTTTAGCTCAGTATTGACTTTTACAAAGGGTTATACCAGTTATTTTGCACTAGGCGGTGGTGCGCTTCTCCCCCCCCCCCCTCTTTTCTTCCTACGTTTGTAAACAATTTTAGCTGTGTAACCCAGGAGCATAAATTCTTTTGACGTTGAAAACTGTAGCCCGTAACGCAGCCCGCAAGACTTACTGCTATTAAATTGGCACAGTAAAGCAACCCGCCAACGACTTGCAAGGTAGGGAAGAGAAAAGGCTACGGGACGTGGAAATTTGAACTGGGCTCCCGCAAAACCTTTGATCTGTCAAGCCCGTAACTGTTATGTTTCCAATCACGCTATTAAATTGCAACAAATTCCCTGGCGTTCAAGCCCGTAACCCGCAAATGGAGCCAAAAAGCCAAAGGGTGCGCTAGAGAGGACCTGCCAGGGCGTTAAAGTCCTATCTGTAAATGCAAATATATACACACTACTGTACTTATAATAAAAGGGAAAGTGATGTTAGGTATTAATATTAATAGCACAACATTATCAGGATTGCAAATCTCCAATATAAAATACTTTATTTTTAGTTTAATTTCCGTGTTATATCGATCCCGGCAATCAATGTGTTAATACATATAATGGAACTCGCATGGACTAGAATATCATATTTACGGATTTATTAATATTGCATTATTTCTGGAATGTGGGTCCAATCACAACTCGTAATTCAAGCCCGTAGGACTTTGAAATCGAAACTCCATTTTCCATTGAAGTAATGATGATTATCTCTGTTGCCATTGGCTTCGTCTAAACCCGTAACTACGGCTTTGACTATTTGATCATGTTTACGGACGCACATCCAACGTTTGTTGGTTTACGGGGTTTGCTTCTCTGACCCATAACACGAGGCCTGGTTTACTTTGATAGCTCTGTAATGCAGCTGAATTTCAAGCCCGCAGCTGTTGCGGGTCTCACGTTGCACTCTAATGTGGCTGCAAGTGATGCTTGCACTTAAAGAACCACTGTAATGCCATAACAATATGAGCTAAATGTATTAATTAGGCATTGCTTATTAAGAACATTCATATTTAAATTATTTAAAAAGCAAAATTCAATATTAAACTTACTTTAAAAGCTCAAACCCAGGTGCTGCTTTCTCCATGAACTTGAATGTGATTGGAGTAGATGGCCGTGCCTAGCTGGCATTGTTAATTTGCCAGGCACAAAGTTATATAAACACAATGCACCCCATTGGTTAGATACTTACTATGCTACGGAGGGTACCCCTGGCAATAAGCTGATGCTTTGCCTGCAGCCTATGAAGGATTGTTTTCTTTGTTGTTATTAGAACACTTTAGACCTGTCAGTCAGCCAAAACCCTATCCTTGTTGATTCTATCAGGGTGGAGACAAGCACCTCAACATAGGAATTTTATTGGGTGCCAATATTTAATTAAAACGAGCACCTCCTCTTGTTAGGGCAGCATTAGAGTGGTCCCCTTGTGTTAGGGCAGCATTAGAGTGGTCCCCTTGTGTTAGGGCAGCATTAGAGTGGTCCCCTTGTGTGAGGGCAGCATTAGAGTGGGTCCCCTTGTGTTAGGGCAGCATTAGAGTGGTCCCCTTGTGTGAGGGCAGCATTAGAGTGGTCCCCTTGTGTGAGGGCAGCATTAGAGTGGTCCCCTTGTGTTAGGGCAGCATTAGAGTGGTCCCCTTTTGTTAGGGCAGCATTAGAGTGGTCCCCTTGTGTTAGGGCAGCATTAGAGTGGTCCCCTTGTGTTAGGGCAGCATTAGAGTGGTCCCCTTGTGTTAGGGCAGCATTAGAGTGGTCCCCTTGTGTTAGGGCAGCATTAGAGTGGTCCCCTCTTTTTTAGGGCAGCATTAGAGTGGTTCCCTTGTGTTAGGGCAGCATTAGAGTGGTCCCGTTGTGTTAGGGCAGCATTCGAGTGGTCCCCTTATTGATAGGGCGGCATTAGAGCTGAGTGCCCCCCCCCCCCCCCTTAGTCAGGGCAGCATTAGAGTTGCCCCCTCTTGTTAGGACAGCATTAGAGTGGTCCCCTTGTGTTAGGACAGCATTACAGTGGTCCCTTATTGATAGTGCAGCATTAGAGTGCCCCCCTCTTGTTAGGGTAGCATTAGAGTGGTCTCCTATTGTTAGGGCAGCATTAGAGTGGTCCCCTATGTTTTGCCGCATTAGAGTGGTTGTTGTTGTTTAGTCGTTCAGGTCGCGTCCGACTCTCCATGACTCTATGAAACACAGCACGCCAGGTGCATCTCTCAGTCACTGCCCCCCTGAGCTTCATCAAGTTCATGTTCATTGCTTCAGTGACCTCATCTATCCATCTCCGCCTCTGTTGTCTCCTTCTTCTTGTGCCTTCAATCTTTCCCAGCATCAGAGTCTTTTCTATGGAATCCTGCCGTCTCATGATATGGCCAAAATATTTGAGCTTCAGCCTCATGATCATACCTTCTAGTGAACAGTTTGTCTTCATTTCCTGAAGTATTGATTTATTGGATCTTCTCGCAGTCCAAGGGACTCTAAGCATTTTTCTCCAACACCACAATTCAAAGGCATCAATTATATGGTGCTCAGACTTCTTTATGATCCAGCTCTCACATCTGTATGTTACTGCTGGAAATACCGTAGTTTTAACTATGCGGACCTTTGTTGCTAGTTTCATATCTTTACTCTTTACTAGCTTGTCCAAGCTTGCCATAGCTTTCCTCCCCAGAAGCCAACGTCTTTTTTAATTTCATGACTACAGTTACCACCTGCAGAGATCAAGGAAAATAAAATCTGTCACTGCCTCCACTTCTTCCGTGTCTATTTACCAGGAAGTGAGATTGCTGTTTACCATGATCTTCATCCTTTTTACATTGAGCAACAGGCCAACTTTTGCACACTCTTCTTTTACCCTCATTAATAAGTCCTTTATTTCCTCCTCACTTTCAGCCATCAGAGTAGTATCATCGGCATATCTGAGGTTGTTGATATTCCTTCCAGCAATATTGATTGCAGCTTTGGATTAATCCAGCCTGGTCTTACGCATGATGTATTCTGCATATAAGTTGAATAAATAAGGTGACAATATACAACCTTGTTGCACTCCTTTTCCGATCTTGAACCATTCTGTTGTCCCATGTTCGGTTCTGGCCCTGGCTTCTTGGTCAACATACAGATTCTTTAGAAGGAGGATGAGATTATCTGGTACTCCCATCTCTTTAAGGACATGCCCCATTTTGTTGTGATCCACACAGTCAAAGGCTTTAGAATAGTCTCTGAAGCAGAAGTAAAAAAAATTCAGAACTCTCTTGCTTTCTCTATTATCCAGCGGACATTGGCAATTTGATCTCTTGTGCCTCTTCCTCTGCGGAATCTGGCTTGCAGATCTGGTAGTTCCTGGACCATATATTGTTGTAGAATTTTTAATAGTTCAATTGGGATTCCATCACCTCCAGCAGCATTTTTACCAGCAAGACACCCTTGGGCCCATCTCACTTCGCTCTCCAATATGTCCGTCTCCAGCTCATTGGACAAACTATTGAGGTCATTACTGCTGTAACGATCCTTCCTGTATAGATCTTCAGTGTATTCCTGCCACCTCTACTTTATCTGATCTTCTTCTGTTAAGTCCCTACCATTTTTGTCTGTCTTTCACTCCCACTTTTGCATGAAATGTGCCTTTTAGGTTCCCAATTTTCTTGAAGAGATCTCTTGATTTATCTACTCTGTTATCTTCTTCAATCTCCTTACATCGTTAATTGTAAAATGTCTCCTTGTCTCTTCTTGCTATCCTCTGGAATTCTTCATTTAGTTTGACATGACATGTCTTTTCTTATCTCCACTACCTTTTCGCTTTCCTTCTTTCCTGGGCTACTTTCACAGCCTCATCAGACAGCCAGTTTGACTTCTGACCCTTCTTTCTTTTAGGCATATTTTTTGTTGCTGTTTCCTGGATTATGTTGCAAACTCAGTCAAGAGTTTTTCAGGCATTCTATCTTCCATGTCTAGTTCCTCAAATCTATTCTTTACTACCACTGCATATTACCATATTTATCGGCATATAACACGCACTGGCGTATAACACGCACCTCATTTTAAGAGGGGAATTTCAGGGGGGGGAAAAATTCAAATAAAGAACTTTGAAGCAAAATCCTCAACCTCAACCTCCCTCCTCATCCTCCCTCCTCAACCCCCTCCTCCACCCCCCCATCCTCAACCCCTTCCTCCACCCCCCCATCCTCAACCCCCTCCTCCACCCCCCATCCTCAACCTCCTTCATCAACCCCCCTCCTCAACCTCAACCCCCTCCTCAACCTCCCTCCTCATCCTCAACCCCCCTCCTCATCCTCAAACCCCCTCCTCAACCTCCCTCCTCATCCTCCCTCCTCAACCCCCCCATCCTCAACCCCCTCCTCAACCCCCTCCTCAACCTCCCTCCTCAACCCCCCATCCTCAAATCCCCTCAACCCCCCCCTCCTCAACCCCCCAATCCTCATCCTCCTATCCTCAACCCCCCTCCTCAACCTCAACCCCCCTCCTCAACCTCAACCCCCCTCCTCAACCTCAACCCCCCTCCTCAACCCCCCTCCTCAACCTCAACCCCCCTCCTCAACCCCCCTCCTCATCCTCAACCCCCCTCCTCATCCTCAACCTTCCTTCTCATCCTCAACCTCCCTCCTCAACCCCCCTATCCTCAACCCCCTCCTCAACCCCCTCCTCAACCTCCCTCCTCAAACCCCCTCCTCAACCCCCCATCCTCATCCTCCCTCCTCAACCCCCCTCCTCAACCTCAACCCCCTATCCTCAACCTCAACCCCCTCCTCAACCTCCCTCCTCATTCTAAACCCCCCCTCCTAATGCTAATGACGTGGCGCGCTGGCGTGCATGTGACGTCACCGGGTCAAGGAGCGGAGCGGAGGCCAGAGCAGAAGCAGGTAAGTGAGGGGGAGTTATTTAGGGGGGTTTAGGTTGAGGAGGGGGGTTTAGATTGAGGAGGAGGGGGGTTTAGGTTGAGGAGGGGGAGTTAGAATGCGGAGGGGGTTTAGAGTGAGGAGGGAGGTTGATGATGAGGAGGGGGGAGGGAATATCGGCGCCTATAACAAGCACCTATCATTTGCCCCCTATTTTCAGGGAGAAAAAGTGTGTGTTATACGCCGATAAATACGGTACTTATTTTGTTTCTACTTGGTCTGATGATTGTCCCTCTTTTCTTCAGTTTAATTCTGCACTTTGCAATCAGAAGCTCATGGTCTGAGCCTCAGTCAGCTCCAGGTCTTGTTTTTGCTGACTGTATAGAGCTCCGCCATCTTTGGCTCCAAAGTATATAGTCAATCTGATTTCTATGTTGTCCATGTGTAGAGTTGTCTTGAAGGCTGTTGGAAGAAGGTGTTTGCTACATCCAGAGAATTATCTTGACATAATACTACTAATCTCTGCCCTGCTTCATTTTGTACTCCAAGACCAAACTGGTCAGTTATTCCAGGTGTCTTTGGGTTCCCTCCTTTAGCATCCCAATCTCCTATGATGACAGGAACATCTTTTCTTTGTGTTATATCTATGACGTGTTGAATGTCTTTGTATAACTGGACAACTTCAGCCTCTTCAGCATCCGTGGTTGGAGCATAGACTTGGATCACTGTGATATTAAATGGCTTGCCTTGAATTTGAATTGAAATCATTCTGTCATTTATTGTGATGTAACCGAGCACTGCGTTGGCGACTCTTTGATTGACTATGAGGGCTACTCCATTTCTTATGCAGGATTCGTGACCACAGTAGAAGATCTGGTGCTTGTCTGATGTGAAATGTCCCATTCCAGTCACTTGAGTTCACTAATTCCCAGGATATCAATGTTTAACCTTGTCATTTCATTCTTCACCACATCTAGTTTTTCCTTGGTTCATAGTTCTAACATTCCAGGTTCCTATTCTGAATTGTTCTTTGCAGCATCGGACTTTCCTTTCCCTTTCAGACATATCCGCAGCTGGGTGTCCTTTCGACTTTGGCCCAACCACTTCATTAGATCTGGTGTTACTTGTACTTGCTCTCTGCTCTTCCTCAGTAATGTGGTAGGCACCTTCTGACCTGAGGGGCTCATCTTCCGGTGACATATAGTTATGTCTCTGGTTGTGCCTGTCCATAAAGTTTTCAATTCAAATCAATACAATTTGTCTGACCTCTCTGCCATGATCTGCCCATCTAGGCTGACCCTACATGGTATAGCTCATAGCTTCATCGAAGTACACAAGCCCCTTCACTGTGACAAGGTAGCGATCCAGAAGAGTGGAGTGGTCCCCTATTGTTAGGGTAGCATTAGAATGGAGTGGTCCCCTGTGTTAGGGCAGCATTAGAATGGAGTGGTACCCTATTGTTAGGGCAGCATGAGAGTGGTTCCCTGTGTTAGGGTAGCATTAGAATGGAGTGGTCCCCTTTGTTAGGGCAGCATTAGAGTGGTCCATTATTGTTAGGGCAGCATTGGAGTGGTCCCCTTTATTAGGGCTTCATTAGAGTGGTCCCTCCTTGTTAGGGCAGCATTAGAGGGCCCCCCCTTGGTATGTCAGCATTCGAGTGGTCCCCCCTTGTTAGGGCAGTATTAAAGTGGTCCCCTGTGTTATGGCAGCTTTAGAGTGGAGTGTTCCCCTATTGTTAGGGCAGCATTAGAGTGGTCCCCCCTTGTTAGCGCAGCATTAGAGTGGTCCCCCCTTGTTAACGCAGCATTAGAGTGGTCCCCTGTGTTAGGGCAGCATTAGAGTTGAGTGGTCCCCTATTGTTAGGGCAGAATTAGAGTGGTCCCCCCTTGTTAGGGCAGCATTAGAGTGGTCCCCCCTTGTTAGCGCAGCAGTAGAGTGGTCCCCCCTTTGTTAGGGCAGCATTAAAGTGGAGTTGTCCCCTATTGTTAGGGCAGTATTAGAGTGGTTCCCCCTAGTTAGGGCAGCATTAGAGTTGTCCCCCCTTATTAGGGCAGCATTAGAGTGGTCCCCCTTATTAGGGCAGCAGTAGAGTGGTCCTTTAAACTCTCAGACACATAGGAGCCAGTAGAATAAGGAGCAGGAATTAGGTGCAGATAATCGCAGATCCAGTCTCCAAGTCATTTCAAAGAACGGACAATGCTGTTTATTCCTGTGTGATTTTCCTGTAATATTTTCTCTGGATTTAAGGATTGGTCTAGAAAAAAGAGTCTTGAATGTGCTTTTTATTATAGTCTCCCATTATTTCATATTAATAAATAACTGCTTATTTTTACTTACTTCTTTAATGGACTCAATAAAATCAAACCATATGCTGCGCCTGTTTATTTTAACTAAACTCATCGCAATGTTTAGGTTTTCTTGTTAGCAAATTTTAAAGAATGTTTTTTCAACAAACATTTATTTTTTCTTGGCTTTCCACCCACGGATTTGAAGAATATTTCTTTGAAGAAGGTCTCTGTGTTTAATTAAATATAGGAGGAAATAAGGGAGAGGGGTGACATGATAGAAACCGTCAAATATACAAGAGGTTTAATAAAGTTCAGGATGGATATAAAATGAATATAAGAACAGGAGGGCGTTATTTGAAGTTGGAAGTAGCAGACTTAGAAGTACCTTGCAAGAAAGGGTTGTAAATATATAGAAGCACCTTCCAACAGGCGCATTATCACTAATATAGTTGTCGTCAGCCGAGTTTGTGTGTAAAGCTTGCAAAATTGCGTGGAGAAGGGAGAGAGAAGGAGGGAATGAGAGAGACAAGGAAGGAGGAGGGAGAGGGAGAAGGAGAGAGAGAGGAGGGAGAGTGAGAGAGTTGCGGGTTGTGCATGCGACCCTCGCATTGCAAGGCTTGGGCAGGGAGGGAGAGGGAGGGAAGGAGAGATAGGGAGAGTGAAGGAGAGACAGGGAGGGAGAGTGAAGGAGAGACAGGGAGGGGAGGGAAGGAGAGACAGGGAGGGGGAGGGAAGGAGAGACAGGGAGGGGGAGGGAAGGAGAGAGTGAGGGGGAGGGAGAGAGAAGGAGGGAAGGATGGATAGAGGGAGAGAAGGAGAGAGAGGAGGGAGAGAAGGGGAGAGAGGAGGGAGAGAAGGAGATAGAGGAGGGAGAGAAGGAGAGAGAGGAGGGAGAGAAGGAGAGAGAGGAGGGAGAGCAGGAGAAAAGGAGAGAGAGGTGGGAAAGAGAGAGAGGTGGGAAAGAGAGAGCAGGGAGAGAGAGAGAGCAGGGAGAGAGAGAGAGCAGGGAGAGAGAGAGAGCAGGGAGAGAGAGAGAGAGAGAGCAGGGAGAGAGAGAGAGAGCAGGGAGAGAGAGAAAAGGAGCTAGAGAGAGAGAAAGGGAGAGAGAGATAGAAGGAGAGAGGAAGAGAGAAGGAGATAGAGAGGGAGCACAGAGAGAAAGAGAGAGAGAGAGACAGGGTAAACAGAGAGAGGGCGCACAAAGAGAGAACACACAAAATGTAATACAATATTATATGGTCAAGTATACTATATATTATATGCAATTATTGTTTATTATGGTAATTACATTGCTAGTCTGCCAGTTTAAGCTATTTTCCAGCCTTGTAAAATAATTTGATTATCCTGTTGAAAGCACTAAGACTAAGAATTTATATATTTCAATTGTATTGCTGAAAGAATCTGGACATTTAAAGTCTTCTCCCAGACATGGAAGCAGATCAGCAGAAACAAAGGGCTGCATTATTCTTTTTTACTTTTGAAACTTATTTAAAGTTAGAAGTCTAGTTATTCAAAAGAAAATATTGCAAATTTTGAACTACAGTGATCCTTTAAAGGACGATTACAGTGCCCGGGCCATAAGTTTTCATGTGTTTAGTTAAAGAGATATAGTTTTCTCCATTTCACTTGGTATATAACATACCCGTGTATCTATTTACTTTTATGTACCTTATTTTATTAAGAAGTGTTTAAAGGCTTCTTTTTGCTTCCTAAAATCTAACAAATAGTCCCTGTAGGGCTGAATGGAGTGTAGTGTCCTAGCCTATAAGGGACCACGTCTCAGCTGATTATTGCAGAATATTGCAGAGAGATTAGTATTAGACACTGCATAACCAGTACTACAGAGTCTGTGTCAGCATAGGCTACAGTGGGTAGAGCAATGCAGGGACTATTTGTTTGATTTTAGGCAGTAAAACACAGCCTATATAATAAAATAAAGTGCATAAAAGTAAATATATATACACAAGTGTATTACAGTATATGCCTAGTAAAATCCAGAAAACTTACATATCCCTTTAAGAACTGGCTTTGTCAAGGGAACTTTTTGTGCCAAGAGGTTTTTCAACTGACAAGGGGACATCCTTTGAGATTAGAAGTAAAACGATTTCACCTTAAAGAAAGAAAAGGGCTCTTCACAGTAAGGTTGGTTAATCTGTGGAATTCTCTACCAAAGTAGGTGGTGACAGCAGATTTGATAGATAACTTTAAACAGGGATTGGATATTTTTTTTAAATAAAAAGGGCATTCAGGTCTATCCTGGATAAGTAGAGAGGGAGTATTGATCCAGGGAGGAATCCGATCACCAGTATCTGGGGTCAGGAAGGATTTTTATATTTTTTTTCCCTGTTGAGACAATTTTCAAAGTTTCACTGGGTGTTTTCTTTTCTGTTATCCCTCCTCTGGATCAATTAACAATAAATCTGCATATTGCAGATCAGAGGAGATCTAAAAAGGTTGAACTTGATGGACTAAAGTCTTTTTTCAACCTAAATTACTATGTAACTATGTAATTACTAGGTAAAAATCAGTATATGAGGAAGACAAACAACAATATCTAATGCAAAGCTTACATTGAAGATTCAGACAGAGCTGCTTCAGTCTATTCCCTATTATGTGTCCAGGGATACGAAATGTTCTATCCGGGAGCCTGTCTTAAAGGCATAACCCTGTATGCGGAATATGTTGGCGCGTTATAAATGGATAATTATAATACGTACATTTTCTGGATTATGAATGCATCTGATAGAGGATAATCAGTAGTTTATGCAAACATTTTTTTTCCCCATGAAAAATACCATAATATTAAATGATCCAAATGTGCCATGAAAATATATGCTTTAATATAGATTGAATGCACCTGCACAAATGAGTGATTGTTTTCTAATGGAGCGTCCTTAGGATTTGTGGAGGGGGCAGATATATTTATGTCAGTGCAGAGGTTTGATGGGTTTCTCTTTGCAAAGTCAAGTTAAGTTCTCAGTTTAAATATCTTTGGCAGCTCTCCAGACAAAATGCCACTTATACCGGCCAACCCACTTACCCTTTCACTGTAGATAAGGACGGTGGCGGACGCTAATCATTTACAAAAGGTCATGATCGGAAGCTAGCCCCAAAGCAGTCATTTAAATTTCCATTGATCCCTATTTGTAGGCAGGGAAAGAAAATGTCCATTTCTACTGTATTGTAATTATGGGGCTCGCAGGCAAACTGTAAATAGATGGTGAGATCTAGATAGTGGCAAATACCTTAGAGAAGGGATTATAAGTCAGGGAAGAAACTGGAAAGGTTGAAAATAACACAAAAAGAATTTGTTAAAAAAAAAAAAGACATTTATCTTACTAACTGGACGATGGAAGAGAATTAGGTCTTTGGACAAAATATGAAACATGGGGATTTTGATGCTTTGGCCCCAAATATTTCAATCAACCCCAAATTCTCCCATTTTTCTATAGTGGGGAGAAGATAAAGAACCACTGCCCAATACATGCGCTGCTCCTCCCAAGTTTATATACAGTAATACCCCATCTAGCGCTGTACATGCGTTCCTGCATGCAGTAGCGCTATGTGAATCAGCGCTAAACGGGGCATTTTAATGCCATAGCAGTGAAATAGCATGGGAAATCGGGCCATAGGGAATCAGCGCTATGCGGGGAAGCGCAAAGCAAGGTATACCTGTATGTGTGTGTGTATATATGTGTACATTCAGTATCTCACAAAAGTGAGTACACCCCTCACATTTTTGTAAATATTTTATTATATCTTTTCATGTGACAAGACTGAAGGAATGCCCCTCTGCTACAATGAAAAAGTAGTAGGTGTACGGCCGGTATAACAGTGTAAATGTGCTGTCCCCTCAAAATAACTCAACACACAGCCATTAATGTCTAAACCGTTGGCAACAAAAGTGAGTTCACCCCCCAAGTGGAAATTTCCAAATTCGGCCCAAAGTGCCAATATTTTGTGTGGCCACCATTATTTTCCAGCACTGCCTTAACCCTCATGGGCTTGGAGATCACCAGAGCTTCACAGGTTGCCACTGGAGTCCTCTTCCACTCCTCCATGATGACATCACACAGCTGGTGGATGTTAGAGACCTTGCACTCCCCCACCTTCCCTTTGAGGATGCCACACAGATGCTCAATAGGGTTTAGGTCTGGTGACATGCTTGGCCAGTCCATCACCTTTACCTTCAGCTTCTTTAGCAAGGCAGTGGTCGTCTTGGAGGTGTGTTTGGGGTCATTTTCATGTTGGAATAATGCCCTGCGCCCCAGTCTCCGAAGGGAGGGGATCATGCTCTGATCCAGTATATCACAGCACCAATTCATTTCACCTGGATCCCTCTTAAGATTGGAAGCTGGTGCTGCTGAGGGAGCCATGCCCACTAGACTACAGAAATAAATAAAAAAAATACATATCATTTTATATATTATTACACATAAACATTATATAATAAAACACAACACAAAAAAAAACATTTTGCCCATCCCCCATGCATGAGAGGGACACAAAACTTTGTTTTGCACGGGGCCCTTCATTCACTAGCTCCGCCACTGATTCACAGGATCAAAGTCTTCTCTAGGGAATCCTATATTCTCATGATATGGTCTCATGATCATACCTTCCAGTGACTTGATTTCCTGAAGTACAGAATTATTGTATCTTCTTGCAGTCCAAGGGACTCTAAGCAAGTCTTCTCCAACACTACAATTCAAAGGCGTCAATTCTACGATGCTCAGAATTCTTAATGGTCCAACTCTCTCATCCATATTTTATTACTGGAAATACCAGAGTTCTACCTATGCAAGCCTTTGATAATGTAATATCTTTACTTTTTACTAGCTTGTCCAAGCTTGCCATAGCATTCCTTCCCAGAAGCAAATGTCTTTTAATTTCATGGCTACAGTCACCATCTTAAGAGATCTTGGATCCCAAAGAAAATAAAAGCTGGCACTGCCTACACCTTTTCCCCATCTATTTTCAGCAGGCTAACTTTTGCACTCTTCTTTCACCCTCATCAATAGGTCATTTAGTTCCTCCTCAATTTCAGCCATTAGAGTAGTATTGTTCGCTTTGCTGAGGTTGTTGATATTTCTTCCAGCAATATTGATTACGGCTTTGGATTCATCCAGTCCAGCCTTGCACATGATGTACTCTGCATATAAGTTGGTGACCGTATGCAACCTTGTCGCACTCCTTTCCCAATCTTGAACCATTCCGTTGTCCCATATTCGATTCTGACCATGGTTTCTTGATCCACATACAGATTCTTTTGGAGGAGGATGAGATGATATAATATGTCACTCCAATCTCTTTAAGCAATTCCCACATTTTGTTGTGATCAACACAGTCAAAGGCTTTAGAATAGTCTATGAAGCAGAAGTAAAACATTTTCTGGAACCCTTCTTTCTATATTATGCATTGGACATTGCCAATTTGATCTCTAGTGCCTCTTTCCCTGCGGAACCTGACTTGCACATCTGGTAGTTCCCAGGTCCATATATTGTTGATGTCAAGTTTGTAGGATCTTAAGCATTGCCTTGCTGGCATGTGAAATCAGTGCAATTGTTCAATAATTGGAGCACTCTTTCAGATTGGAATGTAGACTGACCTTTTCCAGTCTATTGGCCACTGTTGAGTTCTACAGATTTGTTGGCATAAGACAAGGAACACTTTCACAGCATCTTGTAGGATTTTGAATAGTTCAATTGGGATTCCATCAACTTCGGCAGACTTGTTATCAGCAAGATATCCTAGGACTCCTCTCACTTCACTCTCCAAGATGTCTGGCTCCAGCTCATTGGGCAAACTATTGAGGTCATCACTGCTGTTAAGATCCTTCCTGTATAGTTCTTCTGTGTATTCCTTCCACCTCTTCTTTATCTGATCTGCTACTGTTAAATCCCTACCATTTTTGTCTTTTCTCATACCCACATTTGAGATCCTCAATTGTTTTGAAGAGATCTCTTGACTTACCTATTCTGTTATCTTCTTCTATCTCTTTCCATCTCTCATTGTAGAAAGTCTCCCTGTCTCTTCTTGCTATCCCCTGGAATTCTGCATTCAGTTGGACAAATGTTTTCCTATCCCACTAGAGAGGGCGGAGTACAAGTAGCACTAGATCTAATGAAGATGTTAGGCCAAAGTCAAGAGGACACCCAGCTGTGGATGTGTCTGGAGGGGAAAGGAAAGTCCTCTCCTGCAAAGAATAATTCACAATAGGAACCTTGAATGTTAGAACTATGAACCAAAGGGAATTGAGACAACCCAATAAATGACTGAATGATTTTAATTCAAATTCAGAGCAAGCCATTTAACATCACAGTGATTCAAGTCTCCAACCAAGGATGCTGAAGATGCTGAAGTTGTACAGTGCTGCAAATACTCCTCATAGATATAACACCAAGAAAATATGTTACTCTCATCATAGGAGATTGGAGTGCTAAAGTAGGGAACCAAATGACACCTGGAATAACTGACCAGTTTGGCCTTGGATTACAAAATGAAGAAGGTCAGAGATTAGTAGAATTCTGTCAAGATAATTCTCTGGTCGTAGCAAACACCCTCTTCCAACAGCCTCTGAGACGACTCTACACATGGACATCACGACATGGCTCTATAAAGTCAGCAAAAACAAGTCCATGTGCTTTTTATTGCAAAGTTCAGAATTAAACTGAAGACAAGAGGGAAAATTCATCAGGCTAAGTAGATACAAAATAAATAATATCCTGTGTGAATGTGCAGTGGAGGTAAAAAATAGATATGAGGTGTAACGGATCTACTGGCACCCCGACCGGGTACCTCCGTTGATGGATGCGTCCTAGCTTGCGTCGAGGCCTACAAGCACCGCACCGGACACCACACTACCACAGACTCCAAAACCGCCGTAGCTTAAAGCTCCCAGGGAGTATGCAGCGCATAGCAATCCCCAGTATGATATAGCAATCCCCTCCAAGAACGAGACAAGGCTACGTTTTGAAGGGTCAAGTAGTGAACTTTAATGACAGGGGATCTCCTTTTATGCAATGGTGCCCTCTGAAGGGCTACACCCACATAATTATCACAACAGCCAATTATATACATGGTTCAACCCCCACGTCTCCTCCCCTCAGATAACAGGTAACACAATTAAAACAGACACAATTTTAACCACATTCTGGATGTACCCCAAATACAGGGGGTACACCTTTAAGTCCAGCACCGTTCAATAGCTCTCACCCAGGGGAACAAAATATTAAAAAATGGCATGAATCAGACCAGGGGTTCAAAAGTTAGTAAAAGTATCTTTTACACATAACACACAGACATTTCACATATCCCCCATAGTTGGCCACACAATACACATAGAGGGACAATAGGTGAGTCACACCTCCCTGAGGCTACCTGGCAACTTGGATACAATCAGACATTAATTAGATCATCCTTCTTTGTTCTTATCTGAGAATGAAAACAGTTTATACAATAGACTTCCTTATATTTAACAGGATTATCTCCCATGCCAAGGTCTGCACTAGTCTGGGCCAATATTCTGCAGAGCATAAACCAACATACATGCAGTATAATAGTAGGATCATATTTTAACCATAATAATCATAAAACAGGGTAAAACAGTGATGGGTTCCGTTACACACCTCCCCCGTGACCATAAGCCGGCATACACGGTCTGATCCCAACGGATCGGCCTGGGGATGTCCGGACAAAAGTATTTGTTGGTCAATTCTCTAGTTTGACAACCCATCAGCATTACTGCAATTCACATTTACTCACATTTCACATATCCCCAGATAGCTGGGATCTGAGCGCACAAAACTACCGAATAGCGCTCAGATCCTCTTCACACAGTTCAATTGCCATGTAGCTAAAGTCTTTCCCATAGTCTTTCATTATATGAATGGGCTCCATGGCATAGTTATCTGGGGTATCACCGCTCCCACAGGGCAAGTACCGAATGACCCCCCTGTATGTAAAGGGCCAGAATGAGTGACATACACTCTGGTATGGCCGAATACTGTGTTTAAAGGGCAATATGTCCCAGGGCCATAGTCGCAGGGCAGGTGGCTGGCAAACAGTCCTCTCCAAGACAGAGTGGCAAAGGGCACTTCGTCACACATCTCCCCTTTGGGGGGAAGTCTAACCGGGCACCTGACCTTCTGCCGGACAGTGCCTCCGTTAGACGATCCACCAAGCCACAATAAACCAGTGCTACAGCAGCCCCCCCACAACAACAAAGTGCAAGAGCAGCCCACCCACAACAAACCGTTACTGCAACTGGATATTTCGATGTGGTGATGGGGCAACACGCTGAGGGGACTTGAGGGGCAGAGGCCAGCGGCACTCTGCCCTGATGCCCGCTCTTCTGCTGGTATAACCTGCAGGACATCCTGCTCTGTACAAGGGACAAAGGGAGGGCAGAGGCCGACTGCACTCTGCCCCGCTGACAGCTCTTCTGCTGGGGTACTTGGGACATATTCCGGCTCAGTAGCCAGGGAAACGTGGGGGTCAGTGGGGGTTAACATTTCCTCTGTTAACCCTGGGGCCACATTAGAAGTTAGCTTGGGAGGGGAATTTGTACTTACCCCCTCCTCCGGTTGTCCCAGTGAGGGTAGTTGGGGATCTGGACAGGCTGTGGGCGCAGAGACCATGGTCCCATTAACGCCTTCTGGGAGATTGGTGTCTCCCCTTGTCAGGGTAAACTGTCGATGGGGAGGAAGGACAACACCTTCTGCCCCCTGTGGTTCACACTGCCGCTGGGGGGGGAGGACGACTCCTTCTGCCCCCTGGGGTTCACACTGCTGCTGGGGGGGAAGGACGACACCTTCTGCCCCCTGTGGTTCACACTGCCGCTGGGGGGGAAGGACGACACCTTCTGCCCCCTGGGGTTCACACTGCCGCTGCGGGGGAAGGACGACACCTTCTGCCCCCTGGGGTTCACACTGCCGCTGGGGGGAAGGACAACACCTTCTGCCCCCTGGGGTTCACACTGCCGCTGGGGGGGAAGGACGACACCTTCTGCCCCCTGGGGTTCACACTGCCGCTGGGGGGGAAGGACGACACCTTCTGTCCCCTGTAGGGCCGGGAGAGAGACCTCGGTCCCATCTCTACCTGCCATCTGGAGGCCATCCCAGGACCAGTCAATGAAGTCTGGTTCTGCTTGTCGAGTAGGTTGGGGCTGCACAAAGCTGAGCAGGTGTTGGTAGTCCTGCTCCAGCTCCCACTCTCTCGTTACCAGGTGGGTCATGTCTTTGCTCACCTCGCCTTCGTCATCCCAGACATACATGCTCATCCGGTAGTCGTAGATGTCCCAAAACCTAGACCCGTCCGTGCTGCCAAGATCAATGTCGTCCTCCAAGGCATCCCATAATAATTCCGGGCCATCATAATCATCCCCCTCCGGTAAGTCGTGTTCAGCCGTCCAGGGGGTAAGTCGAACGGTATGCCACCAGAGGGCCTGGTATGCGTTGTCTAGCCAGAGCTCTCGCCATACCAGGGTCTCTAGTCTTGTCACCCACTCATCCAAGGGCTGCTCTCCCAATAGATACATCCGCATCGCCACACGCTTCTGTAGCCGCTGCTCATCACTGGGGAGACTCTCACCTCGCCGCCATTGGGCATCTTCCAGGGCATCATACCAGAGTTCCTTTCTGTCTGCATCCCTGTAGTCCGCGGCCGCCTCCTCCTCCTCATCATGGAACGCTGTCCGAAAACTAGCCGGTTCCATCCTGCTATAGCCATGGGCGCTGTACGGATACTAGCGTTGCCCTCAATTTGTAACTCCAAACATTACCGGTGTCTTCGTGCTGCTTTGCCTCTTACTAGGACGCCATCCCACCACTGCCAGGCAATGTAACGGATCTACTGGCACCCCGACCGGGTACCTCCGTTGATGGACGCGTCCTAGTTTGCGTCGAGGCCTACAAGCACCGCACCGGACACCACACTACCACAGACTCCACAACCGTCGTAGCTTAAAGCTCCCAGGGAGTACGCAGCGCATAGCAATCCCCAGTATGATATAGCAATCCCCTCCAAGAACGAGACAAGGCTACGTTTTGAAGGGTCAAGTAGTGAACTTTAATGACAGGGGATCTCCTTTTATGCAATGGTGCCCTCTGAAGGGCTACACCCACATAATTATCACAACAGCCAATTATATACATGGTTCAACCCCCACGTCTCCTCCCCTCAGATAACAGGTAACACAATTAAAACAGACACAATTTTAACCACATTCTGGATGTACCCCAAATACAGGGGGTACACCTTTAAGTCCAACACCGTTCAATAGCTCTCACCCAGGGGAACAAAATATTAAAAAATGTCATGAATCAGGCCAGGGGTTCAAAAGTTAGTAAAAGTATCTTTTACACATAACACACAGACATTTCACATATCCCCCATAGTTGGCCACACAATACACATAGAGGGACAATAGGTGAGTCACACCTCCCTGAGGCTACCTGGCAACTTGGATACAATCAGACATTAATTAGATCATCCTTCTTTGTTCTTATCTGAGAATGAAAACAGTTTATACAATAGACTTCCTTATCTTTAACAGGATTATCTCCCATGCCAAGGTCTGCACTAGTCTGGGCCAATATTCTGCAGAGCATAAACCAACATACATGCGGTATAAAAGTAGGATCATATTTTAACCATAATAATCATAAAACAGGGTAAAACAGTGATGGGTTCCGTTACACACCTCCCCCGTGACCATAAGCCGGCATACACGGTCTGATCCCAACGGATCGGCCTGGGGATGTCCGGACAAAAGTATTTGTTGGTCAATTCTCTAGTTTGACAACCCATCAGCATTACTGCAATTCACATTTACTCACATTTCACATATCTGGGATCTGAGCGCACAAAACTACCGAATAGCGCTCAGATCCTCTTCACACAGTTCAATTTCCATGTAGCTAAAGTCTTTCCTATAGTCTTTCATTATATGAATGGGCTCCATGGCATAGTTATCTGGGGTATCACCGCTCCCACAGGGCAAGTACCGAATGACCCCCCTGTATGTAAAGGGCCAGAATGAGTGACATACACTCTGGTATGGCCGAATACTGTGTTTAAAGGGCAATATGTCCCAGGGCCATAGTCGCAGGGCAGGAGGCTGGCAAACAGTCCTCTCCAAGACAGAGTGGCGAAGGGCACTTCGTCACATGAGGGACTAGACTTGGAAGATAAAATGCATGAAGAACTCTGGACCGAAGTTTGCAACATTATCCAGGAAACCGTAACAAAGAATATCTTAAAAGGTAGAAAACTAAGGCAAAATAGTTGTTGGATGAGGCTTTTAAAGTAGCCTTAATGTGGTAGGCACCTTCTGGCCTGAGAGGCTTATCTTCTGGTATATATCATTATTCCTCTGGTTGTGCTTGTCCATAAGGTTATCTTAGCAAAGTTACTAGAGTGGGCTGGCAGTTCCTTCTCCAGTGAACCGTGATTTGTCTCACCTCTCTGCTATGACTTGCCCATCTTGGGTGAACCTACATGGTTTAGCTCATTGCAGTACACAAGCCCTTTAACCACGAAAAGGTAGCTATCCAGAAGGCGATACACATTAAGCTTAGAACCCGGTGTCCATAGTGCTTTCCCCAACGCTCCATGCAATATTGAAAACTCGCAAACTTACAATCTTAAGTAAATATATATATACTAGTGAATTGCCTCTCAAAAAATGATGGCAATGAAATTGTAAGTGAGCTAATGCTGTTTGGTGTTTAATAATGAAATATATAATACATTAATAAATGAATATACTTTACCTATTTTGTAGCATTGTGTTGAAGAGCTGTCAATGTGTTTTGATGTTGCTGAAGCATTAGTGGTGTGGAGCTGCTGTGTAAGCGTGATGAATGTGTGCAGTGTAATAGTGTGCGTGCGCGAGACAAAACCGTTAGCGTAGTGGTGTACTTCCGCATTGGCGTAAAATGGCGGGTAATCTGGGGATGCGTCTTTGCGGATTATCCGTAGGTGTTTTGTGGTGTTTTGCGAGTTTCTGGTGGTGTTTTGCAAGTGTGTTGTGGTGTTTTCAGTGTTTAGAGTGCTGTAGCCTCGTTTTCATTTTGTTCGTCTGCCATTTTTCTGTCGCTTAGCGATTTTATTAGTGTCTAAACTCTTTTATTTTTATTTAAATGAAGGTGTAACTTGCTTTTTTGAGGTCCTGGATGCTCCCTCTTGCTGTAGGTAAGCTTTTTATGTATGTGTTGTGTGTATTTATTGTGTTTTAAATGTTTTTATGTTCGCGTCTTGCGTCCGATTTTTGCGAGGTCGTAATGTGTGCTAACGTGTCTCGTATGGTGTTTGCGTGTGCAGCCTCGTTTTAGTTTTGTTCGGCGGACATTTTTTCTGTCACTTATGAAATTCTTTAGTGTGTAAACTCTTTTATTTTGAGTGAAATGAAGGTGTAAGTTGTTTTTTTGAGGTCCTGGATGCTCCCTGTTGCTGTAGGTAAGTTTTTTATGTATGTGCTGTGTGTATGTATTGTGTTTTGAATTTTCTAATGTTCGCGAGTTGCGTCCGAGTGTTGCGAGGCCGTAATGTGTGTGAACGTGTGTCGTATGTTGTTTGCGTTGCGAGGTAAAGTTTGCGAGGGTCGTAATTGGTGTGTTGTTTGCGTTGCGACGTAAAGTTTGCGAGGGTCGCAGTTGCTGTCATGGAGCGCCTTCGGCGCTCCATGCCAGCAACTGTAGGCCCTCGCTTTGCGACAGCCTCAGTTGCTGGCAAGGAGTGCCTTTGGCGCTCCATGCCAGCAACTGAGGCCCTCGCTTTGCCAGCAACTGAGGCCCTCGCCCGCTGCCCTCGCTACACGAGGGCCTCGGCTCGCTGTGCGAGCCCGCAAGCGTGAGCAACGGCCCGCATGCTCACAACTATATATGTGATATATGACCTGCTAACAGGAATTTGAAGGTAGACTAAAACAAATTCAGCTTTAAAATAGAGCTATTTTGGGGTTATTATCTATCTATCAATCTGTCTGTCCTATCTATCTATATATTTATCTATCTCTGTCCTTTTGTAGGAGGATAGATAGATATTTAGTAAATAAACACTGGGCTAATGTCATTTAAATAACTAACCTTGATAATGGGCAAATTACTTTACAAGGCAAATATAGATAGATGGATAGATAGATAGATAGATAGATAGATAGATAGATATGTATATAGATATGTAGATAGATAGATAGATAGATAATGTTCTGGCATTAAAAGTGTTAAACATCCTCTAAAGAACAAACAATTATTGTTGACCATATTATTTTACATATTTACATATTTCACCCCAAACCATTTCTTACTCACTGCCGGCTGGTTAACAACTCGTTTATTTTAACACCGTTTTTTTCTCTCTTTTTTTTTCAAACGAACGTCTTTAGCTTTTAAAACCTCTGCAAAAAAAAAAAAAAGGGAGGAAATGAATTCTTTTTTTTTTTTTCACTTCATTTTCACATCCACACATTTCCTTATTTCACATGGTTTAAAACAAAAAAAACGCCCTTAGCGTTATTTTTCCTTTCTCAAGAGCAAAATGAATGTGACTTTTCAAAAGGGGTCAGAGGATGCCTGCAGGGCTAGGGGGTGTTACTGGACTGCTGCCTGCTTTCAGCTTAACTGAAGGGCTTGTCAGAGAATTCATCTCGTAAGAAATTCGCCCGGGGCGCTGGCCAGCAGCAGGAGTAGGCTGCATTATGAATCCCACGCTGGTTATTTCCCACTGACATCAAATCCTGTGCTTTATTTTTTTTTTTAAATTAATCCCTCACAAAGACAAACCTTCATTTTATTGCCAAACTGGAATTAGCCTGGAATAATGACCTTTCAAAGCATTTGTAGATAACCCTTAAACTCCTCTAGGTAACCATCGCACCCCCCATGATGATGAGACAAGATAGGGCCCGACGCATTTTATCAAGCTGGCTTGGTGTCATGGCCACTGACTTGACCTGTATTTCCTACGGAATGAAACTAATAGCCGAGAGGAACTTTGTAGCCTTGGCTGTGTAAGTTCAGGGCCCGCAGCTTTGGAAACGCAGATCAGTTACAATTTTTGCGTAAAAAAAAAAATGAGGGATTGAATTTACCTCCGGAACTAAACTAACATGCAGGGCGTGGGCTGATTTTATGGCTGCTAGAACAAGAGGAGCTAAACATGGGCTCGGAGCATACACAACCTTGTGCAAATAACATTAAATCAAAATATGCTTTTTTGGATAAAAGGACGGAATGTACTTTTTTTTGTGGGAGTTACAAAGAAAAGGGCCAAACGATTAGATTTAGGTGAAAAACTGACACAGGGCTTAGTGTGCTCTGTTTGGGAAAATGTAAAATGATTACTTTTTTGTATATATGGAGATGGTTATAGGTAGTCAATGTTACGTGGCGCATGTACTTAAGGGTGTGGTGTTGGAAACTACCATCATTTCTGAGTTATAATATCAGACAACTTTTAAAATATTCATTCCAAACTGTCTTATTCAGGAGGCCATTGTGTCCGACCCTCCGTGACCCTATGCACACCATATATCAGGCAGCTCCATCAAGTTCAAGGTTCATTTCTTCAATTACCTAATCTATCCATCTCAGCCTCAGTCGTCTCCTTCTTCTTGTGCCTTACATTTTTCACAGCATCAGAGTCTCCTCTAGGGAATCCTGTCTTCTCATTATATGGCCAAAATATTTGAGCTTCAGCCTCATGATCAATCCTTTCAGTCATGGGCGTAGGAGCCCCAAGTAAGCAGGGGTGGATCTATATGCCAACCTATTATGTATATGTATATATATATATTTATTATGGGTCAAAGCTTTCATGGGAAGGACATACTGCTCCATAGCCAAATCCGGTAATGCATTATTAAGTTTAATTTTGCTATTTTTTTGTGTCCCCATCTCATTTAATCTGGGTGGAATCTGACATGTTTTCAAAAAGTACAAAAAACGCTCTATAATTTTTATACTATTATATGCAATTATTCTAAAGCAGGAGCTGCCATTTTTGTTTATGCTTATATGCTTCTACAAGTGGGAGTTGGCCTTAAATTCAGAGAAGTATTCAGCTGCTTTAATTCAAATATGTATATGACTGGTACCAGCGTTTTCAAGAAGACTAATATAAATGTTATCACTGTAGAAGCCTACAACTGCTGTGTATTTTCACCATAAAGTGTTGGTCTTCAAGAGAGCATATTGTACTTATGAGACTTTAGTGACCCTTTACAATAGATTGTAGCAGGTGTGTAACTTTATGGTCCTCTTAAATATATTTGGTATACTTTTGCAGTAGAAAACTTAACATTTTAAAGGGTCACTGAACATGGGGGGGCTTAAACATTACAAAAAAAGTTGTTTGTATGGAAAATGGCTGCTCAGTGGTTTACAGAAAAAAGTCATGACCACTTCCTATTTATGTTGGTTGTATTACCTTCAGCCACTAGAGGGAGTAGCTAATTTCCCATAGAGCTCCATAACTCAGCTGGTGCAGTGCCATGACACTCCCTAAATAGAACTTGTCAGACGGAGGTCCTAACTTTGTTCCATAAGCAGTAATTTTTCATACTGACAAAAGACTTTTGTACTGTGTAAAATATACTCGTTTAATTGTATTATCTCTCTGTGTCGTGTATCTCTCTCCCTGTGCTTGCACTCTGTCTGTGTCCTCTCTCTCTCTGTTCTCTCTCTTTCCTCTCTCTCTCTCGCTCTCTGTCCTTTTTCTCTCTGTCCTGTCTCTCTCTTTCTCTGTCTGTCATCTCTCTCTCTCTGTCCTCTCTCTCTCTCTCTATATCTGTCCTCTCTCTTCCTCTCTTCCTCTCTCTCTGTCCTGTGTGTGTGTGTCTCTCTCTCTCTCTGTCCTGTGTGTGTGTGTCTCTCTCTCTCTCTGTCCTGTCTCTCTCTCTCTCAGTCCTGTGTGTGTGTCCCTCTCTCTCTCTCTGTCCTGTGTGTCTCTCTCTCTCTCTCTCTCTCTCCGTCCTGTGTCTCACTCTCTCTCTCTCCCCATCCTGTGTCTCTCTCTCTCTGTCCCTTTTCTCTCTGTCCTCTCTCTCTCTCTGTCCTGTCTCTCTCTCTCTCTGTCCTGTCTCTCTCTCTCTCTCTCTCTCTCTCTCTCTCCGTCCTGTGTGTCTCTCTCTCTCTCTCTGTCCCTTTTCTCTCTGTCCTCTCTCTCTCTCTCTCTCTCTCTCTGCCCTTTCACTTCCTCACTCTCTGTCCTGTGTGTGTGTGTCCCTCTCTCTCTGTCCTCCCTCTTCCTCTCTTCCTCTCTCTGTCCTGTGTGTGTGTGTGTGTGTGTGTGTCTCTCTCTCTCTCTGTCCTGTGTGTGTGTGTCTCTCTCTCTTTCCTTTCTCTCTCTCTCTGTCCTGTGTGTGTGTGTGTGTCCCTCTCTCTCTCTCTCTCTCTCTCTCTCTCTCTCTGTCCTCCCTCTTCCTCTCTTCCTCTCTCTGTCCTGTGTGTGTGTGTATCTCTCTCTCTCTCTGTCCTGTGTGTGTGTCTCTCTCTCTCTCTTTCCTTTCTCTCTCTCTCTGTCCTGTGTGTGTGTCCCTCTCTCTCTCTCTCTCTCTCTCTCTCTCTCTCTCTCTCTCTCTGTCCTGTCTCTCTCTCTCTCTCCGTCCTGTGTCTGTCTCTCTCTCTCTCTCGGTGTCCTTTTCTCTCTGTCCTCTCTCTCTCTCTCTCTGTCCTGTCTCTCTCTCTCTGTCCTGTCCTGTCTCTCTCTCTCTCTCTCTCTCTCTCTCTCTGTGTCCTGTGTGTGTGTGTCCCTCTCTCTCTCTGTCCTGTCTCTCTCTCTCTCTGTCATCTCTCTCTCTCTCTCTCTCTCTCTCTGTCCCTTTTCTCTCTGTCCTCTCTCTCTCTCTCTCTCTCTCTCTCTGTCCTCTCACTTCCTCTCTCTCTGTCCTGTGTGTGTCTGTGTCTCTCTCTCTCTGTCCTGTGTGTGTGTGTCCCTCTCTCTCTCTCTCTCTCTCTCTCTGTCCTGTCTCTCTCTCTCTGTCCTGTGTGTGTGTCTCTCTCTCTCTCTTTCCTTTCTCTCTCTCTCTGTCCTGTGTGTGTGTGTGTCCCTCTCTCTCTCTCTCTCTGTCCAGTCTCTCTCTCTCTCTCTCCGTCCTGTGTGTGCCTCTCTCTCTCTCTGTCCTGTGTCTCTCTCTCTCTCTCTCTGTCCTGTGTCCCTTTTCTCTCTGTCCTCTCTCTCTCTCTCTCTCTCTGTCCTCACTCTCGCTTTCCTCTCTTTCTCTCTCTCTCTCTCTCTTTTTTCCCTGTCTCTCACTTTCCTGTCTCTCTCACTTTCCTGTCTCTCTCTCTTTCCTGTCTCTCTCTCTCTCTCTTTCCTGTCTCTCTCTCTCTTTCCTGTCTCTCTCTCTCTTTCCTCTCTCTCTCTCTCTCTCTTTCCTGTCTCTCTCTCTCTTTCCTGTCTCTCTCTCTCTTTCCTCTCTCTCTCTCTCTCTCTCTCCTGTCTCTCTCTCTCTCTCTTTTTCCTCTCTCTCTCTCTCTCTCTTTTTCCTGTCTCTCTCTCTCTCTTTCCTGTCTCTCTCTCTCTTTCCTGTCTCTCTCTCTCTCTCTCTCTTTCCTGTCTCTCTCTCTTTCCTGTCTCTCTCTCTCTCTCTCTCTCTCTCTCTCTCTCTCTTTCCTGTCTCTCTCTCTTTCCTGTCTCTCTCTCTCTCTCTCTCTCTCTCTCTCTCTCTCTCTCTGTAGACCGGAAAGAGATATTTGTCATGCATTTTTTTTATCTATTTGCATTAAATATAAAGAGCAGACCTATAAGACCCTCTCCCTATACACCACCAGACAGATTGTATACAATGGGAATAGTCCCATATAAATTGCTTTGGATTTGGGTGTGGTTCAATAGGAACCTACTATCATTATTGGTGGATCTATCCCAAAATGCATAAATTGCAGCTAAAAATGAGAAATTTGATCATGGGATCCATTCATGAAAATATTTCACTAGAGCAGGGGTAGGCAAGTTCTGGCGTGGAAACACAAACACAGGCCAGCATTTGAGGATTTCCTTTCTGTGCCCGGGTGAGTCAATCAGGGTGACTGAAGAGATTATTGGTTCGCCTGTAAGCAGCAGGGATATCCTCAAATCCTAGCCTGTGTGTGGCTCTCCAGGACCGAACATGCCTACCCGTGCTGTAGACCCATGGACTTTTTTTTAATTGTCAAACCGAGGTAAAGCCTAAATGCTAATGACAATATTGTACTATCACAGGTTGCGCTAGCAGCAAGACGAGCATTGGCCAGGGTCTGGAACCAACAAAATCTCCCTCCACTGATTTAAGGTAATAAAAACATCATGATATTGTTGAAATGAAGAATTTAACGGCAATAATGAAAGGATATTTAGGTCCCTTTTGTTGCAGAAATAGAATAAATGGAATATATTTGTAGGGACATGATTTTCTGTACCCATATCACATATATAGTTGTTGGTCACTTTTGCGTTGTTGGTCACGCAATGTTAAATAATTGAGGCCCTCTGGAAGAGAGGCAGGCAGTTGCTGGGCTGCAATGAGCGTCAAAGGCCCGTAGGAATTAGGACCAAAGGCCACAGTTGCAAGGTTGCACTAAATTATGAATTTAATGAAATCACGAAGGTTGTGGGTTGCCAAGGCCTGCAATGAGCGGCGAGGCCAGTACAATAGACAGAGGGAGAGGCTCGCAATGAGCGCCGAAGATGCAGTATTCCCAGCCTTCAATTTTATTTCCGTCATTTTTGACGGGCAAATAGCTAGTTATAATATAACGGAATGTTAGATACAGTGGCGGAACTAGAGATTGGAGGGCCCGGATATATGTATAGACATCACCCCCACCGCACCCCCCTTTAGCATCCATTCCCACCTAGTCCTTGTCAGCAGCAATCCCCTTTCAGCATCCATCTCCTCTCAGCACCCACCTCACATAGCACCCATCCCTATCTCCTTTCTTCCTCCCTCACAGAACCCATCCCCTGTACTTTGCTGCCACTTTGTAGCCCTTCCTCTCTTTCCTTCTTCCCTGATGCACATCGCCTGCTCCACACTGCCACCTCTTGGAGCTTCAGTAGAAATACTCTTATTTAAACAAGCACACACCATATTGTCAGAGTGTGTGTGCGTGTGCAAAAAAATGACACACCACTGGGCATCCCCAGAGCACCACCTGCACCACTGGTAAATCCGCCCCAGGTCAGATACAGTTACATCGATAATGAACGTATTTGTAAAAAAATATTGTTTAGATCTTTAAATCAAAAACAAAATGGCAACCGAAATGTGATAATGTGAGCTGTCTAGAAATTTGTTTTTTTTTGTGAGCATCCTTGTCCACTTTTGACTTTTCCCTTTCCTGACATTATTGTTTCATTGAATTAAAGAAAGAGTGCTGAAAAATATGGACTATTTTGTCTTTAATATGATTTCATTGCACTCTACAAAATTTGAGAAATAAAATGTATAAAAAAATGTTTGTTTAACCCATATGTTCCTTGTCAGAAAGGGGTCTGGTGAAGGGAGGGCTCCAGTAAAACAATATTTGGAGGCCTTCTTGCAACTTTATACAAAGTAGGCACCTGTAGGTCTCTATCTCTCTATATATCTGTCTGTCTGTCTATCTATCTATCTATCTATCTATCTATCTATCTATCTAGTGTGTGTGTGTGATTACATTACACCAAGGCTGATGAGATCACTTTTCTATAAATAATTACGTTCCTCTTTACCCTAATAAATTAAGAATCCCCTTTAACTCCAAGCTGCTGCCAAAAACAGAGGACCCTATCCTGTCTTTGGCCCTGGTGCTTTGCACCTGCTGCTCCAGTAGTAGCTTTTAATCATTCCTTGTTTAGATAATGGGCCAGATCTATCTCTGAGAATCTCTGAGGCAGTAGCGGAGTGAATGTAGGGCCCCTGTGCAAAAAAAATAAACTGGGCCCACCAGGCCACCATCCAGAGCTATCTCATGTGTATATATATATATGACACAGGCAGAGGAGTGATAGGAAGCCGTCGATGGGGTATGCATTGGAACTGAGGGGGCACAGAGGGAACCCAGTGGAGGCATAGGGGGAGCCCAGAAGGGCATGGCCTGGTGCATTGCATCGTCTGCACCAGCAGTAGGGCCACCTGTGCTCTGTGATATATACAGCCACTGTTTTGTAATATGTCACCTAAAAGCTGATATTGATATAAATATGTTTTTTTTTCACTCTTCACTGTGGTCAACATATGTTATATTTGCAAAAATAACGTAGAAAGCAACCAAAAAAAATATGATTTATTTTTTATCATTATTATTATTATTTATTTATTTATTTATGTTTATTTTGTCTCACCTGTTGCTTGCCCCTTGAAAACTAATGGGCTTTCCATTGCTAATGAGACTACTTTTGAGTTAAAGATGCCACATTCCCTTTGAGCAGAAAGTGCCAAAAACCAAAATGGTAGATTTAACAGCGGCAGAATTGCATATAAAAGTTAAAACAATGTGAGTTGCATTAGTTTTTTTCATCATGTAACTGTTTTAAGTGTCTTTGTTCAAAAAGAGTGGATATTAAATATAGCACTACAGAGATCCTTAACCCTAGACATTGTCTCTTACACGTTACGGATACCAAAATGCTCATGATCTGAGAAAAATATATAAAAAATAAGTCATTTTAACTACAAAGCCCATGAAGGTGATAATGTTCTTCACTTAAAACATGATATAATTCCCACCAATATAAATAGGTATATATATATGCAGCAGGATCCTTTTAATTATTTCAGTAGTAGGGTGACTTTGAAGAACAGGCTCAACCAGTTATTAATAAATCCTTTTTGACTTTTAGAAGGTCAGCTTTCAATGCTAAGGCAAATTATAATATATTCTTACTGATAGATCTTGAAAAACAGCCGTCCCACGCTCTGTTCTGTCTGTGGGTTTTTTGATCACCTGATTTTTCGCGTTATTCGCAATAAACACGTGTTTGTAAACATTTTATTCGCTCGACAAGATTTGTTGATTTGCAAAAAAAATAAGTGATGTAAATGTTTAATATACTTTGTAGTTTTTTTTTTAATATACGGCATTGCCTCGGGAGACACAGGAGGCTTTTAGATATACGTCCTCTCTCTGCCTGACAAATACAGAGTAAAAAGAAACTTTTTTTTCTCATTTGACAGAGTATTATATTCTCATTTAGCATGCTGAAGAAAACTAATTTATAGGCTTTAAGTATGGTGACCATTGGCTAAAACCACAGTCCATTCCGCTTTAAGATTATAGATCAGAAACTTGCAGAGAAAACTGATGCCCTCTCCTGCAGCTAAATTAACAAGAGTTACATGAAAAACAATCCCAGCCTTGTATGAAAAGGGGAGCCATTAAAATTAGCCCAAGGCCATGGACCGAGCCCAATATCACCAGGGCTGCTCTCACTGCAGATGTTGGAGCCTGGCTCTGAGGCAGACCCGGCTATGTTGTATAGCTACAATTAAAATCAACTACTCTGCCAAAAAAATAAAAGGCAGGAGGGTAGAAGGGAGAACATCAAAGACAGATTGCAATGTGTAGTTAGTAATAACAGTGGGCTCCTCTTGAACTGAGCCCTGCAGCGCTTCATGGCCCCCTTGTTAATGAGAAATTCTGACCTATGGTTTGTAAGTTAAACTTGTAATCTCGGCTAATGAAGTAAATCAATCCCAACTTTACTGCTCTGGTTCCATTTTTCTTTGCACACTGTGTCTGTGAGTTTAGACCCAAATGTATAAATCTTTTACTTTTTTAATAGGGAGGGAAAGAGATTTATCCCAGAGATGTGTTGGGAGTTTATAAATGGCTTTTTTTGTAGTTGTTTCCTAGAAAAGCAAATCTATCTATCCATCCATCCATCTATCGCTTTGTCCGTCTATCTACCTGTCTGACTGTCTATCAATCAGTTTGTATGTGTACCTATTGTTTTGTCCATCTATCTACTTGTCTGTCTGTCTATCAGTCTGTCCCTCTATCTACCAGTCAGATAGATAGACAGACAGACAGACAAGTAGATAGATGGACAAAGCAATAGGTAGATAGACAGACAAACTGATATATAGACAGACAGGTAGATAGATGGACAAAGCGATAGGTAGATAGACAGACAAACTGATATATAGACAGACAGGTAGATAGATGTACAAAGCGATAGATGGACAATGCAATAGATAGATAGATAAATAGATAGATAGATAAATGGACAAAGTTATTGATAGATAAATAGATAGATAGTTGGTCAAAGCAATAGATGAACAAAGCAATAGATGAACAAAGCATTCGATTGATAGATAGATGGACAAAGATAGATAGATAGATGGATAAAGATAGATAGATAAATGGTCAAAGTGATTGATAGATAAATAGATAGATAGATAGATAGATAGTTGGTCAAAGCAATAGATGGACAAAGCAATAGATAGATAGATAGATAGATAGATAGATAGATAGATAGATAGATAGATAGATAGATGGACAAAGCGATAGATAGATGGACAATGATAGATAGATGGACAAAGATAGATAGACGGACAGAGATAGATGGACAAAGCGATAGATAGATAGATAGATAGATAGATAGATGGACAAAGCGATAGATAGATGGACAATGATAGATAGATGGACAAAGATAGATAGATAGACGGACAGAGATAGATGGACAAAGCGATAGATAGATAGACAGATAGATAGACAGACAGATAGATAGATGGACAAAGCGATAGATAGATAGATAGATAGATAGATAGATGGACAAATCGATAGATAGATAGATAGATAGATAGATGGACAAATCGATAGATAGATAGATAGATAGATAGATAGATAGATAGATAGATAGATAAATGGTCAGACTGACAGAAAGATAGAGAGATAAACAAAACAGAAAGGGAGATGGCAGATATAGATGGATAGACCTACAGCTAGATAGATGGTCTATCCATATATCTACCATCTATCTATCTGTATTGTCTATCTTCCTGTCAGTCTGCCCATTTATCTACCTGTCTGTCTATCTATCTATCTATCTATCTATCTATCTATCCATCTACAATGACAATTAGATGACTACAGTGCATTGTATGAACCACGGTGCTCCTGTTCAATAAAAAAAATATTATGAGCTATCAACAACTGTATTTCAAGAAATAATAAAATTACAAGCTTATTTACCATAAAACAAGAACTAAAATTAAACTACTCTTTTTGTTCCGTAGAAACAGATTGCAAGCTCTTTTTCCAGGACGGGTCTTTATATGGTGGGGGGTGAGACCGAGACCGGGACAGATTTCTTGGACACCCCGTCTTTGATTTGTGACAGTACACAGAGATGACAACGGGATTGTTTGGAAGTGTTAGGTGCCCGACTCATTTGTCCCATTTATGAGTCTGGAGGGGATATATTGTACCTATTCTGACGCCTTCAGCAATAAAGCTGTTAATTACAGGTCTATAATTAAAAAGTCACATTTTCATAGATTTCTAGTATATGTCAGTCTACATAGCACTTTAATACATTATATTTTAAGGCTACATTATCACATATAATGTTGCCATTAATACAAACGTTCACACTTTGTTGTGAATGACAGAATGTGTTAAATATTACACACTACTGGCACCTCCATCTTCATCATTTTAACATAAACCATAATTACCATGGCATTTCAGTGTGATCTCTTAAAGTGATGTAAAAAATAAAACATTGTCTTGCCTTAAAACTGATTTTACTGGTCAAGTGTAAGAGCGCTTACCAGTCGGGTAATGTTCAATAAAAGCAATTTCATATAAAGCAAATTATAAGATAATCAGTACTTGTAAAGCCAATGGGTTCCTATAAGACATCAGACAATCTCTTTGAGATCTTCCAATTTCACATTGAGCTCGTTCTTTTAACTCGTTAGACACTATAAACTCATTAAGCTTCCCAAACTCATTAGATGCTGCAAACAATATTCAAACAACTCAAAGAAGGGCAACTAAAATGGCGCTTGGTCTTAAAGACAAAAAGGATTGACTTCATGACATGAATATGCATAGACTACTGGAGGACGGAGTGGGGGATGATGGAAATCTTTATATCAAAGGATTTAATAAAGGTTGAAAAGGAAATGTCTTGAGAATAAGAAGAATACAAGAACAAGAGGTCAAGTTGGAACATAGAAGGCTTAGAGGTAATACGAGAAAGTATTTATTTATGGAAATAGTAGTAGATGAGTGGAACAGCCTTCCACTAACAGTAGTAGAATCAGAAATAGATAATTTAAGCATGCCTGGGATAAGCAGAAAGCTATGATAAAGTTAATTAAGCTAGATCATTTAGGTAGATATAATGGGCATAGTAGATAATCCTTTTTTGTTCTTATCTGTCATCAAATCTATGTTTCATTGTAACTAATTGGGCTTCCCTAACTCCTTAGACACTTGAATCTCATTGGATTTCCCAACCTCACTGGATACTCCACACTTATTTGGTTTTCTCCATACTCATTTGGCTTCCCTAACTCATTTGATACTCCAAACTAAATGGATTTTCCTAATTCATTAGACACTCCAAACTCATTTGGCTTCCCTAACTCATTAGACACTTGAAACTTATTGGATTTTTCTAAATCATTAGACACTCCAAACTCATTGGATTTTCCTAACTCATTAGACACTCCAAACTCATTTGATTTTCCTTACTCATTAGCCACTCCTAACTCATTGGATTTTCCTAACTCATTGGATTTTCCTAACTCATTGGACACTCCAAACTCATTGGATTTTCCTTACTCATTAGACACTCCAAACTCATTGGATTTTCCTAACTCACTGGATTTTCCTAACTCATTAGGCACTTGAAACTCATTGGATTTCCCTACCTCACTGGATACTCCACACTTATTTGGTTTTCTCCAAACTCATTTGGCTTCCCTAACTCATTAGACACTTGAACCTTACTGGATTTTCCTTACTCATTAGACACTCCAAACTCATTGGATTTTCCTAACTCATTGGATTTTCCTAACTCATTGGATTGTCCTTACTCATTGGATTTTCCTTACTCATTAAACACACCAAACTCATTGGATGATACCTAACTCATTGGATTTTCCTTACTCATTGGATTTTCCTAACTCATTGGGCACTACAAACTCATTTGGCTTCCCTAACTCATTAGACACTCGAAACTAATTGCATTTGCCTACCTAATTAGATACTCCAAACTCATAGGATTTCCCTAGCTTCTTAGATGCTCCATACTTATTTGTTTTTCTCCTAACTTATTTGATACTCCAAACTGGTTGTATTTTCCTAATTCGTCAGACACTCCAAACTCATTGGGCTTCCCTAACTCATTAGATAAATATCCAATCTCATTTTTTTTCCATAGCTCACTAGATATTCTAAACACTTTGCCAAAAGTTTCTTTTGCATGAAAATTAAGCGCTTCCTGTATAAAAATAAATAAATAAACAACTCTTAATTAATTATGTTAGGATGCCATTATGGGGGGTTTGTATGGAGGGCTGGGTGGGACATGGGGGATCGGAGTGGGAGACATGGCGGATCGTAGTGGGGGTCCTGGGAGGGCTTGGAGGGGTCATTGGAGGACCTGGGTGGGTGGGGGAGGAGATCAGAATGGGGGACCTTGGGGGGAGATCAGAATGGGGAACCTGATTATGTAAAAAATATTGACATAATCTGACCGCCACGGAGGTTAAAGTAACAGCAGAGGTTCCAAATATGGTATCATTTAAAAGGTAATATAAGTAATATTAAGTACTTTATCAGTAGATTGTTATTTAAAAATTGCATTTTAATACAGTAAGCTATTATAGAAATTTGCCATTTTTAACCTACAAACAAAAGATTCATATTTCTTGTTAATTAATACATTTTTATGTAATAAATATGATTTAATAACCAGTATTAATCCAGAGTAATTTGTTAAACCAACATGTGAATCTTTTTGGCCTGATATAGAGTTTCATATCATCAGAAAGCTATAGCTACACATTTAGCCAAAGTTCACTGAAACATCACCATTGATAATTAAACATAGCAGTTAAAATTAATTTGTTGTTTAAAAAAATGCTGATTTTAAAATATACAATTTTGGAACATAGAATGAACTAAAGATCATTACAATAATTACTTATTATCTCCAGTGCAGGGTCAATTTTTTTTTAGTGCAACTCATCTGCAGAGTATAAAAACTGGGCTTGCACCAACCCAGGGAGAAATGAATAGTCTCTGTGATTATTATTTATCCAACATGACACGCTCTCCTTTCTTATCCCTAAAATAATCAATGTAAATTAAATAAAGGGATTTAGAGAGAAGAAGTGCTTTTTTATAAATAATGTATGCTTAAAATATACAACATTTAAACTCAACGATCTACCATTGAAATTGTTTAACAGCAACAAACTGTAATTATATATATTTATATGTGTTACTGGGACCTTAGCTGTGTCAGTTTAAATCTGTAATATTGTTTATCTGATAATTTACTAAGCATCTCAAGTGGCTTAGATGTGCATCACTATATTTACTATTAAGTATTTCCGATTTCCCCTTCTGTTGTGCTGATAGGGCTTCTGTATTTCAATTAAGCTGTGAGCTAAACCATGTAGGGCAGTGGTAGGGCAGTAGTCCCTACCACTCACTAGTGGGCAATTCAAGCTTTCATGGTGGGCTGCAAAGTAATCACTAGATGGCGTTGCTGACGAGTGACGTCACACATCGTAGAACCGCGGCCCAACTCTTGGCTGGTTGGAGAGCTGGTATGAGAGCCTAGGGACAGCAGTCAGGATGGGGGTCACTATCTAGTAAGTACATAGTGATATATAGCTAGGGTCATATGATTTATGTAATAAGAGATTAGGTCAATTGAGTTACTGTGGCACCGGTGGGCGGTAAGGAAATTTCACAATCTAAAGTGGGCGGTAGGTATTAAAAGGTTGACGACCCCTGATTTAGGTTCATCCAAGATGGGCAGGTTATAGCAGAGAGTGGTCAGACAAATTGCGGTCCACTGGAGAAGAAACTGTCAGACCCATAAGGATGACCTTATGGATAAGCGTGACCAGGGACATAATGATAGATGTGTCTGGCGTGCTGCTTTAGTTAAAATGTGGCAAACTTAAATGCCAGTGCGTTAATTAGGACTAATGGAAATCTCTCCTGTATATTTGCCAGGACAACCTTATGGATAAGCGTGACCAGAGACATAATGATAGATGTGCTTGGGGTGCTCACGGAAACTCGGATACGACTGAACAACAACATTTCCCCCAGTGTTATGTCAAGTTACAAACATCACCAACGACGCATGGAATGAATATGGCCATACAAATATGGATGTGTTAATTCCCTCAACAAGTGGAAATAACCTCACAGAGATTTCATTTTCAAACGATACCCTTCAGTACGTGCCCCAAAAAAAAAAAAAAAAACCTGGTCGAGAACAACTTTGAAAATATTCATGGCTTATTAGCCGCAGCCCCAATTCTTTTGTTTCTAAGCGAAATAACTCAGCATGCAAAACTAAAATTAGCTACATCTTAAAAAAAAAAAGGTGCAAGCATTGTCTGGGTTATAGGATGCCTTGCAATTCCTCAGATGAGGCCTATTATAAGTGGTAATGTATGCCCCAAGCAATGCTGGGAGGTGGGAAAGAAGGGGCCAACACAGAATTATTTCACATGCATCAGACACAAGAATTAAATAGACGGATGTTCCCTAAAAGACTGAAGTACATCTCTTTCTGACGTTCATCGCGGGCAAAAATTCATTGATCTCAGTATGTCCCCTGGCAATTATAAAATATTAAATCCGAGTCACACTTTTCTACTTGGCTTAATTTTTCCTCTATTCACAGGGTTCTATTTGATCAATTTTAACAAGTTAGGAATAGCATTCACAGTAATAATAAAATAGAGAAACTGCAGACTGAACTTGGCTCATTTACATGGAGCATTTCCCTTGGTTTACATGTTTAGTGTATCAATCCTGTCTGGTATGGAGCACGGCATGAGCGGCTCGGAATAGGACTCGGCACTTGTCAGGCTTTTTATTTATACGCATAGAAATACATATAAGTACAGTTTGTTGTTGTTAAACATTTGGCGTGAGAGTGTTAGATAATAGAGCGTGAAAATTGGGTAATATTAACATAAAATACTCAAAAAGATCCTTCTTCTTTGTCGAGAAATTTGAGACTATTAATTAACTCTCACATTTTTTTCTCAGTCGTGTCCGACTCTCCGTGACCTTATGGACAATAACATACCAGGCACATCTTTATGTTCATGGTCATGCTGCTCCACTTAGTTTTTATGGCAGAGATACTGGAGTGGGTTGCCAGTTACTTCTCCAGTGGGCCACAGCATACAGTATGCATAGGTGGTCTCCTGTCCAAGTAATGACCAGGCACAACACTGCTTGGTTTCAGTAATCTGTGACCTCTTGGTTCCCTGACTGCAATTGAACCAGGTCGTAATGGTGAAAGTACTGAATCCTAACCACTGGACCACCAGAAAAGATGAGCCATAAACAGCAAGAGCATGTCCATTTGATAAAATCACAACAACAACAGAAGTTTATAAGTGTTCAAGGCATATTTAAATTTCCTGGATTATGAATGCATATGACAGAGGAGAATCAGTAGTGTAAGCATGGCTGGATTACCCATTTGGCCAATTAGGCAGTCGCCTGGGAGCACTTCTCTGTGAGGGGCACCACTTTTTTAAAACAAAAAATGGTCCCTGGCTTAAAAAAAACTAATCATTGCAGTTCTTAGAATGGCTACTATGGGGTAACCACCTAGAACAAGAGAGTTAAAACAGGAAAAGGAACTTACACGCAAAATAAGGCTAAATTAAGTCCGGGCTTACCTTGCATACTCACTTGCAGGGGCTCCTCCACTTCCCTGCCTAGGGGCTCCAAAAAGGTAGATCTGGCACTGAGTATATGAGAACATTTTATGCATGAAAAAAATATATATAAAAAAACATTAATAAACTTACCCTAAAGTTTGCTAAATCTCTTGAGCTTGCAAGCAGTTGATTTTGAGAGTTATCACCCTGGCTAAAATTTGCATCAAGTTAATCATATCTTTTGATCAATCACATGCACCTAATACATTGTTCCCATTTGTAATGTCAGTTTGTGCAGAAAGGCATCATGGGATGTGTAGTCCCATGCACAAGGAAGCAAGGAGGAGCCCAGACAATGCAGTGTGTATTTCTGAACTGTACTGCTGTTGGCTTGAAGGTTAGTAAAGGGTTTAAATCTGTAACCAAATTCAGTGTTGCTATTGGTAGTTACACCATACCTATGTAAGCAGCTCTGGGGGTGTGGAAAACAAGTTTTATTTTTTAATAAAATAAGTCTGTATGTGTAAAAAAATAACTAATGAAATGTGTGTGTCTGATATAAGAAGCATGTGTTAGATTTGAAAAAGGTAAAAACAGGGAAACCCATAAATCTTTAAAGTACCTTCTATCAATATTAGATTTTCTTCCTGTTTATCAGGCCCCACTATGAGACTTAACTAACAACCTTAAACAAAATAAGTAGTACTAGTAGGATCTTTTCAGTTATTTTTGGCTTAAATGACCAAACTTTCACGCTCAATTATTTAAAACGTCCTCTTTATTTTTTAATGACCAATGTCAATTTTATTTATTTAATACATTATTAATATATTATTTATTTAATATACAATAACCAGGAGTTTGGTTTTGTTTCTTTACTTAGTTTCAAAACTTTTTTTTCTGATGTAAATGAGAAATATATGGAATTTCCATATATATTTTGATGATAGATAGATGGATGGATAGATAAATAGATAGATAGATAGACAGACAGAAACAGGACAGCTTGGCAATTTCAGCAGTAGGGAAGATATTGCTGTAAACAAATTACACATTAACCCCCTACACAGACCATTATATTATTTAGCATCCAGTTAAATGACAACTGTAGTCCCATAATTACAATATGCTATTTTTTTTTTATAATTACACTTGATAATGGGCAAAAGTATACAGAAATTAATTTATTAACCAATATATGCAATTGTTTTCTACAGAGAAGGCTACCATTCGTGTTTCTGTTTATTTGCTTCTGCACATGGAGATGTCCTGAATGCACTTTCAACTGCTTTAGTTAAAATGTGGCAATCATAAATGCCAGTGAATTCATTCAGAGTAATGAAAATCTTTCCAGTCTAGAGCTGCTTCAACAAGCAGCATACCCAAGGTAAAATATGTTCCATAGTAAGAATAATTTCAAATAATAGTTAATCATTTAAATATTGTATTTCTTTTTTATTTCTGAAAACATTTACCCATTATCAACAGGGGCAAATATGGGACTACACCATCCCATATATTAAAATAGAAATAACTGAAACATTGTCAATCTGTTTATGTACATTTCTAGCCAAAAACATTTAGACTTTTTTTTAGAATATGCCCGTTAGGTGTAGCTAATAGGAGGCTGTACCATCTGATTTACATATAACCAATCAGAGGCTACACCCGCTGAGTTCTACAAATTAATACGGCATAATATGGGACTATATGGTAGTGTATATCGGAGTGTAACTGAGTCAGCATAAGTCAGCATTAAAGCCTATATCTCTGCTGGTGCAGCATACAACATATATGCAGCTATAAATGTGTGATGCCAACCTTCCATTGGCATAGTAGCCCCAAAAAATCTGTGGGTGGGGGATAATTCAACTCTACTCGCAGGATAGGAAGCAGGGCAGATCTACAGCCGGTGTGTGTGTATATGTGTGTGTGTATATGTATATATATGTATATATATATATATATATATATATAGGTAAAATCCAGATTATACGGCACTCAACCGATCGGGACTCTCAAGCAACCGGCACCTGCCTCCATTCCCTGATTGACAAAAACTCTCACTTAATCGCCATTATCCGGCACAACTGGCAACCAATATATATTTTTTTTAAATGTCATCTTTTTTTCTGTCATTTTTTTTTGCTTTAAATGACTTAGATTAGATAGCAGTAGCTGTTTAATAGATAGTGTAAGGGTTTATAGGGGGTTTAGGTTTAATTAGGCTTCATAAAACAGTGACTCTCAAGCAACCGGCAACTACACTTATCCGGCAATAGGCAGTACCCGTGGATGCCGCATAACGGGGAGTTTACTGTGTATATATATATATATATATATATATATATATATATATATATATATATATTATGGGTCAAAGCTTTCATGGGAAAGACATGCTACTCCATTGCCCTTGTGCCTTCTAGTGGACAAATCTGTTAATGCATGACTAAGTTTAATTTTGCCATTTTTTGTGTGCCCTGTTCATTTAATCTGGGGGGATTCCCCCACCTCCCATTTCCCCCTGCAACAAGCTAGGTATTAGCAAATGTAACTATACTCCGTCTGATAGGGTGGCTCATGAGAGGGTTAAATGAGGATTTCCATTTGCTATAGGTGGGAACCTTTACATTTATTGTTAAAGCCCTGAATATATGCCGTTTCCTTCCATACCAGTTCTCCTTTCCAGGTAGAATCCAACACTAGCTTCTCATCATGGAGCCATCATATGTAACGGCATCCCAGGATATGCCCTGTGATTGGCTGATAAACCAACATGGTGTTGTCTATCTAAAAATGGAAAATGGGTTTATTTAGTATGTATTCAGAATGGGACTGAGTCACGGTAAGTTTAAAACATATTACATTTTTATAACATGATGCCTATGGCTGTCCATGTTTTGATGATGAATGGAAAGTAAAAAATGGATTTGCTGTGTCTCTTTAAAGTGTTGCTTTAAGTCATAAATTAAATTGCTAATCTCATGAATAGTCACATGTCCAAGATGCCTTTCTGTGCAATAATCATGACACACAAATAAAGCCCTATAACATAGTAACATCACTCATTAATTCATACATTATTACTGTAGGGTCTTTCATTGCCAATTGCCTCAGGGATTTCCCTATAAATATGATTAATCTCCACACACACACACACACACACATACACATTCCAGCGTGGGGTATTAAAGGGACACTGTCACTGCATTAAAAACTGACTATACATTGCACTAGCTACTTTTCTCTATAATAAATTATTATTGAGATATTCAGCATTGTTATGCTAAATTGCAGCTTTCTGAGCTCAATCAGGGAATCTAACAGCATAATAACACTGAGGGTACTTGTGCTGTTTGTTTTTATATATACAAAACACTGTGTCACTAGTTAACACATCAAAGCAGCTAATTAGTATTAGAAACTTAGCACAGCACAAACAATGGTGAATATCTCCGATTTTACTTTTAGAACAAATGGCCAGTATAGTGTATATATAGCCAGTTTCTCATGCTCTACACAAAGAACTACTTGATTTTAGGGAAGAAGAACCCCTTTAAGATTAAAGAGCTGCCCCACCACCTAGATTTGTTGTATTGCTTATAAAACAGGGTTTCAGTTGTTTATTTATCAGTAAAATCCGTATTTGCTGGAAAATAAATTAAATAAGTTTGGAGTGGCTGCTGGTGTTGCATCTATCTACTCTCTATTAGGAATCCATGCAATAGGGAAGGAACTGCCTAGGACAGCCTCCTGGGCAGATTCTGTCACATGGCCTGGACACCTGATATGTGGTGTGAGGAGCAGTGTGTTGAAGTCTGAAACACTAACATTCAAATGTGAGATCCAAAACTTGATTACATTTCCTTTCTTAAAACACTAATATTACCTACTTTTCGCATACCCCACCGAACAATAACACAAGCCTCCATCCTTCGATCCCTAACCCAACGTCTGCTAAAGCCAATTCAGCATCATAAATAGCTGTGTGTGTGTGTGTGTATATATATATATATATATATATATATATATATATATATATATAGATAGATATAGAGAGAGAGAGAGAGAAATAGAGAGAGAGAGAGAGAGAAATAGAGAGAGAGAGAGAGAGAGAGAGAGATAGAGAGAGGACAGACAGAGAGAGAGAGAGAGGACAGACAGAGAGAGAGAGGACAGACAGAGAGAGAGAGAGAGAGAGGACAGACAGAGAGAGAGAGGACAGACAGAGAGAGAGAGAGAGAGGACAGACAGAGAGAGAGAGAGAGAGGACAGACAGAGAGAGAGAGAGGACAGACAGAGAGAGAGAGAGAGAGAGAGAGAGAGGACAGACAGAGAGAGAGAGAGAGAGGACAGACAGAGAGAGAGAGAGAGAGGACAGACAGAGAGAGAGGATAGAGAGGGAGGGAGGGAGAGAGAGGACAGAGAGGGAGGGAGAGAGGGAGGGAGAGGACAGAGAGGGAGGGAGAGAGAGAGAGAGGGAGAGAGGGAGGGAGAGAGGGAGGGACAGACAGGACAGAGAGAGAGAGAGTGAGAGAGGACAGAGAGAGAGCGAGAGAGGACAGAGAGGGAGGGAGAGAGGACAGAGAGGGAAGGAGAGAGGACAGAGAGGGAGGGAGAGGGAGGGAGAGAGAGAGAGAGAGCGAGAGAGGACAGAGAGGGAGGGAGAGAGAGAGAGAGAGAGAGAGAGAGAGGACAGAGAGGGAGGGAGAGAGAGAGAGAGAGAGAGAGAGAGAGAGAGAGAGAGAGAGAGAGAGAGAGGACAGAGAGGGAGGGAGAGAGAGAGAGAGAGCGAGAGAGGACAGAGAGGGAGGGAGAGAGAGCGAGAGAGGACAGAGAGGGAGGGAGAGAGAGAGCGATAGAGAGATGACAGAGAGGGAGAGAGAGGACAGAGAGGGAGAGAGAGGACAGAGAGGGAGGGAGAGGGAGAGAGAGGGGACAGAGAGAGGGAGAGAGAGGACAGAGAGTGTAAGTGCAATCAATGTGCAAAGTGCTTTACAGACACAATGGGTAACATAGGGACTGCACCAAAGAGCTTGCAATCTACTTATATGGAGAAAAGATACATATAGACACTTTATGGTGAAAGCATAATTACATATGGAAGGGGATGTTACTAATATCTTTAGAAGGTGATTTTTAAACTGAGCCTTGAAAGCAGTGAGATTATGGATTTCTCTGATATTGTGCCCCAGTGATGTGGGGGCTACTAGTGAGATGGAGCTCTAGACCAGAATGTGACAGGGGGAGTTAGAGAAGAGGAGCTGGGGTATAGAGAGGGATGAGAAGACATATGAGGAGCTGATGGGTTTTATGGACAATTCCTGACTTTGTTACAAGCCTGAGGGATTTATCCTTGGAGAAGATAGAAGACATGCATTAAGTATTGATCGCAGAGGAGATGAGAAGCAGGGAAGCCGGAAAGTGAAAGGTTGCACTAGTCTAGTTTAGACTAGCCTTAGATTTTGCACCCCAGACAAGTACCCGAACATTAAATGCCTGCTAAGAAAGTCTATCTAGAGTGTCAGCGTGGTAAAAGTCAAGGTCAATGTTTATTTTTACAAGTTAAATTACAATTATAAGATAATAGTACTATGCATTAATGTATATCGGTACATGATGGAAACTCATCAAAATACCAGAAAAAGGGCAAAAAAATAGATCATATTACAATGGTTGCTACAGGATAGGATGGCAGAGCTGGACTTGTCCTCACCCTAGAAGACAATGTAAAGAGGGTCACATGGCCATGGGCATAAAAAACATGAACAGAGTTAGCAAGCTGCTGTGGGTGGCAAGTAGGGTGCACAGGTGCCAGGTAAGTGGGTGTGCCTATCTCTATCTTTGTGTGTAATAATCTATCTCCTTGCGAATGTGCCATTGTTTGATGTTTGAAAGCAAGGTGCGCATCTCTTTATGTGTTTGAGAACAGGGTTTTACCTTTAAATAATCGATTTTCCTTCAAAAAAGGGATATTTTGTAGTTTCAGAGGAAAAAGGGAGATTCCCCCCTTCAGTGCGCTTTCTACGTATATTTTTTGCAATCTGATAATATTGTATGTTCTTATCCCTTGTACAGCGCTATGGAATATGTTGGCGCAATACAAATAATAATACATTAAAAATAACTGTCCCTGCAGCACAGTTAGGAGGTGTCTATGAGTTTGGCATTTAGTCAAACTACATTGAATAGTTTTTAATTTCAATTCTTTTGGGGGTATGGGGCCATGTGTACTAAAGGGTGAAGTGCTGGAGAAACACTGAATGTGTCAGAATGAATGCAGAAATGCTAATGGTAATCTTCCTTTTACTTACATTACAAATGAGTAATCTGAAATTAAGACAACTTAAATAAAAGGGACTCAAAAAAAGCTGCAGAAGGAATGTGACTATACTGACCTATTAGATGACACTGTTGGAAGTGTAATTTCTGCATGACTGACTATTGCTGTGCTTCAGTTGTGCCTGACTTTCCATGACCTTGTGGACCGCAGCACACCATGCTGTTCCACTTACTATTCATAGTAGAGATACTGGAGTGGGTTGCCAGTTTCTCCTCCAGTGGGCCACAGCATACAGCTCCTGGTATTCCAAGGAGGTCTCCCTTTCAAGTACTGGCCAGGCCCAAACTGGCATGGCTTAAGGGTGACATGACTTATTGGTTCCCTGACTGGAACTGAACCCAGGTTGCAGCGGTGAAAGCACTGAATCCTAACCACTGCACCACCAGGGAACCCTATGACTGACTATAGAAACAGCTAATTAATTTTATGATCCCTTTCAGCTGGTATAACAATCTTACATATACAGTGGATATAAAAAGTCTACACACCCCTGTTAAAATGTCAGGTTTCTGTGCTGTAAAAAAATTAGACAAAGATAAATAATTTCAGAACTTTTTAAACCTTTAATGTGACCTATAAACTGTACAACTCAATTGAAAAACAAACTGAAATCTTTTAGGTGGAGGAAAGAAAAATAAAAAATAAAAATAATGTGGTTGCATAAGTCTGCACACCCTCTTATAACTGGGGATGTAGCTGTGTTCAGAATTAAGCAATCACATTCCAAATCGTGCTAAATAGGAGTCAGCATACACCTGCCATCATTTAAAGTGCCTCTGATTAACCCCAAATAAAGTTCAGCTGCTCTAGTTGGTCTTTCCTGAAATGTTCTTAGTCGCATCCCACAGCAAAAGCCATGGTCCACAGAGAGCTTCCAAAGCATCAGAGGGATCTCATTGTTAAAAGATATCAGTCAGGAGAAGGGTACAAAAGAATTTCCAAGGCATTAGATATACCATGGAACACAGTGAAGACAGTCATCATCAAGTGGAGAATATATGGCACAACAGTGACATTACCAAGAACTGGAGCTCCCTCCAAAATGTATGAAAAGACGAGAAGAAAACTGGTCTGGGAGGCTACCAAGAGGCCTACAGCAACATTAAAGGAGCTGCAGGAATATCTGGCAAGTACTGGCTGTGTGGTACATGTGACAACAATCTCCCGTATTCTTCATATGTCTGGGCTATGGTGTAGAGTGGCAAGACGAAAGCCTTTTCTTACGAAGAAAAACATCCAAGCCAGGCTACATTTTGCAAAAACACATCTGAAGTCTTCCAAAAGCATGTGGGAAAAGGTGTTATGGTCTGATGAAACCAAGGTTGAACTTTTTGGCCATAATTCCAAAAGATATGTTTGGGTCAAAAACAACACTGCACATCACCAAAAGAACACCATACCCACAGTGAAGCATGGTGGTGGCAGCATCATGCTTTGGGGCTGTTTTTCTTCAGCTGGAACTGGGGCCTTAGTTAAGATAGAGGGAATTATGAACAGTTCCAAATACCAGTCAATATTGGCACAAAACCTTCAGGCTTCTGCTAGAAAGCTGAACATGAAGAGGAACTTCATCTTTCAGCATGACAACGACCCAAAGCATACATCCAAATCAACAAAGGAATGGCTTCACCAGAAGAAGATTAAAGTTTTGGAATGGCCCAGCCAGAGCCCAGACCTGAATCTGATTGAAAATCTGTGGGGTGATCTGAAGAGGGCTGTGCACAGGAGATGCCCTCGCAATCTGACAGATTTGGAGTGTTTTTGCAAAGAAGAGTGGGCAAATCTTGTCAAGTCAAAATGTGCCATGCTGATAGACTCATACCCAAAAAGACTAAGTGCTGTAATAAAATGAAAAGGTGCTTCAACAAAGTATTAGTTTAAGGGTGTGCATACTTATGCAACCATATTATTTTATTTTTATATTTTTTCTTCCCTCTACCTAAAAGATTTCAGTTTGTTTTTCAATTGAGTTGTACAGTTTATAGGTCACATTAAAGGTGGAAAAAGTTCTGAAATGATTTATCTTTGTCTTATGTTTTTACAGCACAGAAACCTGACATTTTAACAGGGGTGTGTAGACTTTTTATATCCACTGTAAGTCTGGCAAGGATGGGATTGTTTCCCTCTCCTTTACCCTGACCTGCTCTATCATACAGAATAGTGTGGCATCTTAATAATCTATTGTATGTTCACAAGATTGTGATTTATTATGGTCCTTTTGCACATGCATCTTGCTAGCACTGTCATGTTCTAATTCCTTTACTGAGATGCTTCTTTCAGTTTCTGTCTCACCTTCCTCTGTTCACACTGACAGTTTTAGCTGCCACATTTCCATTTTACTGGTCATCTAATTCCATCCTAATGTAAAGGTCACCCTATCTTGTTACTATAGCAGTGACCTAAATCTAACCTTTCTCCTGTACCTGGTATGACTGTGATGTTACATTTCTGAAATGTGCTTTTTGTGTGAGCCGTCCAGCGTCTCCAAGTCCCAGCCCCTCAGCGCTACTCATATAAGATCGCTCCAAGACAACATGCTCTGTTCCTGGTGTAATAATCGGAAGGGAACTAAATTGCAAGGATGTGTTAACTCCTCGGCTGCTGCCTTTGTTTTAAAGGTCCCAAAAAATAGCAGTACGCATTGAAAGCGCCGCTTATTAGACATCGCAAAACTATTGTTTGGAGGATAAATAATGGAACTATAGTGTAGAAAATGATATTAAATCTAGGCATTGTGGGATTGTTTTCTCCTCCTCTGTCCTGATGTGTTACATGAGACAGGGATAGTGCTGCGGAGTATGGCGGCGCAACCTCTGTAATAACTGGTAATCTGTCACATCACATATATAGTTGGGGTATGCGTGAATGCTCAGTACCCGCTCACCATGGTCATGACACAGCGCCGAGAGAGACAGCACAGAGAGAGAGACACGCACTCAGGACAGAGAGAGAGACATACAGGACAGAGAGAGAGACACGCACTCAGGACAGAGAGAGACATACAGGACAGAGAGAGAGACACGCACTCAGGACAGAGAGAGACATACAGGAGAGAGAGACACAGGACAGAGACACACACAGGACAGAGAGAGAGACACAGGACAAAGAGAGACACACACAGGACAAAGAGAGAGAGACACAGGACAGAGAAACACACAGGACAGAGAGAGAGACACAGGAGAGAGACACACACAGGACAGAGAGAGAGAGACACAGGAGAGAGACGCACACAGGACAGAGAAAGACACAGGAGAGAGAGACACGCACTCAGGACAGAGACAGAGAGAGACATATAGGACAGAGAGAGACGCACACTGAACAGAGAGAGAGAGACACACAAGAGAGACACAGAGGAGAGAGAGACACAGGGCAGAGAGAGACACACGACCGAGAGACACACACACACAGGAGAGAGATCGAGAGAGACACACAGAAGAGAGAGAGAGACACAGGAGAGAGAGACACACACACACACAGGAGAGAGAGCGAGAGAGACACACAGAAGAGAGAGAGCGAGAGAGACACAGGAGAGAGAGACACGCACTCAGGACAGAGAGAGACATACAGGAGAGAGAGACACAGGACAGAGAAAGACACAGGAGAGAGAGACACGCACTAAGGACAGAGACGGAGAGAGACATACAGGACAGAGAGAGAGACGCACACTGAACAGAGAGAGAGAGACACACAAGAGAGACACAGAGGAGAGAGAGACACACATGACCGAGAGACACACACACACAGGAGAGAGAGCGAAAGAAACACACAGGAGAGAGAGAGACACAGGAGAGAGAGAGAGAGAGACAGGAGAGAGAGAGACACACACAGGACAGAGAGAGAGACAGGAGAGAGAGACACAGGACAAAGAGAGACACACACACAGGACAGAGACACTTACAGGACAGAGAGAGAGAGAAAAACAGGAGAAACACACACAGGAGAGAGAGACAGACACACAGGAGCGAGAGAGACACAACACATAACACAGATAGAGACAGCACAGACAATTGAAGATAACATTTTATAATACCATCATTTATGACGGACAATTTACTAGTTCCAAATAAAATAAAAATAATAATGACCCTTATGCGTGTCTGAACTGTAACAAATGTTCACATTGGTGTTAAATAAAATCCCATATAAAACTCAATTACCAGGGTCTCCATGAGGCCTTTAACTTACTGTTAAGATAAAAGCGAATCAAACACACTGTTTTTTTTTTTTTATCTGCATTTGTGTTCTTTTCGTGGTAATTGATTTCAATTAATATAATGTATTTTCCATGGAAAAAATTGTAATGTATTAAATTCTAAAATAACAACAAAGGGGTATACAGGACCATCCACTTTAAAACAGAATATATGCAAAAGTCCCATGTAATGTAAATAATGGGGTCAGCTCCACTTCTCAGATCACACCACCATTTATCATTTACTTTACATATAATGTAGAAGATTTGCTTTTTTAAATGCATGAACATTTTGCTCTACAGTGGCCCTTTAAAGGATCATTATAGTGGCCATTTGCAGGAAAGGCTTTTTGTAGAACTAGACTTTTTATGAAAGTAAAATAAACAATTAAATGCAGCTTTTAATGGATCACTGTGGTCAAAATATGTTTATATGGACTTTTGAATAGCAAACTAAACTAAGAACCCATATAAGGAGATTAATCAAACTACAGACCCCCTCCTCATTGATAAACCAGGTACACAAGGACAATAATGGCTGCTCCACTACAGCATAATTGTTTAAAAGCAAATTAATTAATTTTTTTGTTTTATAAAAACATTTTACTAATTAACAATTTAGTCCTTCACACAATTATGCCGACATTATGATAACCCATCTCTGCTTCTTATGGATAGTACATTTTTAAGCAACCCTCAAATGACCTGTGGGATGTCAAATTCTGAACTCCGTTGCTGCAAATCCTTTGATCTGTCAAGCCTGTAACTGCTATGTTCCAATATCGCTATTAAATTGCAACGAATTCCCAAAGATGCCATGGCGTCCAAGCCCGTAACCTGCAAATGGGGGCAAAAATATTAAAAGCCCCAAAAAGGGCCTGCAAAGGGTTTATAGACAATTTCTCAACACTGTAAAAGAAAATACAAACATACCAGTGGACTGTAAAATATGAGGAAAGCATGAAAAGGCATTACAATTACTTGCACGATAATCCCCAAATAAAAAATAGACATTAAAAAAATATTTTATTTCATCATGTGTTGGAATGGTCATGCACATGCCAATATGAAAAGCCATGCTGCAACATGCATAAAGCAATTTAAGTCACAATACCTGGTTAAATTGCAACACAAAAACATGACATTTTTGCCAAATTATCCCTTCCTTACTCACAGATGCTCTAATGTGGACCCTGGAATATACAGTGCCTTGCAAAAGTATTCACCCCCCTTGGCATTTTTTTGTGTTTTGTTGCTTCACAACCTGGAATTAACATGGATTGTATGAGGATTTGCATCATTTAATTTACAGAACATGCCCACAACTTTGAAGATGTTTTTTTTTTATTGTGAAGCGAACAACAAATAGGACAAAATAACAGAAAAAGTCAATGTGCATAACTATTCACTCCCCTAAAGTCAATACTTTGCAGAGCCACCTTTTGCGTCAATCACAGCTCCAAGTCGCTTTAGATAAGTCTCTATGAGCTTGCCACATCTTACCACTGGGATTTTTGCCCATTCCTCCTTGCAAAACTGCTCCATCTCCTTCAAGTTGGATGGTTTGCACTTGTGAACAGCAATCTTTAAGTCTGACCACAGATTTTCTATTGGATTGAGGTCTGGGCTTTGACTAGGCCATTCCAACACATTTACATGTTTCCCCTTAAACCACTCAAGTGTTGCTTTAGCAGTGTGTTTGGGGTCATTGTCCTGCTGGAAGGTGAACCTCCGTCCTAGCCTCAAATCACGCACAGAGTGGTGCAGGTTTTGCTCAAGAATATCCCTGTATTTAGCACCATCCATCTTTCCCTCAACTCTGACCAGTTTCCCAGTCCCGGCTGCTGAAAAACATCCCCACAGCATGATGCCGCCACCACCATGTTTCACTGTGGGGATGGTGTTCTTTGGGTGATGTGATGTGTTGGGTTTGCGCCAGACATAGCGTTTTCTTTGATGGGCGAAAAGTTACATTTTAGTCTCATCAGACCAGAGCATCTTCCTCCATACATTTTGGGGGTCTCCCACATGCCTTTTCGCAAACTCAAAACGTACCATTTTGTTTTTTGCTGAAAGTAATGGCTTTCTTCTTGCCACTCTGCCATAAAGCCCAACTCTATGGAGCGTACGGCTTATTGTCGTCCTATGTACAGATACTCCAGTCTCTGCTGTGGAACTCTGCAGCTCCTCCAGGATTACCTTAGGTCTCTGTGCTGCCTCTCTGATTAATACCCTCCTTGCCTGGTCCGTGAGTTTGGTGGGCGGCCGTCTCACCATTGCTGGTGGCCATGTGCCAAGACCGTCAGGGGAATGTTGATACTCCACATTATCACAAATTGGACCTGTCATGTGTATTAACCCTTTATTATAATATATGATATCTTATGATCATCTTATTATTATTATTGTTATTATTATTATTATTACTAGTGAATTGCCCGTCAAAAAATTAGAGAAGTAGAATTGTAAGTCAAGGAATGGTGTTTGGCACACAAATTAAGTGTTTTGCTTGTGTGAGTACTTTTTGCGCTGATTGCGAGCCTCGTGGTGAGCGCCTTTGGCGCTCATTGTGTGGCTGGTAATGAGCTCCTTTGCCGTTTATTGCGATCGTGTGTTGTGGCGTTTTTTAAAGTTTTGTATATATATATGTTTTAATGATAAATAATTACTAAATAAATGAAATTAATATACTTTGCCTATTTGTAATTAATATATGCAGCAAGCAATGTGCTGAAGAGCTAACAATCTGTTTTGGTGTTCCTGCAGCATCCAATGTAGATTTGCACTGTTGTTGAGCTGAGGTGTAAGTGTGAGAAATGTGTGCAGTGTGTAGTGTAAATAGGCTGCATGCGCGAGGAGAAACCGTTAGTGTAGCTGTGTACTTCCGCATTGTGTAAGTTAGTGTTGTAAAATGGCGGCGAATGTGTATGTGGTACACGGGTGTGGATAATTTAGCGTCCTTGGTAATAGTGTAGGTTGTAACCCGTACAGCTTTTTGTAAAAGTCGTAGGTGCTTGGTGGTGTTTTGCAGCTTTAGGGGCCGTGTAGCCTTGTTTTCATTTTTTTCAGCGGGCATTTTTTCTCTTGCTTAGGGGATTTTCGAGTGTCTAAACTTTGGTGCTCCTTGCTTGGCCACAGTTGCTGCGGGCTCGCTTTGCGAGCCAGCAGTTTACCCATTGCGTTACCAACGGGTTTTGGCAAGCCTGGCTGCTGACAACTATATATGTGATTATTATATGTATTAAACTATTGAATAGTAGCTAGGGGTCATTAGTTTACAGATATAGGCATGTGACACAAATGGGATGTATGTGGATGTACCATAAACACAACCATTCAAAACACACTGACACAGTGAGAATGGTATAACAAAGCTTTATTTCATACACAGAGCACAATCAGAAATGGACAAGACTGTGCATTAATACGATAGGTGTGGTGTGGGTGAATACAGAAAGGGCAAGAGGCTGTGGGCAATCAAACGACACCTGAAGGGTTAACTGTTAGACAACATCATATGGATAAAGCATAGAATCTACTCGGGTCACATGTGGTCAGGACACCACAGTAACCATAATCGGATGTGACATAGGAACATCATTTAACACGCCATTTCATAGAAATAACCATTAATGCGCATACAGCAACCATATGGTCTCCATCTGCTGTATTAAGCAGATGATAGAAATCATGGATCATGTGGTACTAATCAATTCCACACACTGTGTTTTCATATGTTACTGCCGATTGATAAATAGATGATAGGAATCTGGAAAACATAAAGAGGAGGTGTTAGAACAATCAGGAGCTGTTATTATAGTACATTGTTTTTGCTCTGGACAATAAACCAATTAACATGAACGTCGTCTATGAGCAGTGATAACCATATTGATTCTGTTCTGTTCAATCAGCCTTCCCGGAATATGTTGAGGATGTGTAATACAACAAGGCATGCTTCACTGTGAACACAATCTTTTAGCTAAAAGTACTATCACTATATACATGGAATTGTTGTGCCTTGCTGATATCACATCTCACTGGTATATGGTGATACCAAGGCCAGACAGATTACACTATTCACATTACTCCTAAACACATGCACATTGATCCTGATGGTGCATTTTGTTTGGATGACATTAAATACATTAATCCACTCTCATACTGTTAACAGAATGAAATGCAACAAAAATGCATGTATAACTACTGCTTTGGATTAGCAGATCCTAATGGCACCGTGCAACTCTAAAGCCAGGACACTATTCATTATAACTGAAACTCATACCAGTCATATTCATTGTGTTCTTGTTCATATGTGCAGTGGTGAATGACACTGATCAAATGCCTGTTGGGAAACGGGTTGAGTGTTTACTCACATGATGGTATTGTACTGCTCGAAGATGAAGAACATGCCTTCATGGTCATGAGAGTTGGCTATTAACATCGACAAAAACACAAACAATATATCAATCATAACAATATTCTGATTAACTACAACACCTCATCTCAAGGTAAATCCACATTGAACATCTATTGTTAAAATGTTAAACGTAACCAGACATGTACACCCCCTGTAGGCCATGATTTCCCTCAAGGTCAGGGGTGGTGGTGTTGATGGCATTGTGGCTGATGTTGACGGTAGCAGGGCCGGAGGTGTCGGCAGCAGGGCCGGAGGCGTCGGCAACCACTACCACCTCCAGTGGTGCCTCCCCCTGTTCCGCTGTGGTTAGACTTGTCCTCCTGGGTACTGAAATGGAAAAAAATATATATTTGAGTCATGGTCACCTGTGATTGACTGTGGTGCTTGTGTTACACAGCGGAATCACGGCCTGCATAATGAGCATTGTGGATCATGGCTCATATAAATATGTGTACTGCAAGTGCGGTGTGCCATCTGCATGTGCATCAGACACATGCTCTGCTGGATCTCCTGTGCAGTGTGTTAGACTGACCAAACTGTGACATGTTCCCAGCAATAGTTGATAATATGCAGCTGAGACATGGTCCAGGTTAGGACAGTATATGACACGCACATGCAGTCCTACAGAGTCTATATCCAAATATGCCGCAGTTTGCACACCCAGACATGTACTCTCCTTTGAATGTCAAATCAATCTTGATCTAATAGCAAGTTGTACTCAGAATCTGTTTGAAATACAGGTATTGGCCAGACATTTCATTGATACAAATTATAAAAATGATAGGTTTGCTACCAGGATTTACATGGTTATTGATGTCCCATATATTTTCAGTCATAACCATGGGGCTTACAGTGCTATTGTTTGTCAGTTATCTATCTGTGTGGGCAGGGGTGTAGGAGCCAGAATAGTCCTAGGGGGATACAGCTCCTTGTATACATCAGCCAGAGTAAAAGCTTATTTATACATACATACAAACATCATGTTATCTGCAGGGTATTTGTCCACCTCACCCCCCCCCCCCCCCCAAGTTCATACACCATCGTGTGTGGTATGGTATGATACTCACTCTGCATGGTTCTTGGCACACCCGTGTCCCTCTGTCCTGGTAGGCCCACCACTGCCGCTGGCTCAATCCACTCCCTCAGGGGTACCTTCAGCCGGCTGTCATCATATCTGTGTTTTACAGACCTTACGTCCCTATTTGCCACCCCTAATGCCGCAGCAGCTGAAGCAATCTGACTCCAGGCCTCTGCCATCTGGCTATCCCTCACATCTCTCCTACCATGTATGATCTGATACTGGGCACGGATTTCACTCAGGAGGATGTCCATCTCCTCTGGGCTATAATTGGGGGCCCTGCACTCTGCCACAGCCTCTTGCCCTCTCAACTGTGTGAATGCCTGGCCTCACTGTCCTCTCCCTCGGGCCGGTACCTCCTTCCCTGAGGATCAGGCCCCTGACCCTACACTTTGTGTGCCTACATCTGGAGGCAGATCCCTCTGAGGCAGATCCCTGACCTCCCTGACCTGGTTCTCTCTCTCTCCATACCGCTAGCTCCTCTCTCTCTCCTCCTCCTCTCCTCACTCTCCTCCTCCTCTCCTCACCCTCCTCCTCTCCTCACTCTCCCCCTCCGGTGTTCCCCTCTCTCTCCTCCTCTCTCTCCTCACTTTCCTCCTCCCCTCCTCTACCCTATTATGATTTATGAAATAAAAATAAAGATAAATATAATAGATATGTGGATGTGTATCTGGTAAAACAAGAATGTGAGTATTATGTGTAGTAGATGGGGGTATGGGGGGTGTACTTTTAAAGGGTTTTAATTGTTTTACCACTAAAGTGCCTTTTGATGTAAGTAGCAATCTTTTGTAAGAGATGAATAAAAGGTGCAGTGCCGTATAAATAAACTATTATGTACTGGGTTATAACAAAAAAAGCTGGTCTGTAATATTATATTTTTCAAAGTCTGGTCATATAAACTCTAAATTAGAAGTTTTAATAATCATGGAAACACGGCCAAAGAGTTTATGAATAATATCTTTTTGTGTGAAATCATTACAATCTGAATTATTGTGAATGCGGAAATTAAAGCCTGGTATTTCGGAATCTGACTCATGTTGGAAAATGTGTTAAACAGCAATATTCAGTGTGGGGGGGGGATTTTGAAGGGGAAAAGGAGGTAACAGCCTTGATTGTGAATTAAAATAACATTTTGGAGGAAGGATTAAAACTGTTTAAGTTATTTGCTTAGCTAGATGCGCATTCAAAAATATTTCAATAAATATCAACTTTGTGAATGTACAATAGATTCTCCATGTCAGGGCAGTAGCCGAGCTAGAGAATGGAAGACCCTGGTGCAAAAAAATGCTTTGTGCTGCCCCCTGCCGGGAACACAATCACTTAGTGCTCCTTCCTCAGACCCCTTCCCATAACTGCTCCCCTCCCCAAGACCCCTCCCATAACCGCATGCCTTCCCAAGATCCTCACCCATTGCTGCTCCAAGACCCCTTTCCAATATATATATATATATATATATATATATATATATATATATATATATATATATATATATATATATATATATATATATATATGTGTATATATATATATATATATATATATATATATATATATATATATATATATTTATAGTAATTTAATAATTATCTATATATACATATATATATATATATATATATATATATATAAAATATCAGATTACTAATCTACTAGATTACTGGACAATCACGGCTGCATCACAAAGCCATCCCCACACAGCATCCAACCACTCTCAGCACCCACCTCACATAGAACCCATCCCTATCTCCTTTCATCCTCCATCACAGAACCCATCTCCCTGTACTTTGCTCCCTTACCTTCTTCCCTGATACACATCCCCAGCATGCAGAACTGCTCCACAGATTCTCTTATTTAATCAGAAACACACCAATTTGCAGACCGAGGGACTGTGTGTTCAGCCAAAGAGGCACAAGGGGGCCGAAGGGAGCCGTGGAAGGTTGGGACATGCTGGGGGGCTCCATGGAGCCCCTACACTACAGCAAAAAATGTAATGTAAAAAAAATTACACCCCCCCAGAGGGTTGGTGCACTGTACCATCTGCACCACTGGTATATATAACACAAAACATATTTGCAATGTATAAGATGAGGCTTTTAATGCACAACTGAGATTTTAGGAATAAATGGTCTCTTTAAATATATGTATATTTACCAGAACCAACTTATCTATCAGTGATTAATGAATTATGCTGATTAGACAGTTCTATTTATAATCCTATGAGATCAGTCTGATGGTGAGTGACATAAACTCAGTGAGCAGACACTCAGACTGGTCTAGTCCAAAGCATTTCACCCTTGTGGGGAGCCAGTGAGGTTAAGAAAGCTTGGGAAATGTTGACAAGTTAAGCCACACGTAATCCGGTATTATTTAAAATAAGTGACTAACGTTGCGCCAAGTGTCTTTATATAAGGGAGATTTAAAGCTCTTACTTCAGAAGATACAGTAACATTTTTGGTTAAAGTGACAGTGACATCAAACATGATATTTTAATATATTGCCCAGGATGCTATTACACAACAGCCTGATAAGATCTAGGTTGTAAGTAAAGTGCAGCTTTCCTATCGTTGCTCTTGGTAACCTTAACAAAATATATTTTAGGCTCTCTGTTTTAGTAGTTTTGTTGGCTTTTTTAATCATTTATTATTTTTTTAGCAAATTAGGAGGTTACATCAAATTGATGATCTACTTCAAGTTGTTGTTGTTCAGTCGTGTCCAACTCTGTGACCCTGTCATTCCAGGCACATATTGTGTTCGATTGTGCTTATCCATAAGGTTTTCATGGCAAAGATACTGGAGTGGGCTGTCTCATTAGAGAGGTGGGATTTATCCTGATTGAGCTGGATACGTCTGAGCTTCTTTCACTCAAACAAAACCTGCTCTCAAGTTGGACTGTGGTGGGTGTCTATATAATGTTACATACGCAACCACAATACATATTGATATTACTCAAGCACATTTACTCACACTCATTTTCGATCACACATACTCACATGCTATATATATATATATATATATATATATATATATATCTTATGGATCAAAGCTTTCACGGGAAAGACATACTGCTCCTCTAGTGGCCAAATCTGGTAATACATCATTAAGTTTAATTTTGCTATTTTTTGTGTCCCCTGTTCACATAATCTGTGTGATTTGTCCCCCCTATCCCCCCAGTTCCTACACCCCTGATCTAATGGATAACTATAGATGCCATATCACTGATGTTACCACTCAAATATAACCTATTTTTAATGCACATAGGAATCAGCGGTAAATATCACTTAGAATCATGTCCATTTGTTTGTTACTTAAAAACATGTAACAGCGGAAGCCAATTTTAGTCCTGGAGAGCCACACACGCCTGGATTTGAAGATTTCCTTTTTGTGCGCAGGTGGGTCAATCAGGATTACTGAAGTAGCAATAGTCTTGCCTGTAAACAGCAGAGATATCCTCAAATCCCGGCCTGTGTGTGTCTCTCCAGGACTCAACTGACCCCTAGAGGAATTCCCTGTAAAGTAGTAGTAATGTCTGTGCTGTCAGTAGAGCTAATGTGATGTATTCATATGTGATACATACAGAGGTGGTGGCTTGTGTGAGTCTTATAGGATGAACATTTTTATTGGTTTCCAAGTATTGGAGTTATGTGTTGTCCTATGTGTGCTCTTTGTATTTAAGTCAGGGGTGTGTTTCTGCCTTGGCCCATGAGGCCAAAGTCTAGGGCTGCACATTTACAGAGCAGTCGGCTGCAAGGAGACCCAGTGCAGTACATTATAATATACTAGCGACTTGCCCATCAAAAAATGACGGCAATAAGATTGTAAGGCAAGTAATGGTGTTTGCTTGCGAAAATATTTTTTTGGGTGTTTTAAGATCCTTCGGCGCTCATTGCGAACCTCGCGCTGAGCGCCTTCGGCGCGCATTGCGAGGCTCTTGGTTGTTTGTGTGCTATGAGCAGCGTTGGTGTTTTTTTTTGGGTATGGCAATGAATAATTTATAAAATAAGAAATTCAAATACTTTACCTATTGAGAAGTAATATATGCAGGAAGCATTGTGTTGAAGAGCTGGCAATCTGTTTTCATGTTGCTGCATCATGAGTGCTGTGGAGCTGCTGTGTAAGTGTCATGAATGTGTGTAGTGTAATAGTGTGCGTGCGCGAGGCAAATCTGTTAGGGTAGCTGTGTACTTCCGCATTGTATAAGTTAGTGTAAAATGGCGTCTAATGTGTGGTACACGGCTGTGGCTGAATTTGCGTCCTTGTTTTTGGATGTCGTCTGACTTTTTCGGTAAATCCGTAGGTTTTTGGTGGTGTTTTGGGTCCTTTAGCCTCGTTTTCGTTTTGTTTGGTGGACATTTTTTCTCTTGCTTAGGTGATTTTCGGGTGTCTAAACTACGAAATTTGGAGTTAAATCTAGGTGTAACTTCACTTGCAGAGGTCCTGGGTGCCCCCCCTTGCTGTGAGTAAGCTTTTTATGTGTTTGTTGTGTATATTTATTGTGTTTCTAATGTTTTTCGGGTCACACGGGTTGAGTCCTTGTTTTTGGATCGGGTACGTCTTTTTCGGAAAATCTGTAGGTGTTTGGTGGTGTTTTGCGTCTTTAGACTGCTGTAGCCTCGTTTTCATTTTTTTCGGCTCCATTTTTTCTCTTGCTTAGGGGATTTTCGGGTGTCTAAACTCTTCTATTTTGACTTAAATTGAGGTGTAACTTCAGTTTTCGAGGTCCTGGGTGCCACCCACCCCCCCCTCCCCCCTTGCTGTAGGTAAGCTTTTTATGTATTAGTTGTGTGTATTTATTGTGTTTTTCATGTTTTCATGTGCGCGGGTTTCGGCCTGTTTTTGCGAGGTCGTAATGGGTCGTAACGCGTCTCGTATTTTTGTTTCGTAACTCTGTAAATTTTGCGAGGTCCGCAGTTGCTGGCTTATAAGAATAAAGTGATACATCTGTCTGCAGGTGTACTTGAAACTTTCTAACACACCATCTACATAAATATATATGAATTTATAATTCCAAATATATCAAAGAGAAAGGAGGAGCTGCAAGTGGGGGGTGGAGCGCACAAATCGGAATGGCCTAGAGCTGCATGCAACCTAAATCTGATATAAGTATATATATGGTTAGGGGTGGAATTGTGGGTCTTAGAGGTTGATACAGTATTGATTTCCACATCTATAACATCTGTGCCTAAAAATTCAAACCAATGCTAAATGTAGGAAAGTATAAAAACCAATGCTGCCATATAACTTTATTTGTATATAAATGTGTATTTTCAGGGGATTTTGTGAATCTTAAAGGAAAAAAAAAACTCCAATTATAGGTTGAAAATCTTTTATTGATTTCCACGTAACAACATTTGCTTTTCCATACTGTGATACTGAGTACATAATCATATAAATACATTCTGACTCTTATAGGGATTAACAGAATTTATATTTCTATACCGAGACACTGAGGGCATACATTTTAATATAGACACCTTTAACTATATTTGCATAAAAAGTTATACTTTTTTGAGTCTCCTACAATGAAAAATTATTACTGTTCTGAACAAACAAAGATTTTGGACATTTATATGTGACCTATACAATAGGTAAATATATTGTGTGCTATACTGAGTCTTAGGACGAACATTTCTATTGGCTTCCAACTATTGAAATTACGTGTGTTCCATTGTGAAACATACAAGTAGAGTTTGAATTTAAGTCAGGGGTATGTTTCTGCCTCAGCCCATGAGGCCTAGGACAGCACATCTCCACTTGATACATACAAGTTTTGTCATTGTTCAGTCCTTCAGTCGTGTCCGACTCTCCATGACCCTATGGACGCAGCACGCCAGTCAAATCTTGTGTCTGTTTGTGCCTATCCTTAAAGGTTTTCTTGGCAAGGATAGTGGAGCAGGGTGCGAGTTCCTTCTCTCGTGGATCACAATTTGTCTGACCTCTTTGCTATGACCTGCCCATTTGGGTGACCCTTCATGGTATAGCTCACAGCTTCAATGAGATGCACAAGCCCCTTTACTATGGCAAGGTAGCGATTTAGCAAAGGAGAACAAGTACAGTTTGTCTTTAAGTGTATATATATATATATATATATATATATATATAGTAGCACAAACAATGAATAGTACATTTGTGATTCCATTTGAATGTCTAAAAAATAAGTTAATAAACTTATTTCCTACTCAAATTTCTCCGAAATACAGTTGTTGCACTGCACTCTGGGAAACTCGACAGGGACATGCAAATGATACCACAATGCACGCTCACTCTATTAATCCAAAAACCATATACCTGGCTCCTTTTACGCATATGCTCACTGTATTTCACAGCTTTAAGCACAGCACAGGATGAATTATGCACAAACTAGGAGTCATATATGTTGACTGAACATTATTGATTTCCACATATGTGTAAACATTTAAATGAATGCTAGACGGATAAAAAATAATCCAATGAAAAAGTTGCAATATAACTATTTTTTTCTAAATGCATATTTTATAAATTTTAAATGAAGAACAAAACACCAATCATGTTTCTACGTAAAATTAATATATTTTTCTCTAGTTCTTTGATTAAGTGATGAGATTCACTGTAAATTTTTTCTACAAGAAGAAATATTTTTTATTGGTTTCCACCTATATTATTATTATTATTATTAACATTTATTTGTAATGCGCCAACATATTCCGTAGCGCTATAGAAATTTTCTATCTAAAAATCCCAAACAATGCTGAATGTAGGAAGGAATAAATATCCTTCCAGGGCGCCAGTGCGAGGGGCAGCCTGCAACGTTTTTCTAATTTGTTCCAGGCTCCCCGGCAGCTGAGGGGTTAAACAGAAATTGAGTGGGTACGCTCCGGGGCAGCACTGCTGCAGAACATAGCAGTGTTCGTGAGAAGGAAAGTCATTTCCCGAAAACACTGCAGACACATTGCCCCGGGCCGTCTAAAACCTTTGGAGACTAAAATGGCTTGCAGGAGTTAGAAGTAATAAGGTGTTTTTTTCCCTTTTCTTTCTCCTTGACTGAAATCCTGTAAGGTTCCTATGAATTTGCCAGGGAAACAATGGCACCATTTTTTGTGTGTGTGTATTTTTATATATGGGTATTAAGATCTATTACCAATCTGACATTCCTTCGATTAGATTATTCTGGAGCGTGATGGTAAATTGTACTTTGCTTGTTTAGTATTGAAAGCTTTGAGAGGAAGCCAGGCGGCAGCCGAGGATTAGTGGGGTGGACTGGGTTTGTGATACTTAAATCAATTTTGCTTTCACTAAATAGTGTTGGATCTCTTGGAACAACGGGACTGGTGATGTTTGTGCAATGCTACATTATGGAGGCATTATGGAAACAATTATTGTATACTGGAGGAATGAGGACGTGTGCACAGCATATACAGGGCACAATTACACATTTAATTTTTTTTTATTTAACATTTTCAAGGATATTTAGTTTTCTTGGACAGGTCTTTTGAATAACTAAACAAGTTAGTCGACCAAATTAAATTAAAAAAAAAGTGTGTGTATATATATATATATATATATATATATATATGTGTGTGTGTCTGTTTTTTCAGTCATTCATTCATGTCCAACTCTCCGTGACCCTATGGACCGCAGCACGCCATGTCTGGTTGTGCTTATCCGTAGGATTATCTTGGCAAATATACTGGAGTGGGTTGCCAGTTCCTTCTCCAGTGGACCGCAACTTGTCTGACCTCTCTGCTATAACCGCCCATCTTGGGTGACCCTATATGGTATATCTCACAGCGGGTCATATATATATATATATATATATATATATATATATATATATATATTACTTAAGATTGTAAGCTTGCGCGTTTTCAATCTTGCATGGTGCTTTGGGGATAGATAGATATGATGTAAAAAAAAAGGGCCTCATTCTTTTAAGGGCCGAAAAATGGCTGCAAAGCTGTGATTACTTGCAGCCAGCTTACGGCCCTACGTCTAAACCTGTAGGTCTATTTTACCCATTTAAGGGCGTGACGGAGGCTAATCCCGCAGCCGTTGCAGGTCTGATGTGGGACTCGGACACGTAAATTGAACAGAATTACAAAAAAAATGATTTTCAGATTTGAGTGTAGGGGAATGTGCTATGAATTCTAACACCTCCAATCACTTTCACTTCTCATGAAAGCACAGGATGGCTTTATTATGTGCTTAATTGGTGCTACGATTTGTAAGTAAGAGCCTTGCGGGACCTTTTTGGTGTAAGTAAGCTGCGGCACGATTTTAGCGAATTACGGCCTTGACGGAAGGGTTCGCGTAGCATTTGAATAGCGACCTGGGCTTTCTTGCGGCCACAACTCTTGCGGTCGCGTAAGATCATAAGATCAAAGGCTTTGATGGAAGTAAGCTCATCGCAAGCGGCCGTAGCTCAACGGCCGTAAGCCGCCCGGAGGCCGCAAATTGATTAGTGTCATAGCCTGCGGCCTCCCCTTGCGGCCTCATAGCTCTTACAGCCCTTAATAGAATGAGGCCCTAAGTCAATATACTTGTTTCCTTTCTCAGGTTTCTCAGAAATACAGCTGATGCACTGCACTCTGGGACACTGGGTGGGGACATGCAAAGGAGACCACGATACGCTCTCACTCTATTAATCCAAAAAAACACTATATACATGGCTACACATACACACCCATTATATACATTCATTATTCTTTTCTGAGACATCCAGAGATTGTGTGTGTGTGTAAACTAATGAGCAATGCCTTAGTCCTGTTGAATGTTCTGACAGTTTGAGCTGCTTGAGCAGAAATCAAAATGGTTGATCCCACAGCAGCATAATTGCATTAAAATAAATAAATTATAGGCTGTATTAGTTTGTACCTTGGATTGCCTGTTATCTGGATTAAATATTTGACTGTAGTTTAGATAAGACATTTGTAACGTTTGTAATAAAACAACAATAATAGCAACTGTGTAAGCAATGAACATAAAAGCATTTTTAGAGAACATCTTAATTTGTGTACCCTTTGTGTATAGAAGGATCCAGTTTGTTTAGCTTTAGCACTTCCTGATAGCATAGAGACTGATCTGTCTACTGGCCAATGGAGGGAGAGGTGAGGAGGATGTGTTTTATCACTGTATCATGCAGAATAACTCATATTTATTTACCCAGTCAGATGCAGGCACCTTACAAGGGTAATTGCAAGCCCTGCTACTGCAGAAAAGTTAATGCCCCTCTCATAAATGCAAACTTCACCAAGGTATAATGGATGCCTCAAGGGACCAGCATGCACATCAACAGTTATTTTTAATTAATTAAAAATGTAATCAATTACTTTTTTCGTGCATGATTAGTCAGATTTTTTTTTAAACATCTATATTTTTTTCATCCTACTGTTATCTTTTATATTTAAAAGTAGCAGAAGTAGTTAACCAATGGGTGTAAGTTAGTACTGTTTTCTTCACTTGCCATTTTAAAGGGACTCTATAGGAAATTTAAATTTTGTTTTACACAAGATTTTAAATTATCTGACATAATTAAAAAATGTATCAAATAAGTATATACTTCCCTTACTTCTAAGAAGCTGCCGAAGAAACATATTCACACCTTATGGAACCTCCCCATTTCTTCCTGTTCTCTCTCATGTAGAATGCCATGTTCTACAGAAGTGATTAAGGGTCACACCCATAGAGGAGGGGCTTTAGAAAGAGAAGAGGAAGAAAAGGGGAGGATCCAGATGGTTACATTCTGTTACTCTGGGGGCATGTGGGAGAAGTATCTGTTTATTAAATCTATTGAGTTTATGCTATTTATTTATTAAATTGATTATTTATTTTTTTTAAATGTAGTTTACCGGCTACTTAGAAGTACTCAAACTGGACAATGTAACAGTCTAGCATTTCTCTACACTTTGCCACATTAAACACCTGCATGGAAATGAGCACCACACTTTGCTACAGTTTGTAAAAGTTTATAGGTGCTCCAGCCGAAATATGGTGGGCAAAAAACAGCACTTTTCAGTGTATTTTTACTCACAATTTTACATACTCACAAACAACATCTTTCGTATCACAACAAATTGAAAAGTTGTTTATGCAAATCTTTACTATTTAAAAGCTATGGACGGTGGTCCTTTAACTATTTTAAATGAACACTGAAAACATATAATTTAAAATGGATATTAGGCCTGCTTCCAAAATCATCTGTAAACTCACTGCCCACAGCAATATCAGCGGGACTTGTCATTTTCTAGGTGCTGTCCCACCCACCCTGCTGAATATGACACATTTACAGCTAAATATAGCTTTGTTTATATCAACCCGATTTACTAATGCCATTATTTTTCCCGGAGACAATTATTTTACACCTTCAAATTAAACCACATTTTCTCTGGCGTCTTTTCAAATTCAACCTGTGGTGATTCTACACAAGTTGACGTCCGAGACAGATTGACAGGTCATGATGCCATGGAGGCATATGCAAGCTTTTTTATTTGACAAGCAAAAGTACCACAAGCTAGTCGCCAACAAATAAGGAACCATACAGGATAGAGTCTTCTTCACCTTGGATAAGTCCATTTGAAGGTGTAAATGTATTTGTAGGGCGGGTGGGTTGTGTTATCCCCTGAGGCTCTGTATTAATTAGGTGTCATAGCCTTAGTTGGGTGCCAGTGATTAATTGTGTGAGCAAGTATTTGTAATTGACATTGTGATTTAGTTGATTGTTCTTTAGTATTGTTGTATAAGGCTGGGTTGACCATTAGAAAGGCATTTTTGTGCTTTAGGACATGTAGGCTTCAGTTTTATTTCATTAGAGCCCATAAAATGTTTTCTTTAGGCTATATTTCTTCTTGTACTGGGACACACGTAGCCCCTTCAGTGTCTCGTAAGTGTTCTTGTAAGGGTTTATCAGCTGTTGCGGGACTTTGAGTTTAGACGTAAGGATTTGTCTCACTGCAAGCACTCGCAGAGCCTTAGGAGAACACTTAAGATTGTCAGTAAGCTCTCACATGAGCCAGGTAATAGCACTTTAAGTAAAATCTCCTGTAGATCAGGGAATAGTTCATACGTAATGACCACTTGGGGAGGATTGTAATAGCTACGTGGTTCCATGGATGTGTTGTGCATATTAATTCGTAAGATTTTATGCGGGAGCCATGTAACCAAGCCCTTAGTTTGCAGACCGTGGCCTCCATTCCATGGCTCTTTGAAGAACAGACTCCCGGACAAACCAGCTAGTCAGTAAGTTTTACTGGCTTCTATTTTCAAGGAGCCATAGAATAACTCGGACACTGAGCTTTTCAAAACTGCTGGAGTTGCGGGTGAGCCTTCCTTTTACAAGAACCATGGAACAGTTATTTTCTTATGGGAGCCAAGGAACAGAGGCCTCAGTTCTTTGAATATGGGAGCCATAAAAGGGAGGCCTGTATTCCTTGTCTATCCACAATTCATTCTAAGTGTATAGTTCTTATAAAGGCTGCTTCAATATCTAAATGAGTCTCCTGGTAGCTCTAGCCATATAGGTGTAGCTGCTACCTACATCAAAGTGAATCAGGAAGGTCCGCCTGGTTCCTGGTTCATGACAATTGGTGGTAGCAGTGGGATGTGCATCTTCTACTATTAAAATATTTGCAAACTGTTTATAAAAGGGACTGTGCTTCAGTGTTCAGTCTGAAGGTTCACACTACAACTAAAAATAAATAAAGCAAACAAAAAACGAAGTCAGTTCCACAAATTTAACTTTTTATGTATTCTAATATATATTTCCCACTCAAATTAAATGCAAAGGTTCAAAAATGCAAAGACAAACAGAAATATCAATCCACTCTGTAATAATCAGTGAATAAAATCACCATTTAAAAAACAACAATTCTTAATAGATGCCTTCAATGATACAGCCACAAGCATCCTTTCGTGAATACATTTCAGGGACTTTCCAGCTATCCATCAGCCCTGTTCAATTAGAACCCTGTAGCGTCATCGGCAAGCCCCCAAGGGCTGCGGGCTTGAAATTTAACTGCGTTACAGAGCTATTAAATAAAACATATTCGCAAGTTAAGGGGCCAGAGACGCAAACCCGTAAAACATTTGTTGAACGTTGGATGTGCGGCTGTGAGCATGATCAATTAGTCAAACCCTCAGTTACGGGTTTAGATGGAGCCAATGGCACCAGAGATCGTCATCATTGCGTCACTGAAAAATGGAGGTTGGATTTAAAAATTTTACGTATTTCATTTGAGAGTTTCGATTGGACCCACATTTTACAAAAAATGCCATATTTATAAAGCCGTAAATATGATATTGTAGTCCATGCAAGTCCCATTATATGTATTACCAAACTGATTGCCAAGATAGATATTATACGGAATTTAAACATAAAAAAAAATATTTTATATTGACGATTTGCGAGCTTCAGAATGTTGTGCTATTTATTTTAATACCTAACATCACTTTCCCTTCACATATAAGTACAGTAGTGTGTGTATATTTGCATTTACAGTGCTACGGATAGGATTTTAAACCACTAGGTCCCCTCTGGTACCCCTTGGCTCCATTTGCGGGTTACGGGGTTGAACGCAAGTGAATTAGTTGCAAATTAATAGCATGATTGGAAACGTAACAGTTACAGGCTTGACAGATTAAAGGATTTGCGTGTGCGCAGTTCAAATTTCCTCGGTTTCTCGCCCTTAGCCCAAAAGTCATTGACGGGTTGCTTTATGGGGCCAATTTAATAGCCGCAAGTTTTGCGGGCTACGTTACGGGCGACGGATTTCAACGTTGGGGGAATTTAATAGGGCTATATATCTGTAGTGCTTAGTGATTTCATCAAGGAGTCTTGAGTGCAAGATTAGCATAAAACACAGACAACTATTTGTACTTATTATTACTTTCAACTACATATGACACTTAAATATCCCATGTGTGTGATATTGGGATAAATGCTCTCCCGCACTTTATTCCCCACTGTCACATCTGCCAGCTATCTCTGCCCAGACTCCAGTTCAACAACATACCTAGACAAAACAAAGAGTCAGAGGCACTCTATCTGAGAACGAACAACACTTAAGTAGGTTCTATAGGCCTGGTTACCTACTCAGAGATCAGCCTATTTCAGCTCACTTGCGCCCTTTTCTAGGATGCTCCCAGGTTAACAGGTTCTTGTCTTCTGGAGCCTTCCATATCTTCCTGTTATCTCTCATTTAGAGGGATTTGTTTCATAGCTGTGACCTCAGACCATACCCACAATGAAGGGCCTTTACACTACCAGTATCTCACAGATGGTGACATGATCTGTGTATGCATGCAGCGGCTCACATGAGAGAGAACAGGAAGAAAGGGGGAGGATCCAGAAGCTGATACTCATTCAATATGGGGCTTCTTAGAAGTGATTGAAGTGTGTATATGTTATATCACAATTACATTGTGGAAGAGAAGATTAAAGGCATATCTAAGTGTACTGGATTATGATGCATCTGATAGAGGAGAATCAGTAGTGCATGCAAACATTTTTTTCTATGAAAAAATACCAAAATAAACATTTACTAACTCACCCTGATGTTTGCTAAATATTTTCAGTTTGCAAACTGCAGCTTTTGTTAATTGACACCCCTGAAAATCCCTGCCAAGATTAGCATAACATTCATAATTTGTTTTGGCCATTCAGGAGAAAGCAGAGGTAAGCTGATACATTTGTATCATACTCTGGGGTTCCTATGTTATAACACAGCCTGAGATATTATTATCATGTATTTGTAACGCGCCAACATATTCCGGATAGCAAGATATGTAGGCTCTATCTATCCTTGTTCTCTGATTCAGCTTTGAGCTCAGACCCAACCCAACCATTTGATTCCATCCAGCAGCAGTTACTTCCTGTGATCTCTACCAGAAAGGTCAAACTCTGTACCTGGCTGCTTTCCTGTGTGTACATGGTTAAGTCAGTTCCGTGTGGGTGTGCAAAGCTGGATTTTACTTTCCTACCTAGAAATGTGTAAGTACACTGAACTTATCTATATAACACATCTTTTTCTGATAATCACTGCCTGTTTCTTACCAAACATTTGAAACCCAGGAAACGTATATATACCTTTAACTAACTTTGTTATAACATTCACATGAGTCAAAACTTTTGCCTAAAGAGTCGCATTAATAATTCCTCTGGCAGGTATTTTGTGTTTCCCAGGCCCATTTTATTTTGTGTACTGAGTTTTCCTCCACCACTTTTGCTTGAAGACAGTTTCACATATTTAATGTCATTTATTTTTTAATTCTCTCTCTTTTCCTCCCAAACTGTTTCCTTCTTTCTTTAATGTCTTAATTGTTATTTCATTGTTCTTCATTCTCATTACTTTATATTCCTCCTCTCGCTTACCTTAAATGACTATTGTGATTAATTGTTTCTGTATTGTTTCTTGAATAACTAAACATGATAATAATAACTAAAGTTATACATTTGGCACCTTGTATGTGTATTTTTTATTTACTGCAGGGCTCCATTTTCAACTGTCTGTTACTTGCTCAGAATGTGCCCTGTAAAGTGAGTTTCCCTTTATCCTTTCAGAAAGCACTAGCAGATGTATCTGCCACATTTTTATTGTGCAGAATGAACATCTTTTGTATTTAAAGTCTCCTCCCATCACAGGAAGTGGATCTGCTGATTCAACATGGCACATTTAATATCATAATAATTGCATATAAAAGTTAATAAACTAGAAAATGTATTAGTTTTTACATTCTAAAAAATGTTGAATATTTTTAGGTGCTGTTCTTCAAAACAGGACATTATAAAAATATGTGCAGAATGGCCTGTTAATAAAATTAGAGGTTTGACTGTATTGCACCCATGGCAGGATTACCCATTAGGCCAACTAGGCAGCTGCCCTGTGAGGGGTGCCACTTCTTAAAAAAATGGTTCCTGGCTTAAATGTTGCAGTTCATAGACTGGCTACTAGGAGGTAAGACAGTTACAACAGGAAAGAGAACTTACAAAGTCAAAAAATTGGTCCGTGCATACCTTGTGTACGCATTCGCAGGGGCTCCTCCACTTCACTGCCTAGGGGCTCCAAAAAGGTAGATACAGCCCTGATTGCCAGGTCCTTGAGGAAGCGTTGTGACGCGAACCCGCGCGTCAACCTGTTTGTCCCGTAGCTCGGACATCACCGGCGGTGTCTGAGAACACTGGCTCCCATCAGTGTACCATGCTGGATATTCAGTCTCCAGATCAGATGACCCCACAATATGATAAGTGTTGTTCCTTATATACCGTATATACTCGAGTATAAGCTGACCCGAGTATAAGCCGAGGCACCTATTTTACCACAAAATACTGGGTAAAATGAGTGACTCGAGTATAAGCCGAGGGTGGGAAATGTGCTGCCCCCTGTGTCTCTTTTGTGCCTTGTGTCCCCCTCTCTCTCCCGTGTCTCTTCTCCTCTCTCCCTTCCCTGTGTCTCTTCCCCCCCTCTCCTTTCCCTGTGTCTCTTCCCCCTCTTCCTTCTCAACCTCCCTCCTCAACCCCACTCCTCATCCTCAACCCCCCCATCCTCATCCTCAACCCCCCCATCCTCAACCCCCTCCTCAACCTCCCTCCTCATCCTCAACACCCTCCTCAACCCCCCTCCTCATCCTCAACCCCCTCCTCATCCTCTTTCCTCATCCAACCTCCTCATCCTCCCTCCTCATCCTCAGGCCCCCTCCTCATCCTCAGCCCCCTCCTCAACCTCCCTCCTCAACCTCAACCCCCCCATCCTCAACCCCCCTCCTCAACCCTCTCCTCAACCTCCCTCCTCAACCTCAACCCCCATCCTCAACCCCCCCATCCTCAACCCCCTCCTTAACCCCCTCCTCATCCTCAACCCCTTCTCAACCTCAACCTCCCTCCTCATCCTCAACCCCCTCCTCAACCTCCCTCCTCAACCTCATCCCCTCTCCTCAACCCCCCTCCTCCTCCTCAACCCCTTCCTCAACCTCCCTCCTCATCCTCAATCTCCCTCCTCATCCTCAACCTCCCTCCTCAACCTCAAACCCCCCATCCTCAACCCCCCCATCCTCAAACCCCCCCTCCCCATCCTCCCTCCTCATCCTCCCTCCTCATCCTCCCTCCTTATCCTCCCTCTTCATCCTCCCTCCTCATCCTCAGGCCCCCTCCTCATCCTCAGGCCCCCTCCTCAACCTCAACCCCCCATCCTCAACCCCCCTCCTCAACCCTCTCCTCAACCTCCCTCCTCAACCTCAACCCCCATCCTCAACCCCCCCATCCTCAACCCCCTCCTTAACCCCCTCCTCATCCTCAACCCCTCCTCATCCTCAATCTCCCTCCTCATCCTCAACCTCCCTCCTCAACCTCAAACCCCCATCCTCAACCGCCCCATCCTCAAACCCCCCCTCCCCATCCTCCCTCCTCATCCTCCCTCCTCATCCTCCCTCCTTATCCTCCCTCTTCATCCTCCCTCCTCATCCTCAGGCCCCCTCCTCATCCTCAGGCCCCCTCCTCAACCTCCCTCCTTAACCTCAACCCCCCATCCTCAACCCCCCTCAACCCCCTCCTCAAGCTCCCTCCTCAACCTCAACCCCCCATCCTCAACCCCCTCCTTAACCGCCTTCTCATTCTCAACCCCCTCCTCATCCTCAACCCCCTCTTCATCCTCAACCCCCTCCTCATCCTCAACCTCCCTCCTCATCCTCAACCCCCCTCATTTCTAAACCCCCCCTCATTCTAAGCCCCCCCCTCATACTACCCCTCTAAATCCCCCCCCCCCCTCCTCACTTACCTGCTCCGGCCTCCTCTCCTTCCAGGTCTTGATGTGGCGCGCATGTGATGTCACATGCGCACCACGTCATTAGCATATACCGGCACCCGGAGTATGGGGGGGGTTGAGGATGAGGAGGGGGGAGGGAAAGAGACACGGGGGGGTTAGAGAGACACAGGGGGGGTTTAGAGAGACACGGGGGGTAGAGAGACACAACGGGGGGGTTAGAGAGACACGGGGGGAGAGTGACTCGAGTATAAGCCGAGGGGGCTCTTTTTAGCCTTAAGAAAAGGGCTGAAAAACTCGGCTTATACTCGAGTATATACGGTATATGAATGTTGATATCATCCATATTGTACAACTATGTTTTCTATATGTATACCTCTATAGTATTTGTTTTGGTAATAGAGGGGGAGCCTGGAATAGCTATTATAGCGATAGGGTGTTATTTATAACAGTTGAGCGTTACATTATTAATTCTTGAAATATATCTATTTTTGCTCAATATTCCAGGACCTCCTAACATATTGACTTTCATCATACATTTATCTATATGATATATTCTTTATCACTAATTTTGCACTTTATATGAGCACTATTTGCTCTTTCTCAGCTATGCTGGTTTGGTATTAGCACTTTAGTCTTTTCAGAGTAGGTTAGCTTTCATAGTTTAGGTAAAGGGGTAATTGGTGATCACCAGTTCCACCATCAGTATTAGTGTATTTAGCACTTTCTATATTTTGTTTTCATAGCTATATATTATTTTGTGAGATAATTTATTTATATTAGTATAAAGGAGTAAATGGTGGGCTCCGCTACCACCAAACTAGTTTTAGTGATCTACACTATGAAGTTATCTATCAGTTACTAATTTCTAGAATAGAATCATATACATATTGTTGGTACTAGAATATTAAATAAAGCCGGTGACGATCATTGCTGCATATATATTTTTTAAATGTTTTTATATTGTATTGTTGATTGATTTGTGTATAATAAGCTATTAGGTTTTATTATATTATTTTTGTTTCATTATCATTTAATTTTACTTTTATATTGTCTACTTAGATTAAAGAGGTTATACTGGTATGGATATATTGTTGTTCTTTCTTCTTAGTTTTTCTGTTAATATTTTTATACTTTTCCACATTGTCAGGTACATATAATATGTATAATAAGATATTTACCGTTATCCCTACATTTGATTTATTGAGTATCGATATCTCTTGTTTATATACACAGCCCTCATTGCACCTATCGACTGTTTAACCAGTCTCAATAGAAGTATTTCTGAATAGTGAATACAATAAGGATGTAATCTTGGTGATGATAAGATAACCTGCTTAGACAGACTGGTAATAAGATGCCTCCTTGCTGTGCTACATTAAAAGATCTCTTGGAATGGTGTGAATTTACATAGCGTTTCATCAACATTACACCCCTGCCAATGGTGTGTAAAATTTATGCAAACTAAGATTAGCTAGATCAATGTGATTTGGGCTTTATTTTTTCTGCCTTCTGGAATACACTCATACATCGATTTAGTCTAAAATACATTAGTTACGTTTACTGAAATGTGAGTGTTTACATATAAATGTATATGTGTTGCAAAGACTAGAACGCAGTGTGTACATTCTCTGTTTTACATTTGGAGAGATACAGACTGCTGCAGAAATATTGAGTTATATTTAGTACCATTGCCCTGGGATTAAGTAGTTGGTCATTATTTATATATAATCTTTTCTACATTATCCAGCACTCCTATTACTTTACTCTGGTTTCTAGCCCTGATTCCCTATTTTTTGACTGTCTCTCTCTCTTTCCAATCCCCAGGTTGACTCTCTCTCATTCTTCTGCCTGTCACTCTCCTACGTTACCCTGACGCTATCCTCCCTTGCTATGGCTGTCTCTCTCTCCCGTGTCTGTCTCTCTCTCCCGTGTCTGTCTCTCTCCTTTTTTGCCACATGTGCCTCTCTCTTCTCTACCCCATCTTTCTCTCCTCTCCCTTGCTATGGCTGTCTCTCTCTTTTCACTCCCTATATCCATCACTTTCCTTATTTGTCCTGGAACTGTTATCTTTATATCTTTGTTTCCTGTCTGTGTCTCTCCTCCCCTGCCCAGTCTGTCTCTCCTCCCCTGCCCAGTCTGTCTCTCTCCTCCCCTGCCCAGTCTGTCTCTCTACTCCCCTGCCCAGTCTGTCTATTCTCCCCTGCCCAGTCTGTCTTGTTCCTCCCCTACTCTGTCTGTCTTCTCTCCTGCTCTGTCTGTCTCTCTCCTCCCCTGCCCAGTCTGTCTCTCTCCTCCCCTGCCCAGTCTGTCTATCTCCTCCCCCGCTCTGTCTGTCTCGCTCCTTGCCTACCCAGTCTGTCTCTCTCCTTCGCTGCCCAGTCTGTCTCTTCTCCCCTGCCCAGTCTGTCTTGTTCCTCCCCTACTCTGTCTGTCTTCTCTCCTGCTCTGTCTGTCTCCTTATTTGTCCTGGAACTGTTATCTTTATATCTTTGTTTCCTGTCTGTGTCTCTCCTCCCCTGCCCAGTCTGTCTCTCCTCCCCTGCCCAGTCTGTCTCTCTCCTCCCCTGCCCAGTCTGTCTCTCTCCTCCCCTGCCCAGTCTGTCTCTCTACTCCCCTGCCCAGTCTGTCTCTCTCCTCCCCTGCCCAGTCTGTCTCTTCTCCCCTGCCCAGTCTGTCTTGTTCCTCCCCTACTCTGTCTGTCTTCTCTCCTGCTCTGTCTGTCTCTCTCCTCCCCTGCCCAGTCTGTCTCTCTCCTCCCCTGCCCAGTCTGTCTATCTCCTCCCCCGCTCTGTCTGTCTCGCTCCTTGCCTACCCAGTCTGTCTCTCTCCTTCGCTGCCCAGTCTGTAACAGGATAGATCCCTAACTTTATCTAACTAGATTAAATCTCGTAGTGGGGATGATAAACAGGAAGAACTAGTTGGTATAAATAAAAATAATGACCGACTTTAACACTTATAACTCTATGTAATTATGCTAATTTATCCGACTGTGCACGTTCTTCCTGTTTATAACCTCAGATAACTTTACAGCTAATTTGTTTAAAGTGACTAATTATTCAAGCTTGATTATCTCACACTTTCACTCATTTTTTTTTAAACAACAACCAGTTGCAACTATATTTATTTCTATCTGTACTTTTCATTGCTGCAAATAAAGAACTTGGCCATGTAGTGTCGTGATAACATGAGCCAGATATTATAATTAGACATTAATCATTTGTAAAATTCATATTTATTTATTTAAAAGGCAATATTAATGGGACAAGGAATTATACTGGATTTCACTAGGAATACAGTCAGGTCCATAAATATTGGGACATCGACATAATTCTAATCTTTTTGGCTCTATACACCACCACAATGGATTTGAAATGAAACGAACAAGATGTGCTTTAACTGCAGACTTTCAGCTTTAATTTGAGGGTATTTACATCCAAATCAGGTGAACGGTGTAGGAATTACAACAGTTTGTATATGTGCCTCCCACTTTTTAAGGGACCAAAAGTAATGGGACAGATTAACAGTCATAAAACAAACTTTCACTTTTTAATACTTGGTTGCCAATCCTTTGCAGTCAATTACAGCCTGAAGTCTGGAACACATAGACATCACCAGATGCTGGGTTTCATCCCTGGTGATGATCTGCCAGACCTCTATTGCAACTGTCTTCAGTTCCTGCTTGTTCTTGGGGCATTTTCCCTTCAGTTTTGTCTTCAGCAAGTGAAATGCATGCTCAATCGGATTCAGATCAGGTGATTGACTTGGCCATTGCCTAACATTCCACTTCTTTCCCTTAAAAAACTCTTTGGTTGCTTTTGTAGTAAGCTTCGGGTCATTGTCCATCTGCACTGTGATGCGCCGTCCAATGAGTTCTGAAGCATTTGGCTGAATATGAGCAGATAATATTGCCCAAAACACTTCAGAATTCATCCTGCTGCTTTTGTCAGCAGTCACATCATCAATAAATACAAGAGAACCAGTTCCATTGGCAGCCATACATGCCCACGCCATGACACCACCACCATCATGCTTCACTGATGAGGTGGTATGCTTTGGATCATGAGCAGTTCCTTTCCGTCTCCATACTCTTCTCTTCCCATCACTCTGGTACAAGTTGATCTTAGTCTCATCTATCCATAGGATGTTGTTCCAGAACTGTGAAGGCTTTTTTAGGTGTTGTTTGAAAAACTCTAATCTGGCCTTCCTGTTTTTGAGGCTCACCAATGGTTTACATCTTGTGGTGAACCCTCTGTATTTACTCTGGTGAAGTCTTCTCTTGATTGTTGACTTTGACACACATACACCTACCTCCTGGAGAGTGTTCTTGATCTGGCCAACTGTTGTGAAGGGTGTTTTCTTCACCAGGGAAAGAATTCTTCGGTCATCCACCACAGTTGTTTTCCGTGGTTTTCCGAGTCTTTTGGTGTTGCTGAGCTCACCGGTGCGTTCTTTCTTTTTAAGTATGTTCCAAACAGTTTTTTCAGCCTGATGATGGCTTGCTTCACTGACAGCCCTTTGGATCTCATATTGAGAGTTAACAGCAACAAATGCAAATAGCACACTTGAAATGAACACTGGAGCTTGTATCTGCTCTTTGTAAATGGGATAATGAGGGAATAACACACACCTGGCCATGGAACAGCTGAGCAGCCAATTGTCCCATTACTTTTGGTCCCTTAAAAAGTGGGAGGCACATATACAAACTGTTGTAATTCCTACACCGTTCACCTGATTTGGATGTAAATACCCTCAAATTAAATCTGAAAGTCTGCAGTTAAAGCATATCTTGTTAGTTTAATTTCAAATCCATTGTGGTGGTGTATAGAGCCAAAAAGATTAGAATTGTGTCGATGTCCCAATATTTATGGACCTGACTGTATATTATACCTATGTACTATTTACTTTTTTGAACTTTATTTTATTAAGAGGTGGTTTATAAACTGTTTTTTTCTACCTAAAATCTTACAAATAGCTGCTAACTGGTACCTTTCCTCAACAGCCCATGAAGACGGTGCACTTCTAAGTACAGTGGTTCATAGTAACCAATCAGTGACAACATTCTTCCACATGCTACTTAAGAAAGGTCACTGACAGGCTAATTTTAAAGACTGCACTTTACAGTCTGTATATTCATGAGCTGCCGTAATTACAGAGGACAGTCCCAAATAGGTCTTTAACTGTTATAAGAATGCCAGCACATCATCAGCACAGGCGGCATCCGCTAGATGTCGCTGCCAAGATTTTGCTGCTGCTGTCATAGATTTAGGGTTAGGGTGTGGGTAATGGTTCAAGCTTGCTATCTCAGCAGCACTTACAAACTGTCTACAATTTTCTAGCAGCTCCTTGCTGCAACTGCCGCTGCCACTGCTGGCGTTCTCAAACCAGGAAAGATCAGACAATTGTATGATTGAAGCAAACCCCCCCCCCCCCCCGAGCTTTCAAACACTTCCTAATAAAATAACACAATACTTTATATCATATACCTATTAAAATCCAGGAACCTTCCATATCCCTTTAATCTTACATTCAAAGATTCTGGTATCCACCCAATATAAAGTCAATGGGGAGGTGGCTTTGTCTATGAGAAAACTAAATATTCAGATATAATGTTTACCACTAACACAATGCTCTTCATTGACTGAACAATTGTTGTGTTTGTGGTCTTCCTTCGCCACAAGCTTTTGCTGTTGGGGCAGTCTATCAATTAATGTTTATCCTCTAATCATATCCATGGCTGGATTACTCATTAGGCCTGGGAGGGGCGCCACTTTTGAAAAAGAAAATGGCTTCTGGCTTAAACCCCCCACCCCCAAAAAATGCTGCAGTTTATAATCTGGCTACTAGGGGTAATCACCTAGAACAATAGAGTTACCACAGGACAATGAACTTACACGCACTGAAAAGGCAAAAATTGGTCTGTGCATACCTTGCGTACTCACTTGCAGGGGCTCCTCCACTTCACTGCCTAGGGGCTCCAAATAGGTAGATCCGGCACTGATCATATCTGATGGTTCTTAAAACCTTTTAGACCTGTCTCTCGGCCAAACCCCTGCAGTCCTCTTCATTACCTTATCGGGGAGGAGACAAACACTCAGGAGGCTGATACTTTAATCTTTGAAGACATATATAATATTGAATATTACTATTATAAATGATTAAATAGGAATTGTGTTAATGATCATTCCATAACTAAAAGAAGTAGCTCTTCTTGCTAGGCCATTACAGTTGTCTTTTTGATAGGAGATGATGATTTATCTCTGATAATAAATAAAGTAATTAGTGATGTTTTGTTTGAAATAAGTTTATAATACTTTATACCATATACATAGGCTTCATCAGGACAAGCGTGTGGCAGCAGTAAAGATGTGACCCATTTTTGGTCTCTGGTGCCATAAAAGTTTCAAAAATGTGAGAAACAAAAGAAAATAAAAAAACAAGGAAATTCTGATTTGGAGATGTCTTGAGGGCAACTGATTTCACACCATATATTGCTTACATTGTGTCATATCGTAATACTGGTGAATCTCCAGAGCCAACTACAGCAGCAGCATTGTTCAGTTATTATTGCCTGAGGGGCAAATAGACCCCGGGCTTTATTCTATTGCTATTGATCATGCTACATTTTAAATTGTTTAGAGCGCTCTATTTTCTTTCTCCGGAAAATAATTTTGGCCAGTACATAAACCTTTCAGGGGTCTACAATGCAATCAGCACATATTTGCTTGCACTGGGAATCTTAAAGGACAACTGATGTGGTCATACAATAGTGCTTCACTTGTTTAGTAATAAAATCAGTATGAGTGTCTTAAAACTTACATTTGATCTTCAGTGTTTTAGATTCCAGCAGATATACTTATCTCCATCAGGTGTCCAGGGCTGCAGTGAATCTGCACAGGACCCTATGCTGTTAATAGTCTTTCCGCCCTATTAAATTCCCTCAACGTGAATACATTTATCCCGTATCCAGCTGGTAAGAATTACGGCTATTAAATTGGCCTCGTACAGCTACCCGCAAATGAATGCGGAAAAACCCTACAGGACTATGAAATTGGAACTCAGTTGTCACAAAACCTTTGACCTGTCCATCCCGTAACTGTTATGTTGGCAAATCGCTATTAAATTGCTACGAATCCACTGGCATTCAAACCCGTGGCCCGCAAATGGAGCCAAAAAGCCAACGGGTACTAGAGAGGACCCACAAGGGGGTTAAAGTCATATCCATAGCACTGTAAATGCAAATATACACAGACTACTGTACTTGAAATTAAAGTGAAAGTGATGTTAGGTATTAAAATTAATAGCACAACATATAACATACTTTTTTTTAATATTTACTTTCCGTGTTATATCGATCCTGGCAATCAATGTGTTAATACATATAATGGAACTCGCATGGACTAGAATATCATATTTACTGATTTATTAATATTGCATTATTTCTGGAATGCGGGTCCGATCGAAACTCGTAATTGAAACCCGTAATCTAATCTCCATTTTTAAGTGATGATGACGATCTCTTTTACCATTGGGTCCGTCTAATCCCCTAACTACGGGTTTCACTAGTTGATCATGTTCACGGCCACACATGCAACATGCACAAAAATTATTTACAGGCTTGCGTCTACGGCCCGTAGGTCGCTGCATGGTTGAATGTAATAGCTCTGTAACTATGGCTTCAAATTTAATGTGGCTCTTTATCTAGCAGGAAAGATAAAGGGACCACTGGAGGAATAAACTAGACCTTGATGAAAAAAAAGTAAGACAGCCTCCTAAGCAGATCAGTTCCAATTTCCGGATACATATTATGACAGAAATAAGACCAAGTGATGTCATCACAAACAAATACATAAGTTGCCTAAAGGACAGAAACATTTTACTCACTCATTCATAGTAAATGTAAAGTATTATAATTGAGTGGCATAATTGTTCATCATTGCAATGAAGGGTAATATTTGCTGTAAATATGACAGAAACCTTGCGCTATAGGAGCCTTGCACTAGAGAGAGATCAGTGCTGCATAAAACTGTCCCTATAATGTTTATTAAGATCATAAATAATAGGTTACCCAATCAGTGGTGACGGTCTTTCTCTCTCTCTCTCTCTCTCTCCCTCTCTCTCCCTCCGTCTCTATCTCTCTCCCTTTCTCTCCCCCTCTCTCCCCTCTCTATCTCCCCCCCTTACTCCCCCTCTCTCTCTTTCTCTCAGTCTCCCTCCCCCTCTCCGTCCCTTTCTGACTCCCACTCACTCTCCCTCTCTTCCCCTTTTTCTCCCTCTCTCTCCGTCTCACTCTCCCTCTTCGTCTCTTTCTCCTCCCTCTCTCTCCCTCCTGCTCTCTGACTCCCACTTTCCCTCTCCACCTCTCTAAGTTTTATTTTATCCCTCTCTCTCTCTGCCTCTTTGTCTCTCTCTCTCACTCTTCCCCTCTCTTTCTCTTTCCCCCCTCTCCCTCCCCTTCTCTCCCTCCCCTTCACTCCTTCTCTCCCTCCCTCTCTTTCTCTCCCTCCCTCCCATTCTCTCCCTCCCACCCTCCCCTTATCTCCCTCTCTCTCCCACCCTCTCCTTCTCTCCCTCTCTCTCCCCCCTCCACCCCCTCTCCCCCCTATGTCCCCCCCCCCTATGTCCCCCCCCCCACCCTCTGTGTTTTGACCTGAATCGGCTAAGGTACGTCTCTCGTCCGTGTCCAAGGCTTAGCTCGTAGGCTTTTGTAAGCCTCCTTTTGCAGATTTTGCCTCAAACCAGCTAACCTATAACCTTCCTCCGGCTTTCCATAAGTTCTAAACCAGCCTTCGCAAGCTTACCTCGTTCACACTTTCTATATGAACCAAAGCAGCCTTTGCAGGTTTACCTCGCCCACAGTTTCCATAAGTCCCAAAACAAGCCTTCGCAGGCTCACTTCCATCACACTTTCATAAGTCCTCACAAGTCCTAATGCTACATCAGCCATTTGCCAGACCTCAACTCGATCACGCTTCCTGGCCTCCCTTCCCTCTCTCCTCACCATCACTCGGCCCTTGGCCCTCTTAGCAGGCCAGTTAGGGCATAGCAATAGGCCATACCTCAGCTACACGAGGAGATGGACCCGACCACAAAGCTTATGTCCAGGTTGTGGGGGGGACCCTCTCCCAAATGTCTGGAACGGCATTCCCATCGCTGGAGAGCAATGCTTTGACGTATTTGATTGTTGGGAGAGGGGCCTGACCACAACATATGGTAGGTGGCCATGAGGCCCTTACCCTCTAGTTGGATTGTGCTCTATATCCCTACATTACACACCCAGTACTAATAATGTTTGCAGAGGCCTGCAATGAGCAAGTCCCTTAACGAAGGGGGGGGGGGGGGGGAGGCTCGCAATCCACGCTGAAGGCCTGAAAGGTACGAGTTTGCAGAGGCCTGCAATGAGCGAGGCCCGTAACATTGCCCGAAATTCAGAAGGTGGCAGAGACTCGCAATGAGCGCCGAAGGCCTGAAATTTACGGGTTTGCTGAGGCTTCCAATGAGCGAGGCCTGTAACATAGAGGGGCGGGGAGGTTAGCAATGAGTGCCGAAGGCACTCATTGCAAGGCCCGTGATGAGTGCCAAAGGCGCTCATCGTTCGGCCGGAAATTTAGAAGGGGGAGAGACTTGCAGTGGGCTCCAAAGGCCCGAAAGATACGTGTTTGCCGAGGCCTGCAATGAGCAAGGCCCGTAACGTAGAGGAGGGAGAGGCTCGAAATTAGCGCCGAAGGCACTCATTGCAAGGCCCACAATGAGCACCAAAAGCGGTCATCGCGCAGCCTGACATTTAGAAAGGGGAAGAGACTCGCAATGAGCGCTGATAGCCCGAAAGTTTTGAGTTTGCAGAGGCCTGCAAAGAGCGCGGCCCATAATGTAGAGGGGGGAAAAAGCTTGCATTGTGTGGCAAACAATATTGCGAGGCTTCAAATCACTAGTTACTCATAAAAGCCACCACTTCCAGGAGGATTTATAGGGCTAGCATATGGTCATAGTGTTTTAAGCATTAAAGAAAAACTCACAGTCTCACAATCAATTGCTTTAATCACTGAGAGCATGTGCAGGCCTTGCAACTTCTCAGAGTGGCAATGCTTATCAGTAATAAATAACATTCCAAGGTAGGGGGAGAAACAACGAGGATGACTGAATACCACAAATTAGCAATGTGATAACATTCAATTGAAAAAATATTTATTTTAAATGTTTATTATTTATCAATTTCAATATTACGTTTTAAAAAAAAAAAAAAAAAAACTTGCACGACATTTCCAAGAAATAAATCAAATATTGCAATTGCAAAACAGTCTGTTATTAAGATGTTACATTTATATATTTTTTTGTTTTACAGAAGTAAAATCATTTTATTATTATTGTTCACTATTTTGATAATTTGGTAGAAATAGTTATTTAATAAAAAGTAAACAATATTAATCTATGTTTAGACAGTGATAATGTTGATAATGTGTGTTTGTCCTCTGTGTGTCTGCTGAATGTTTGTGTATTACGCGCTGAATGCCGTTTTGTTTTATTTTCAAAGTCCCCTCATGTCTGGCGTCATTGGTGTAAGTGTTACTGTCTTTGCCATCATGTATTTTCTAAGTCCCGCGTGCCTGGCTTTGCTCCACCTCGTTTTCATCCAGTTTCTGAACTTTTCACGTTTTTCGTCCGCCATTTTTTTCCTTGCTAAGACGATTTTGGATTTGCGAAAAACCCCAAATATGGCTCAAAATCGCTTGCAACCTCATTCCCAGGCTTCACGGCTTCCACCCTGTGCTGTCTGTGAGTGTGTTATTATATTTGTTACATTTTGGGGGGGGTTTAGATTTACGGGCTTGGCTCACAATTGCGACCCTCACAATGCAGCCTAAGTTCTGCGCCATACACGGCTCGCCTCGCTTTGCGAGGCTTTGCAGATGAAACCTTCGGCGCTCATCCAGCCTAAATCCTGCGCCGTACACGGGTCGCCTCACTTCATGAGGCTTTGCAGACGAGCACCTTTGGCGCACTGTACACGACTCTTACACATACAATAAGAGATCTCCCCCAAAAGTAACTATACCCTCTCCTTATAACTACATTTAGACATCGAGAGAGACTAAGACACAGGACCCCTTCTGGATCGCTACCTTGTCATGGTGAAGGGGCTTGTAACCTCAATGAAGCTGTGAGCTATATCATGAAGGGTCACCCAAGATGGGCAGGTCATTTTAGAGAGGTGAGACAAAATGCAGTCCACTGGAGTAGGAACTGGCAACCCATTTTAGTATCTTTGCCATGAAAACCATATGGATAAGCACAACCAGAAACACAGACAGATGTACCTGGTATGCTGCGTCCATGTGGTCACTGAGAGTCAGACACTTCTGAAGGACAGAACAACAACAGCAAGACACAGAGAGGGATATGGACTCACCTGAGCTCTGCAACTGCTTCTGTCTGGTATAGGCTCGGGTGGTGACAGACAGGTCACAAGCTGGTGTGTGGAGCAGGGTAGTCAGAATCAATAAGACCACCAGAGTATTGAGAAAACTGAAGCTTTACATGCAGCTCCCGCTATCTGCATGCACTGTGAGCTGGGAGTTGGGTTTTTTTCAATAAACTTTATTGAGATTGCACCAATGTATTCACTTCCGGTGGGACTAGGAGAGCTGCAGTCCCTGTAAGATATGGGACTTTTCCCTCTCGGTCATTCTGATTGGATGATGCTGCGTTTGACAGACAGGCTCAGCTGTATCAGTTAGAAGTTAGAGAACAGTTTGGGCATAGACAGCATTGTGAGTGTTTTTTTTTTTTTTTTAATTCTCACATGTACCCTGATCTGTATTTCTAGACAAGTCACCAGCAGGGGGCTAGATGTGATAAGTAAGTGTGTGTACCTGCAGCACAGAGGGTTTTTAAAGTGACAGCAGCAGCTATTAAAAAAACTGAATATTAAACATGATAAAACATATTTTTATTATATAAATTATACAATTAAGTAAGTTATGAGGGGATTAAGTCAGTGCATTAATTTTGGGAGGTTGGTTGCCCATTTGCCCCTATACACCAGACGCCCATGATAATTTGTCTTGTAAAATTGGGTATACAAAAACCACATGTGGGTGGAGGCAGGCCCATGGGAAACAGAAGAAGTAACTAAAGAGACAGTAATGTTGCACATATTCTGGAGTAGGAAGTTTTGGCAACTAAGTCAAATCTATGCGCCATAGAATTACCCAGGAATGGAGAGGATTTTCAAGAAATCTCCAGCACATCATAGTGTAGTAGAATTGCACCCATGGTTTAAACATTATAAAAGGTATTTGTTGTTGTTTAGTCATTCAGTTGTGTCTGACTCTCCGTGACCCTATGGACTTCAGCACGCCAGGCACAATAGTTGTGTCTGGTTGTGCTTATCCCTAAAGTTTTCTTTGCAAAGGTACTGGAGTGGATTGCCAGTTCCTTCTCCAGTGACTTCTCTGCTATGACCTGCCCATCTTGGATGGTATAGCTTGCAGCTTCATTGAAGCACACAAGCCTCTTCACAATGACAAGGAAGCGATCCAGAAAGGGATAAAAGGTATACTTTTATTCTAAGAGCATAACTAGGTAATAAATGTTATACAGTAAATGTTCAATTAAAATAAAAATAAAATTTGATTTCTGGACTCTGGAGGCATCTACAATATTTTGATAAAGACTTGCAGCTATCCTTGCATCTCCCTATTTTCTTATGATCATGTGTTAAATACTAAAGACTTCAGCGTTATAACTAACAATATCCCTCCTCTTTCACCCTGTTCTCTATTAATAGATCAGGTGAACACAACATCAGGCACCAAACCATCAGGAAGTGCCCAAACCACACAAGATGGAACATTCTATACACAGATTCATCAAAAAATGAATGTATTTGCTATAAATGATTTTATTCTCGTGACTTCTGACTCAGCTTATGCTGATACTATACAAACACTTGAAGATTTAGTAAACCACTCACCTAATAAATAAGTGCATAGACCTTTCATTAGATCCAGGATCAGTATATGTAAGTAAGCTTCTTTATGACATGAGCTTTACTGTGTCACATACTGTATGTGTATTTATATTTATATATATTTTTGCCCTACCTGGTACAGTGATGATAAACACATTCGTACAGATGCCAGCAGCTGACCTTATCTGCCATTATGTTAAGTATTCAGACAATGGGAGAAGTCTCCAGATGGCATGCGGTATAAAAGGTTAAGGATCATTTGACTGCCCTGCGGGCCAACACATTCTGCTCAAATGCCATTAACTTACTGTCGGCTGGTTATGAAGGAATTGTACCACAATCAGGGAAAAAGAGATCTTGTCCCCTTTAGCATGAATATCAGGACCAAAGACGCACAGAGAGTGTCCTGAGCATCCAAAGGTTTCCTATCCCGGCTTCCCCCACAATATAAACTGCACAAGTATTAAAGTCCAGTGTAATGGTCAAGCTGCATGCTCATACAATAGGGTTTCATTAAAGACATATTTAAGTTTCCTGGATTATGAATGCATCTGATAGAGGAGAATCAGTAGTGTATGCAAACATGTTTTTGCAAATACCAAAATAAATATTAATAAACTCATCTAAAGTTTGCTAAATCTCTTGCGTTTGAAAAAGCAGTTGATTTTGAGAAAATCCCTGTTACAATTAGCATAAAATTCATAATTCGTTTGGGCCAGTCACAGGCAATTATAATATTGTTTCAATCTGCAAAGCATCATGGAAAGTGTTGTCACTGCACAAGGAAGCAAGGGCAGCTCAGACATTGCTATGTGAATTTCTGCATTGTGCTGCTGTTGGTTTGAAGGTTGGTATAGGGTTAAAACCCATAAGGAAATGCAGTGTTTCTATTGGTAGGTACCAGGTGCCTATGTAGGGTGTGGAATTTTTTTGTAAATAAAATTAAATCTGTATGTGTATAGAATGACTCTGTGTAATGTGTGCGTGTGATATAAGCAGAGTGTGTTAGATTAGGAAAAGTTAAAAACAGGGAAACTTGGATATAGTTTTAATGTCTGGTTAGAAATAAAATCGGTATTTCAAGAGCAAAAATACAATGTCACTTTTAAAACTTACATTTGAGTTTGTTTTGCAGATTACAGCAGATATGCTACGCTTTCCCCAAGTTTCCAGGAGGTGGAAGAGAAACTGCTCAGGAGCTGTCCTGATAGGAGTCTTTATCTGTAGTGGACACTACAGGCAAACCTAGACTTATAACAATTAAGATAGCCTCCTGGGAAGATCCTCTTCTACTCGCTGGAGACATAATAGAGGTTGGAATGAAGCAGTATAAAACACTTAAGATCAGATGTAAGTGTTATACCGACATTGAACACATTTATATTCAACTATTGATATTAATGCTCATTGAAGATATACTCCAGTCTAAATTTGAGGGAACATCCAGATGTATTGAGTTATTATAGCAGTTACATGGAGTAATTCTATACAGATTTATTTTATTTAAAAATGTTATCCACACCCCCACAGCTGCTTACATAGGCACCTGGTACTAACCAATAATAACTGCATTCAGGTATGTTTTAATCCTTTATTAGCCTTCAAGCCAGAGATCAGAGCAGCATTGCTAGAAGCTCCTTTTTGCTTCCTTGTGGTAGGAACAAAGGTCTACACATCTCATTATGCTTTACTGCAGAGACTGGTCCCCAGACTTTGCAACAAAGTTGTGGCTGTCTGTGATTGTCCAAAACAAATTATGAATTTTATGCTAATTTAACTTGGATTTTCCGGGGCATTTCATTTCAAAATCAACTGCCAAAATATGCAAACTTTAGGGTGAGTTTATTAATGTTTACTTTGGGATATAACATGCCATAAAAAATGTTTGCATACACTACTGATTCTCCTCTATCAGATGCATTCATAAACACCTTTTTTATTTTTTTAAATTTAGGTGTGATTAACCAAAGCAGCTCAGTCAATTGAATTGCATTATTTCCCTTCTTGAGCAGAGTGGTTGCTAAAACTTTAACCCTTTATGTCTGGTGCCGCTTCAGCAGGATCCAATTATTTTTTGTAATTCAAGCAAACAGCATTGTGGGAACTGTTATCCCATGGCCCTTGGGCTTGTTGACCTAGGTATAATATGACACTGCCTGGTTCACTAACTTTTATCACTCTTGATACTTTACTTACTTTTCCGAAAACCAAGTAAGGGACAAATTGTTGTTAAAAAAAACAAATTAGCTTATTAAATACATAAACCTTCTAAGCTGATTTTTAAATGACTTAAAGGGACATGAAACTCATTTTTTTCTATCATTAAATTACGAAACAAGATTTAAACATTACAAAACTTGCTGTTTTCCTTCAAAAAATATTAGTTGGAACTATTTTAAACTTCCTTGAAAGTAAAAAAGGAAATAATTGTCGGTAAACATAGTATGTAAGACTGTAGATCTCATTGACAGACCATACAGCTAGATTCCTGCTCACTGGCTGACAGGGACAAGCCCCCAAAACAATTATACATTCAAAGCAGTTTATTTCACTCTAGGACCTTCACTTTCAACAAGGAAACACATCGGGTGTGCTAACATGCCGTGTTAATCCGCTATACAGCTTGCAATGCACCGGGGTCCTCCTTCAGCCCCCCCCCCCCCCCCATCATAACTTGGTTAATTCTATCTGCCATAGAGATCCTCATGATAACGCATACATTTTTTGGTGCCATGGGGGTCCATAAAGTTGCCTGTGGTTATAGATTAGGTTACCACGGGGGTCCATGGGTAATGTTAGGTGCAATATTAAATGGATTTAAACTTATTTTATATAAGACATATAATACTCTGTATATTAGTGTGGTTATACTTACAGGCCCCAAGGGATGCCTCTCCACCACAGCACAAGGGGCAGAGGAGCCCAATGGCCACTTCAGTTGTTGAGGAGGTATCCCAGGTCATATCCAGACTCATACAGGGTAACGGGCTAGCATAGTGTAATAATGTTAGATAGATATTTTATTAATATATAGTGCAAATGACCATGCATGGGCATGGTATTATTTCATCTGGTTTCTGTTATTGATGTATTGCTAACAGTTGCAAGTTTACCAACCAATATGGTGCCTGCACTGACGGACAGCTCTTTGCGCGTCTGATCTGTTCTGGTACTCTGATCGTGATGTGTTAGGAGGTGGATACATAGTGCTGCTTCTGGCATTACCGGTTTATTACAATACCGGCGAAATTAGTAAATTGCACAGCGACACGAGTAGAGCTGATATATGATGAGCCACAGTAGATCTTAATAAATTCTCCCGACTGTGGGTCTCATTCAATTGCGATTTGGCCAATTGAATAGGGCTCTAAATAAGCACATAGCATATTTTTTTAAAGAAGTGTTTAGTTAGGGAAAATCTTGCTTTTGGATGCTTACTAACTAAAAACTTCTTTAAAAAAATATGTTATGTGCTTATTTAGAGCCCTATTAAATTGGCCAATTGAATGAGGGCCTGTGAAACTTTATGAAATTCCATGTTTCAGATGCAACAACAAATGCTTTCAAAGATTCTTTATTAAAAGTTATGTTTTATTAAAACATTTCTATCACCAGGTTTAATCATATCTGCAAAAACAATATATATTGTGTCTTTCCTAGTATAGATATTACAAATCATACAAAAAGCTTTGCTAGCGATCTCGGTGCTAATAAAATATATAAAAGAACAGATTCTTGCTTACGTCACAGCGTACGCCCTGCCTCTCCATTGTTATTGTATTAAGTTACTGCGCAGTGTTATATGTTGCAATTGTCTTGGAATTTAAGATGCCTGTAACTACTCGTGGAAATCAAGATTTCCTGATGTTCGGCTGCAGGGTAAGGCGTGTGCTCCAGTGCCTGGGGTAAATGGGATGCAATTATATCCAAAAGGGTGTAGCCTGCAAGAATATGCCAGAACGAAATGGTTTGAAGCAGTTTCTTTAACGAGTTTGGGCCAATTTATTTTTTTAAATGAAAACAACTGGTTAGTAAAAAAAAAAAATGAAATGTGAATTTGAGCTTAATAAAGACTGCTTTGTTGCACTGTGAGCAGGAAATATGTGTTACATGTAAATTCCAGATCTAACATGATCCATGCTCCATCCACCAACTCATATAGGGCTAGATTCACTAAAGGTCAAGGTGCTGGAGACGGGAAGGGTATAACGGTCCCACAGCTCCTATGGAATCACTAACATTGTTCATTAAATGACCACTGAAGTCCCAATATGCTCTTTTAAGGAGCTAGTCTTGATAAAAGAAAAACAATACTGTTAGAAAGTGAAAAAATAATTAAATATGACCTTTTTTAAAGGGCCACTGTAGTCAAAAAAATTCAAGCACGCCTTTAAAAAAGATTTTCTGTATGAGAAATAATGGATCTGAAAGTAGAAAAATTACATGAAATATAGACAGTATGAGATTGTTTTCTCCTCTATCCTGATACACTACAGGAGAATGAGGTGCAGTGAGCCTTATGAATGTTTGAACTGCAATATATTGTGCTTTCATTTGTTAGTTTTAATTATTAGTTTCTCCATGAGCCCTTGTTTACCCTTCATCATAACTCATTGCTCAGAAATGAAACATGTTGTATTTTTATCTGCCTGTCTTGTTTTATTTTTCATTTTCTTCAATTAATATAATTTATTTTCCATGCAGGAAAACTGTAATAATGTATGAAGCATGCTCCATCAAATGCAAAATATTTGCTATTTGGTTCTCTAATTTTATATACAATTATTATTTACTGTGAATGTGTTCTCCTTTGGTTGCTTTTATGAACTATTATATAGGACAATCAGCCTATTGTAAGCTGCATTTCCATTGAATCTAATTGTGTCAGCACCTTCAGCAGAACTGAATAGAGATTGTATCTGGGTCTGCAGGGGTATTGTGAGACCCTCACCCAGAGAAGTATTTTGTGTTTATGCACTTTCAGCATTCTGCTCCCTTTACTACCCTTATTTAACCTACTCATGTCCTTATCCCAGCAATACCATACATATGCAGTATCCGTGTGTTTCTGTATATACATATCATAACTAGAAAGGCTAAAGAAAGTGATTGATCATGGAAGTGTCATACAGTGGGTAAGATTTACTAAGTATCACAGGGGGTGTTTAATTCAATGTGATGTATTACAGGGGAGATATTTTCTGGTCAGACGCCAAAATACTGCTCCAGCACCAAAATGAACTGTATAGGTATACAGCGCTTACACCTTTGAGCACTGATTTGCTATAGCGCTCTTTTCCCCTCTAGTTCCCCACTTAGCGCTAAACCTCACAATAGCGGCAAAACTTTTTTAGACCTTTAAATCCACGATCAGTGCTCTCCAATTCGCCATGGCGCTGTCTGAGGACTATGGTATAAAACGCCCCGTTTCGCACTCTTTTCACATAGCACATGGACCGCTAAACGGGGTATTGCTGTCAGTGTCCTCTGCTTGAAATTGTACCAATAAACTCCCAGACATATATAGCTGTCTCTTGGAACTCATTAGTGATGATTACACAAAGAGCCTCATTCAATTGCTCCGATATTGAGATCTGGGCTCACAAGTAAAGATTGCAAGTTAGTTTGCTATTCAATTGCCTTTCGTTTGCGGGCTCTGGTCGAGTTACGGGCTCCGAGCTGCGATCCATTGTGATTTGTAAAATCGCAAGTTAATGCCCTCCAAGACTTTGATCCTTCATGGCCGCAAGAGTCCCGAATGCTAAAATAGCAAATCGCTATTTAATTGCTCCGATTCCCCCTCGCTAACCGCTCCGTCAAGCCCGCAAATGGCAAATATCTAACCACAAGTTACTGGTACCAAGGAGGTCTCGCAAAGGGCTTAATGACAAATCGGAGCACTTTAAAAGCAAATAAAAAGGCAATACTGTACTTTTATTAAGAGTGAAAGTGATGTTAGGTCTTAGAATTAATAGCACAACATTCTCCAATACTTTATTTCGTGTTCAATTCTCGTTTTATTTCGAGCACGCAATTAATGTGAAGTCCTACGGGCTTCAACCTCCAAGCTCGTAGGACTTTGAAAATACAACCTCCATATTTTTTTCGAAAATGGAGGTTGGATGTTAAAGTCCTACGGCCTTCACTTACGAGTTACGGGCTTGGAGGTTGGTCATGATGACGATCTCTGTTTCTGCATCGGGAAAATGCTACTTTTGATGGTAATAGTTTTCAATTTTTGCTATCGGCCCCTAACTTGCGGGCCCGGCCAATTGAATAGCATTGCAAAAGTGGAGCAACAGGAGCACGCATCTCAATCGCAGGCATTTGGTTGTTTGCGATTGAGTTGCAAGCCCTGTATTGAATGAGGCTCAAATTCTCTGAGCACAGTGAGCAAGAAGTCCACTTTTGAGACACTAATTATATGTATCACTTAGGAGACTGCACTATGAGGGGGCATTATCCCTCAACGCATGCTATTATCAAGTGTGGGTCTCTCCCTTTTTGTTTTTGCATCATTGTGCACATCTTTTGGGGTCCCCCTAAGGGAGTGAAGGCAACAAAAAATGGGCCACTTGCCCACTGTGCCTACGAAGAACAGTAGCATCTTTCTGGAGAAAACAAATCATGGCTATAATATATTTTTGGGGGTTGTTGGTTCAGTTTGCATTGGAGAATTGCCTGGCATTTACATTCTGGTCTTCAGGATATTTTTTTTCCTCTAATGGCAAAAGTGAGAAAACACAGCATTGTGCCACTGCGTCTATGCTTAGGTATGTGCCTCTCAATATTTTTTGTTTTAACCTGTAGAGTTATCTTAAACTAGAAGTTTCACTTAAACATAAGTTGATTCTATATGAGTTCACTTATAGACGTTCAAATATTTGCTTTCCATTTTTAACCCTTGCTTTTTATGGATACAAATCCTCTGTATATTAGCTGATGTGATCTGCTGAAGAACACGAACCATGAATTTAACTGGCACAGTTTAGAGCGCCGACACATTTTAATTGGTTCTTGAACCTTTGACGCAATCAGCTTCGTATTCAACATCAAATGTAAAGTTGCAACTTCCACTCTCCTCAAACATGGAGGACTTAATGCCAAACTAGACACGTTACATAGCTTCATCTACCATGTCTGCTGCACCTCTCTGTCATTCACTCCACTGGCTTCCCATAGCCCCCAGAAATTGTCTTCAATCAGGACAGAAGAGACCCTTTCCAGAAGGGCAAAAACATTTGGACAAAGGGTTTCTATCCATACTGGAGTAGCTGCTTATCCAGGGCCAAAGACTGAGAGAGAGGGCAGTGTGGATCGTCACTGGTGGGTTTTCCATGGATGGACAATACGTTACTTCGCCCCTTTTCCCCTACAGATTTGTGGGGGGGGGGGGGGTTTATTATTTTCTGTCATTCTTTATATATGTGTAATTATTTTATTATTTTAATAGTATTTTTTCTGTAATATTTCTTTATTGTATGTATTTTTGAAAACTTATATTGTAACTCTTCTTTTGTACTTAGTTTAGGGTAGGTTGTTTACAAAGGCTTAATGTTAGAGACTATGGTGGCCCTTATGGACCCTCATGAGGAATAGGGTCAATAGAAGTCCATTAGAACCCCTATGGTAGAGTGCCACTGGTGTCCATGGAGACCCCCATGTGTTAGGTTAGTATAACATGAGGGTCCCTTATAGAGGTTCCACATCGATATAGGTTAGTATACCATGGGGTCCACAGTAGATTCATTTTAGATACATTGAGTATTCTTAAAGGACCATTGCAAAACGTAAAAAAAAATATTTAAAAAATAATAATTAAGCAGGAAAACAGTCATACAGCTAGTATTTAATTTTGAAAAAATGTTGATTCCTCTTCTGAGCTTTGGGGGAATCCATTATACATAGGTGGAAGAGATGTGGTTGCATTTCCTGAAGCCAGGAGTCTGCTACTGGATCATAGAAAAGGAACGGGTGCAGTGTCAATTTCAATATCATGTAAACAAAAGCTCTCCTACCTAATCCTCCCTCCACCTATAGCCGAAGCACACACTCCTATCATTCAGCTCTCAGGATGTGATGTAACAAACACAAAATGGATTCCTATACTCATAGTGAATATGGACTATGGAGGTACATTGGGCATATATTTAGTGTAGGTGGGTAATTTTAGAAGTTAATGGGCCAAAGCACAAATAATTGGGGGAAGGGAGCCAATGGCCCCACCAAGTATTGAGGTGGTGCCAAAAGACACCCTGGCTCATTTTACGATTGAGGGGGCAGGCTGCCGCTGGGCTTTACAAGAACACGTAGGATTAGTCTCGAGTTTCTTCTGAAGCACTTTAGGTAGAAACTGCTACTGTAATCTCAATTTGGTTAGAAACACGCATAGAACAGGAAAAACATCACATGTAACAATCACTTGTTAGGGTTTATATGTAAGGGATTATGTCATAGCTACTATAGGGCTTTGCCTGGAATGTTTACTGCTAAGAGAGCTGTGTAATCGAACCCAATACTGGGCGGCAACCAGAGACATACCTACCTCCGGAGCTGTAGACCATGGATTATCCAACACCAGTCCTTGAGAGCCTTAGCCCACTTACATGTCATATTTATCTATAATCAAATGATTGAGCCAATGATTGACCAATCTTTAATCCAAGAAGGTGATATCTGCCCTTGAGGACTCGAGTTGAACGCCGCTTCCATCTCCATCATTAGAGTGGTGAAAACCAAGTGGAAAAGCTGTAAAACATCTTTATTTAATACTTTTTCCCTGTTCCCTAATTGTTTTTAATGTTGCAGTGTTAGCTTTAAAAGCCCACTACATGTCTAATTACCTTGATATTATGCATCAGCCAATATGTTAAGTTAATGGCGGGGAAAATGGAAGCTCCCAGGTCTTGAAAGGACCATAAAGTAAAAACAGGTTATGGTATATAAAGATGACATGTTTCAATTGAAGAAAAGAGGGCAGGAGTATTTGCAGGGAGCACAAACTGCAGGCAGCTTGGAGGGTTGACAGCTAGAGTAATAATTAGGTTATATTAAAAAAAAACATAAAAAGGTGAAAAATGCATTGATTTTTAATATTCAAAAAAGTTTTCGTTTTTTCGCTTGGTCTGTTTTATAATGTAAATCAGTATTCCATGTCCAATTAATTACAATAGTACCTCTCCGTCTCATGGTACGGTTTTAAAGAACAGGCTGGCCTTATTGCCTAAATAAGACAAGAAAGCTTTAGAAGCTTTCACAAGATTTGTAACTTTCTTCCATCTCCTATAAAGTTGTGTTTTCTGGCTGGAGGAGAAATCTCCATCCACAGGTATATTGCACATTGCTGGATCCCCCGGGGGGGCCGAGTTTCTCATAGCGAATACCAATGTTTTCACTTATCTCAATCAGGTCTGGGCTTTTTTCAGGTCTTGTAAACTCTTTGAAGTGTAAGTCCACCATTGCGCTTTAGTAGAAGCCGGGTATCCGTTTCATCATTTTCGCCTTGTCTCTCTGGGTCACGATAAAGCAATAGCCTGAGACGAATGTTGTGTTCAAAGGAAGTGTCAAGAGAGACTTGTACGAGACGGATACAACTGTAAAATTAACTCCTGCTTTGCTGGGGAAGCCTGTGGCTAATTGCAAAGCATTGTGTTAATTGTCTCTTTTTTTTTAGCTCTGTTTTTTCCAAATACGATACAAATTTTGCAAAAAAAAAGTATATTTTTAAAGTTATTTAAAAAAAAAAAAAAAATCTCCTTAAAGTTACATTGGGAATTGTATCTGTCTGATCCACCCACAAACTGATGTGTTTTATTATTACCAGTAATTATTAGTTACCCACTCTGGATGCATTGGGCCCTATTCTATTAGCTACTTGCAAATGCCTTGAACTCATACATTTGGCTTTGGGTGTATTTTTTATAAATGTTTATATGCATTCTATTGACTTAAGAATTAAATAGTGCCAATAAGTAATATTTGCCGAATATGTAGCAATATTAAGAGGGATTTTAAGTGTGCAAATTGGGCAATTGAATCAGGCCCATTGTATTTAGGGTAAAGCCATCTGAAACTGGCAGGACTGAGCATGTGCAAACCCCCAGGAAGTAATTAACTAACTAGCCTGGTTACATTTTTGCATTTCTTATTTGCTGCAAAAAAGTTATTTCAAAATTTAGATAAAATGTAGGTTATTGTGCAATATGTGTTAGGTTTGTGCCTATGGCTTTATAGTTTTTGGTCGATTTTTTGGGTGGGTTGGACGTCTATTACAATGCCTCTGCTGAACCTGGGAGGCAGGCATGCATTATACTTTGCTGAAGCTATCATGCATGATAGGGGTGTTTACATTTCTGCTTGGACAGGGGTTGCACATATTGTTGCAGGCTTCCAGCTACTGAGCATGTGTTTAGGAAGGGTGTCTGTGTCAAATTCTAAAAGCTCCAATTGTAGCAAATCCCTCTCCCCTCCTGTACTGTGAAATAAGATAGCCACAGTCCATCTGGCTTCAACCCATCTTAAAGTGTTGAACCCAGGCTAGTTCAGACATTCTGGGCCTCATTCAATTGCGATTTGGCCAGTTGAATAGGGCTCTATATAAGCACAGAGCATATTTTTTTTGCAGAAGTTTTTAGTTAATGAGGATCTTGCTTTTGAATAGAAGTTCACTAACTAAAAACTTCTGTAAAAAATATGCTCTTTGCTTATATAGAGCCCTATTCAATTGGGCAAATCGCAATTAAATGAGGTCCAAAGTGTTCAAAAATTAGGAATTTATGGCTTACACACCTACTGATGTCATTAGTGTGTTACATATTTCACAAGCATGTGAAGTTTTTCATGAACTACACTGGTCTTTTAACACTATGATATTCTACATTTAAGTCACCAGTAAGATAAGGGAGGTTTCCTGGTGGTCCAGTGGTTAGGATTCGGCACCTTCACTGCTCTAACCTGGATTTGATTCCAGTCAGGGAACCAAGAGGTCACACCACCCTGAAACCAAGAATGGTTGGGCCTGGTCAGTACTTGGATGGGAGACCACCTAGGAATACCAGGAGCTGTATGCTGTTGCCCACTGGAAAAAGAACTGGCAACCCACTCCAATATCTCTGCCCAGTGGATTAGCATGATGTGTTACTGTCTATGAGGTTATGGAGAGTCGGACACGACTGAACACACAAGATAAAAAAAAATATGTTTGACCCTTCTTTATCTGCCTGTCTGTCGTTTAACGTTAATGTTCTTCAATTAATATAATTTATTATGGTGTGGAAAATGTATTATAATGTATAAACTATTTTAATGAAATACTATTATGATGTATAAGACATGCTCTTTTTTTTTTCCCATGCTCTTTTTTTTTTCCAGTCAATTTTTAATAGGAATAGAGACATAACATGGTATACATATCTAGATCATGTTATACAAGTTCAATTCTTAGAAATGTTACAGTACAATCATATAATATGAAAGTCACAAGCATTTTAACATTACTTTTCATCAACAAGAAAATAAAAGTCTCGGATAGGTGTCACTTTGTGTCTTTTTCTTCTTGAGGGTTATTATGTTTCTCTCTCCTTTACTCGTATTTCTTCCTTTTTCTTGCAGTGTTTTTTCGTTTTCAAAATGCAAACTTAGAAGACATGGAGCCTCATTCAATTCGGGGCTTGCAACTCGATCGCAAACAGGCAAGTGCCCGCGATCGAGTTGCGGGCCCATTTGGTCTACTTTTGCGATGCTATTCAATTGGCTGGGCCCGCAAGTTAGGCGCCGGTTGCGATAAACGGAAACCATGCTATCGACAGTAGCATTTGCAGGCTTGATCATGATCGCTGACGCAAGGCCGTAACTTGTGGTTCAAGCCAGTAGGATTTTTAAATCCAGACTCCATATTTCATTGAAGTCCTACGGGCTTGAATATCGAGTTACGGGCTTGGAGGTTGAAGCCGGTGGAACTTTGGATGGAAATTAAACATAAAATAAAGTATTTTATTTTGGCGATGAGCGAGCTTGAGAATGTTGTGCTTTTAATTCTAATGTCACCCTTTGGGTTCCCCATCATTTCCAGTGCTGGACTGATTTTATATTTGCATTTAAAGTGCTCCTATTTGTCCGAAAGCCCTTTGCGAGACCTCCTTGGTACCTTTAGCTTGCGGTTGGATTTTTGCCATTTGCGTGCTTGACGGAGCGGAAATCGGAGCAATTGAATAGAGATTTGCGATTTTAGCGTTGTGACACTTGCGGCCATGAAAGATCAAAGGCTTGGAGGGCATTAACTTGCGATTTTACAAATCGCAATGGATCGCAGCACGTAACTCGATCGGAGCCCGCAAACGGAAGGCAATTGAATAGCAAAATAACTTGCAATCTCCACTTGCGAGCCCAGATCTCTAAATCAGAGCAATTGAATGAGGCTCATGGTTTTTTAAATGCATGACAGAAAGTTTTGGCCTACTGTTGCCCTTTAAAGGAATGTAGGCACATTAACACGTCTTTAAGGTAAAGTCTGAAAAAATAAACAGTTGACTTGTAGTTTTGGAGGACGTTGTCCTAGAAAGACCCAGCAGGAATGTTTATAATTTGCCTGAGGGGGCTCTCACAGCAGGGGAAGGGTCAGGGCACCCTAGGGCTTCTAGTTCTAAGAAAATGGCTCAAAACTGCCCAGGGCTGCAGGCATGTTTATGCCCCTGTTGCCAAGGGGGAATTATTGGACTGTGAACTATTCAGAACAAATGTGGCCGTCAACATGTGCTAGGGGAGTACAGACATGGCTTACTCCTATTGGTCTGTCCCATTTAAGGTGAAACGTCGCTACCTCCACTGTCTTTAATAAACAACACATAGAATATATTTAATATATACTGTTTTAAAGATCTGCAAACAGAAAAAAGGCTAAAAATATAATTTAGCCATTAATTGATTTTTTTTGTGCAATTATGGGTTCTGCTCATTGATTGAATGCAGAGGGAGCTTCTAATGCATTTTTTTAGGAAAACATTTTTTAGTAAAGAATCACAAAACCCGATTAAACTTCATTGAAACTAATAAGAAAGTGCAGCGACCATACTTTAGCGTGAACATTTCATTGGCTGATGGAGGACAAGCCCCAATAGCAGTTAAAATTTGCTCTTTTAAACAATTATGGACACCCATGTGGTGATAGGAAAGGTGCCATGGGAGGCCATGAGGACCCCAATGGTAACAGGGTTAAATTAGGTGCCATGGAAATCCATAAAGGCCTACATAGTTATAGTATAATATATCATGGGGGGCTGTATGGATCCTCATGGCAAAGGAGTTAATATTAGGTGCCAGGGAGGGCCCCATGATTTTATTTTAGATTACCATGGCAATTCATATGGACCTCCAGGGTAATGGATTAAGATTTAGTGCCATGTGGGGCCATAAGGACCCCATGTTTATACTTTAGATGGGGAATCCTGAGAGATACCCAGGCTCATATTGGGTAGCCTGCATTAAGGAGGGATCCCAGGGATCCCTGGCTCATAGAAGGTAGCCATATTAACCCTTTACTTGTGTAGAAGTGAGCAACCGGGTCAGATTTGAGGCATCCAGGCTTCTTGGGGGCATTTTTCTGCATTTACAGGTGGTTGAAGGTACCCATAGTTTTTTTTTATTATTATTATTATTTCTGGCACTCGAGAAGACTTCTGACTAAACTGCAGAGAGATCAGATCAGATTTAGTTATGGGAGGTAGCAGGTTTTAAAAAAGGGTTAGGGGCAGGCAATCAGGGCTTAGAATATATATATATATATATATATATATATATATATATATATATATATATATATATATATAGTGCCTTACAAAAGTATTCACCCCCCTTGGCATTTTTCGTGTTTTGTTGACTCACAACCCGGAATTAACATGGATTGTTTGAGGATTTGCATAATTTAATTTACAGAACATGCCCACAACTTTGAAGATGTTTTTTTTTTTTTTTTTTATTGTGAAGCAAACAACAAATAGCACAAAATAACAGAAAAAGTCAATGTGCATAACTATTCACCCCCCTAAAGTCAATACTTTGTAGAGCCACCTTTTGCGGCAATCATAGCTCCAAGTCGCTTTTAATAAGTCTCTATGAGCTTGCCACATCTTACCACTGGGATTTTTGCCCATTCCTCCTTGCAAATCAGCTCCAGCTCCTTCAAGTTGGATGGTTTGTGCTTGTGAACAGCAATCTTTAAGTCTGACCACAGATTTTCTATTGGATTGAGGTCTGGGCTTTGACTAGGCCATTCCAACACATTTACATGTTTCCCCTTAAACCCCCCAAGTGTTGCTTTAGCAGTGTGTTTGGGGTCATTGTCCTGCTGGAAGGTGAACCTCCGTCCTAGCCTCAAATCACGCACAGAGTGGGACAGGTTTTGCTCAAGAATATCCCTGTATTTAGCACCATCCATCTGTCCCTCAACTCTGACCAGTTTCCCAGTCCCGGCTGCTGAAAAACATCCCCACAGCATGATGCTGCCACCCCCATGTTTCACTGTGGGGATGGTGTTCTTTGGGTGATGTGATGTGTTGGGTTTGCGCCAGACATAGCATTTTCTTTGATGGCTGAAAAGTTAAATTTTAGTATCATCAGACCAGAGCACCTTCCTCCATACATTTTGGGAGTCTCCCACATGCCTTTTCGCAAACTCAAAACATGCCATTTTGTTTTTTGCTGAAAGTAATGTCTTTCTTCTGGCCACTCTGCCATAAAGCCCAACTCTATGGAGCGTACGGCTTATTGTCGTCCTATGTACAGATACTCCAGTCTCTGCTGTGGAACTCTGCAGCTCCTCCAGGGTTACCTTAGGTCTCTGTGCTGCCTCTCTGATTAATGCCCTCCTTGCCCTGTCTGTGAGTTTTGGTGGGCGGCCGTCTCTTGGCAGGTTTGCTGTTGTGCCATGTTCTTTCCATTTGGTTATGATAGATTTGATGGTGCTCCTGGGGATCATCAAAGATTTGGATTTTTTTTGTAACCTAACCCTGACTTGTACTTCTCAACAACATTGTCCCTTACTTGTTTGGAGAGTTCCTTGGTCTTCATGTCAGTGTTTGGTTAGTGGTGCCTCTTGCTTAGGTGTTGCAGCCTCTGTAGTGACAGATCATGTGGCACTTAGATTGCACACAGGTGAACATCATTTCACTAATTATGTGACTTCTGAAGGTAATCAGTTGCACCAGAGCTTTTTATGGGCTTCATAACAAAAGGGGTGAATACATACGCACATGACAATTTTCTGTTTTCTATTTCTAAAAAATAGTTTTATGTATATATTTTTCTCATTTCACTTCACTAACTTAGACTATTGCGGTCTCATCCATCACATAAAATTCAGATTAACAAAACATTAAGGCTGTAATGTAACAAATTAGGTAAAAAGTCAAGGGGGTGAATACTTTTAAAAGACACTATATATATATATTTTTATATATATATATATATATATATATATATATATATATATATATATATATATATACAGTATATATATATATATTTATATATATATATATATATATATATATATATATATATATATATATATACATATATATATATATATAATGTACAGGAAACAGAGAGGCAATGAGGCTTATGGATATTTTTTTTAATGCAAAAGGCAACTTTGGTAAACACAGAAAATAAAAAAAATTGTGTTCCATGTCCCTTTAAATTAAATTAAGATAAAGGCGAATCCAACAAATTTGTGTTTTTTTTTTCATCTTCTAATTTTTTTATTTCTTTTAGTGCTGTTTTTGTAATTATTATAATTCATTTTCCACGGGATTTTTCTTTTATAACGTATTAAAATTGCTCTTTTAAACACATGATTGTAAGCTTTGGACTACGCGGCCCTTTAAAATAAAATCAAGTTGATGGCGCTCAGGCCATGGGCGATTGTTGTATTAAGATGATGTTCTTTATATTATTAAGATACAAACAATGCACCAAACTGTCTCCTTACACAGTGGGATATATTGACAGAAAGTATACATCAGCATTACTGGGTGTCATCTTAATAGGTAAGGTATGTTAAAGCTTTCCTAAAAAGCATTCCTGAAATGTAATCTGCATTATTTTCTTTAATCTATCAGACTATTAGACTATAATAGCCTGAAAAAAATATCACTGGGGGCATCCGCGATAATCTGTCAATCATAAAGGATAATTATTGCATTTTAGATTCTTTTGCAGGGCGTGGGAAGGCTTGTAAAAAATATATATTTTGCCCACTTTTTGTATGATTTGTATTTAAAGGCCAATGAAGTGGATAATAGGATTTTGTTTATTTAGTTACCGATTAGCAATAAAATCAGTATAAGCAGGAAAAAAAATATTTTTAATTTTACATTTAATTTAATATTTAGTAGACAATGCTCTCCAACCCTTATTATGTGTCCAGGGGTGGAAGAGGATCTGACCAGGGAGGCTGTCCTGATAGAAGTCTTTATTTGTTGTACTGATAATATTGTTTACTTGCCTACTTCCCTACAGTGGCTATTGCAGGCAAATCTACGCTGGTCACATAAATTTTAGAAAAGCCTCCTGGGCAGATCCCTCTTCACCACCAAGGAACCTGATAGGAGGTGGACAGAGGCAGATCTGATCTAGCCTACAATGCTTAAAGGTATAGCTACGTTTCCCTGTTTTTTCTTTTCTCTAATATAACACACATTACATGGAGTCATTCTATAAAAACACCCCCAGAGTTGCTTACATTGGCACAGTGTATCTACCAATAGAAACCCTGCATTTGGGTATGGACTTTACTAACCTTCAAGCCAACAGCAGCTCAATGCAGAGATCTACAGATCAGTGTCTGACTCCTACTTGCTTCTACAGGGAGACTGTTCATCCCATGATTCCTTCTTGCACAAACTGCCATCACTGATTGTTACAATGGATTAAAATGTATAGCTGCCTGTGATTGGCTAAAACGAATCATGAATTTTATGCAGCTTTTAGCAGGGATATCAAGGGGTGTTAAGATTTAGCAAATATCTGGGTGAGTTTGTTAATGTTTATTTTGGTATTTTTCATGCAAAAAAAATGTTTTTATACACTACTGATTCTCCTCTATCAGATACATTCATAATTCAGGAAACTTAGATTTGCTTTTAACTAGAGATTGAATTATTCCAATAGAAGCAGCCGAATTCTTCTCTGGACTCAAGGCACCTCTTGCTTGTACAAACAGATATACAGAAGCAATATAGAGGCTCCCACTACGGTATAATCGTTAATAAAATAAAAGGCATGTTTAATTTCCTTTTTCCTAAAATAAAAAGTTTGCTTATTTATCAAATGTTTCTTAAAAGAACAATTAAAAGGGATATGGGACATTAAAAATGAAAAAGATGTATTTTGCATGAAAGAATATTAAGTAAAACTTCTCTAAAGGCCTGTAGGCCTCATTGGCGGGTTCCCTGGTGGTCCAGTGGTTAGGATTCTGTGCGTACACTGCTGCAACCTGGGTTTGATCCCAGTCAGGGAACCAAGAGGGGGTCTAGAAAGTACTTGGATGTAAGACCACCTATGAATACCAGGAGCTGTATGCTGTGGCTTACTAGAGAAGGAACTGGCAACCCACTCCAGTATAGCTGCCATGAAAACCAAGTGGATCAGCATGACCAATTGACATAAAGATGTGACTGGTGTGTTACGGTCCAGGGGGTCATGGAGAGTCAGAAACAACTGGACAAAAAAAAAAAGGGCTCAATGGCAGACAAGTATTTTTAATGCAGGTATACATTAACTTAGAAGGACAAGCCCCAAGAACAATTATATAGTGAAATCAGTTTATTTTGCTCCAAAGCCTTAATTTTTAGCATCCAATACTCTCTTTTAGAAGGAAGAAAGAAAATAAAATGATTTCCATGGCACTTTAAGTGATGTAGCACAGTGTGTATTTAACACATGAAATGCCACATGGGTTCCCTGGTGGTCCAGTGGTTAGGATTTGGGGGTTCTACCACTGTGACCTGGGTTTGATTCCAGTAAGGACACCAAGAGGTCATACCACCCTGAAGCCATGCAGGGTTGGGCCTGGTCAGTACTTGAATGGGAGACCACCTATGAATACAAGGAGCTGTATGCTGTGGCCCACTGTAGAAAAAAATGGCAACCCAATCCAGTATCTCTGCCATGAATACCAAGTGGATCAGTATGGTGTGTTGCTTTCCATGAGGTCACGGAGAGTCAGAAACGACTGAGCGACACAAACACATATCACACACTACAATAAATAGAAACAACTGCATTTTTTTTTCAAACAAATCTGTTTTTATCATTTAGTTTACATAAATGCTTATGGTATGAAGTACTATATTCAAAATATGTATACACAATTACATGACAATATTTTTTTACAATAATGTATAATATACAATTCTACATATAGCTATGTACAGGTCTGAATGCAGTGTCATATACCCCACAATATGACAGCACCAGTATTAATTACTCATTAAAAAAAAAACATGGAATAAAATATTTCTAAAACTGCTTGCTGGAAGCTTATATATAGTGATAAATTACCTATAATATACATGGACAGGTAGTATATAGGTTATCCAGTCCATGTTGGGTGTAGTCCGCTACCGCAGACCCTTCATAGAAACACGTCATTTAATAAAAAACACTTGGTCCCACTAAGTCTGACCCCCTTAAAACAAATGAAGTGAAAGATCCATTAAAGAGACACTGCAGTTATGGAAAGTATACATGTACATAAATTTATTTGTAATTGTTTTTTTATTAAAATAGAAGTGTTAGATAATTGAGCTTGACAGATATGTATTTTAAGCAGAAACGACGTGTTTTGCTAACTCTCACTATGAGGGTGATCCTCTTCTAGATTGCTACCTTGTCGTGGTGATAACTAAATGAAGCTTTGAGCCATACCATGTAGGGTCACCCAAGATTGACAGGTCATAGCAGAGAGGTCAGACAAATTGCAGTCTTCCCACTGGGGAAGAAATTGTCAGCCCACTCCAAAGTGCACTGACAATCTCACACCGTCAATTGCGTGCTGCTTAAATTGGGCCGTCAAATATGTGAGGTTAAAAGCATGCAATGTGGTAAGGTATAACACCCCTAACCCTCACACTAAGCCTAACCCTAACAACCCTAAAACTAAGCCTAACCATAACGCTCCTAACCCTAACCTTAACTCCCCTAACCTCCCCAAGCCTAACCCTAACCCTCCTAACCTTACCCCCCTAAGCCTAACCCTACCCCCCCTAATTCTAACCCTAACATCTTACCTGAGACCGGCGCGCAGATGTTGGGCGCGCATTTGCCGGCATGCTACTGACTAGTCACGCACTCCAATATATCTGCCAAGAAAATCTAATGGATTAGCACAACCAGAGATATAAAGAGCCTGGCGTGCTGAGGTCCATATGGTCACAGAGAGTCGGATATGACTGAACACACACATACATGGGGGCGATAAGAAGAAAGATCATGCTCAGTTGGGTAATTTAGCATAAATGCAGAGGTATCCTTATTTATACCAACTGTGCATGCTTTACCTGCTCATCTCCCCCCACCTTATGAAAACTTTCAGGTAATGTGAAGGACCTAAAACTCAATTATCTAACAATTCCACTCAAAAATTTAATAACAACCAATTGCAAAAATATTTATGTATAGGATTATTCTCTGCAATAAGTGCGAGCTTTGCTGTGTCCCTTAATCCCTAAATGATCATTGTAATTATTTTATATGTAGAATATTCTTACTTCTATACAAATTCTTCAGTTTCTCTTGTCTAACTTGACCCCCTTTATCTTCCACACTGCAAGTTCACTCCTTTACAATATAGAATCCACTGAAAAGGTTAAAAGGGACACAAAAAGGGTTCAGTGAAACATAATTTGTGCGCCAAACTATAATAAATCCTTTCCCATAGAGAAATATGAAAAAGGAAAATTTTATCAGAATTCTGCAAACATTTTTAAGGGGTGGGACTGCTTAGTTATTAAAATATATTTCCAATTCATAATCTGATTTTAAAAAAAAAGTTTAAAAGTTGTTTGTAGTGATGTATAATTTTCATTTATTCCCCTTGAATCTTTCAGATGCCTCTAGAATTCCAATCATATCCCCGTCTCCTCTAAACTGTACATATTAAGGTATTAAAGTAACACGGTAGTCCAATATTTTATTACACTCTTATAAGAACTAGTAATAATGCGCAATAACTTTTTAATAAAAGGTAAAAAAAACACAGGCCTGGATTTGAGGATTTCCTTTCTGTGCACATGTGAGTCAATCAGGGTGATTGAAGAAGCAACAGTCTCGCCCATACCCCGCAGTGACATTGTCAATTCCTGGAATGTGTATGGTTTTCCAGGCCCTGTCAGAGACAACTGAATTTGCCTATCTGTCCTTAAAGCATGAAGAAGCCTTGGAAGTTCAGACATGATATACAGGAAGGTCAATATGAAGATGGCCAAGGCTCATGGACGTAAGAGCCCAAACATTTTTTTTTGGGGGGAAATACAGCTCAATCCCAGGACAGGAAGCAAGGAGGGATCTAGCACCGGTGCATCCGGTGCCCTGCTCTTTGTTTAAATTCTTAATGCCCCTGTCCCCCCAATATACATTTAAAATGTGTTATATATTTAAATGTATGATTATATAGACAACTTATTATGTAGGTGTGTGTAGATATATATATATATATATATATATATATATATATATATATATATATATATAAATATAAACTATGGATCAAAGCTTTCATGGAAAAGACATACTGCTCCTTAGCTCTGGCTGGTAATGCGTGGTAATGCATGATTAAGTTTAATTTTGCTATTTTTTGTGTTTCCTATTCATTTAATCTGCCAAAGCAACTTATTTTTTTTATAATAGGAGGTGAATTAAATGTTTTACCCATAATCCATACTAGTTCTTTTCAAAAGAGTAATGAAAACAGACTACAGTGCCCCTTTAAAGTCATTCAGATTGTATATGGTGTGAAATAGATATAGTATGTACATTGGTTTACTTTATATATTTTTGCTTGTTTGTCCTATCTGGCGTTCCATAAATTAGTGTACACAGTGATTAGCACTTGGATCAGAGATTTGGAACTAAAACATGCTGAATAAATCAGGATTTAGCAAAATGCTATTTACACCTCAGCACCTGCAGAGCCTGTCGCAGTGAGAGGTGGTGCGAGCTCCGCACGTCTTACAAGTGATACAATTTAAACATATAAAGAAGTCAAGAAGTCTCACATTTTTTTTTTTAACTTTAAAAATAATACCAAAAAAAAGTTTGCTTTAAAAAAAAAAAATCTGGAATAATTTACTTTTTTCTTTTTATGCACTGAGCAGGTATTGTTATTGTATTAACGGATCGCTGTAGAAAGAGAAAAACTTCACATATTTGTGAAGCAAGTAACATACTAACATTAGCAGCTATGCAAGCCTTTTTAGGGAAAAATCTTAATTTTAACAGGATGGGGTCTGCATATCGGATTTCAAGAGACTGATTGTTGACATGATAGGACTATCCTAATACAGTAGGTTATCCTACTGTGGGTTGTACTTCCATTTAATCCTTTTAAGAAGACCTTAATAGAGATTTTCCCTGCGCCTAAGGTCTATCCCAGGTTAAAACCAAGTTAAAAGAAGATTGTTACCCACAGTAAAATTACATATAATTGTTAAAAATAAATTCCTGTGCTTTTTAATTGGTAATCAATTTCTTCAAAAGATAGTGGTCCATTCATTGGCCCATTAAAAAGAGGGCTTGGCTCTTAAATGCACCTGATACATCGGTCTTGGACATAGAAGGAAAAGTCTAAACAAAAATTGTTGAGTCTAATAATATAATTAATCTTTGTTCCTATTATGGAGAATACAATACAGCCGCCATTTTGTTTTAAAGGGACACTCACATACAGTACAAGAGAGACAGATGAATGTAGAGAATTCATCTTAAAGCAGTGATTCTCAACACTCTCCTCAAGGACCTCCAGACAGGTCAATATTTAAGTTTAACACTGTATGAACATAGGGTAAGGCAATTAGTATTCAACAGGTTGTGACGTCCCCAAATGGCCTTGCATACAATCACACAGTGTTAACCTTTAATCATGGCCTGTCTGGCGGTGTCTGAGGAGAGGGTTGGAAACCAGTGCCTTAAAGAAACAAGGGAGATTTATGGATTTCACTAGGAATTTAATATATGTATGTATCTAGTGAAGTCCAGAAGCCTTCCATGCCCCTTTAAAGGGACATGAGATTATCAATACAGCTCTACATCACAAAACTAAGCTAAGAAAATCAAGTAAAAATACTATTTAAAACGGATGCATATTTCACTAGTTTATAAGAGTTTTTACACAATCCAGGTTATCCTCCATCACTGCTGTCTGGAGATTATTTCACGCTACAGGTTCTGAAAGGACCATAAATCACAAGCTCCCTACCAATGGCAGTGCATTCTGTTTATTGCAAGAAAAGTGCCAACTTTTTCTTTGGTTTCCTCAAACAAACAAACCCAAAAGAAAAGAGAAAATGAAATTTATTATAACCATGAAGAAAATATATAAGCTTTTAGAGGGAGTTTGTAATACATGGTCCTTTCTTTGATCTCAAAGCTTGGACACACATAAGCTCAATATATCAGCTGGTGCAACTGAGCAAAAAAATAAGATAAGTAAATTATTTGAGTGCTTTAAAAGTAAACCCATTAATACGTAAATATTATAAAACAGTGAAAAGAGAATTGATTTTTTTTTATAACTTCTCCACTTGATTTAGACTGATCTACATGATGGTACAGAGCAATATCCATGAGTTCAGAGTCCCTTTAAATGTAATTTTGGTGTTTTTTCTCATTGATCCTGCAGTGTTTGTAGTTCAATCGCACAGGCTACCCCCTACTCTCAAGAAAGCGAGCCTGAAGGTATATGAAAGTGAGGTGGGTTATGAATGCATCCTGTCGAATGCATCATAACCCACCTAGCAAAAATTATTAGCATGAAAAAATGCAAAAACAATTTGCAGAAAAGAAAAAAATGGGCTGGGGGTGATGTAGACACCCCCAAGAACTGATATTTGCATATTGGATATCTCATTTTTAATGAGATATCCAATATGCAGCACATGTGCATGCTGATTGGCTAAAGGAAAGAAAAGTGTCTGAAATCATGTGACTTCCCACAGTAGAGCAGACTACAGGTGCTAACTGAGCATGTCTGTACAATCCCCAGGGTAAACTGTTATGCTAATTATCCCTGGGAATTTCAGGGGGTGTCAACATTGAGAGAAAACTGTTTGCAAAAGCAAGAAATTCAGCAAACTTCAGGCTAACGGTTTAACTGTTTACTTTGGAATTTTTTCATGCAAAATTTTTTTTCAGACACTATAAATTCTCCTCTATCAGATGCATTAATAACCCAGCTCACTTTCATATACCTTTTAAGCTCACAGGGCTTGTCTCCACCCCTAAAAGAAGATAAGCATATAGTATATAATATAGTATAGTATAATATAGTATGGTAGTCTGTGCTGACTACTGGAATACAAACACTGCAGCTCATAATGTACACAAGTAAAATACTAACAGATGGGGATATTTTAATACAATTTTATGTACTTGCCAATTTATGTTAAAGGGACATGGAACAAGCATTTAGAAGAGAATGTTTTAAACATTACAAAAGCTGCATGAAAACATATGAAGACAAAACCTATTTAAACTTAGTTGAAACTAACAAGAAAAGCATTGCTGAGCAGTAACGTAGTGGTAGGAGTCATACTTGTCTGCCAATGAGATCTGCAGACTTAAGCATGCCCGGCGCACTTCTTGTTACTACCAAGGTCATTTACATAAGTTTTACTTGAAATATTAAGATGTGAAAGCATGCTTTTTTAAACACATTAAAATAGGAATTGTGTTCTATTTCTTTTTAAAGCCCAATTTATTAGTTTATTAAACTGATTAGTAATACAATTAACATTTTAAGAAAATTCTCTGTAGCTTTTAAAACGTGCATTTGCACTTTAGCATTCCAAGCTCAGGCAAATGTTTTCATCACCACTAAGGAGTTGTCCATGGCATAGGAGTCGACATGCTCAAGGCTGTCCTAATATCTGTCTTTATCTGACTCCTTAAGTATACTAAAGGCAACCTTCAACTGACCTAGTAATTTTAGGCAGGTTCTGGACACTTAAAGGGAATGAAAAGAGGCTGCAACACTGAAGCTCAAATGTAAGTTATAAAAGCCACAATGATTCTTTAACCAAATTCTAATTGTATTGCCAATGACAGATTTAATTAAACCCTGTTATATGATTACTAACTTATTAAAGACTTTTCGACCATTATTAAGTCTTGAAAAGCTTGTGCTCTAAATACGGACCCTCTGCTTTCCGTTGAATGAGATTATATCTTGCAAAATACAGTAGACTCTCAGTTAACCGGTACTCAAGCAACCAAAACCCTCAAGCAACCAAAAAAAAACATTGGATACTGTACTTTAAATAAAAATCAAAACAAATGCCAGGAGCCAGGTTGTGATGCCACAAAATGCTTACAGGCACCTAGATTATATCCATTGTACATCACTGCAGTTTATTGTTACCTGGAAGCAGACAAGGCATGAGTGACTGAGCCAGGGCAGTGTTAGGGTTACATTCCCCGGGTTCGGCATCGCACCCTCCAGCCGAATGTACCTGTGTGTAAGTGAGGAGTGAAAGCTGCTGCAGCGAGAACAGTCCTCACTAACAAATGTACTTAGCAGAGCATCCTATGTGCAGCTAATCTTGGCCTCTTTTATATATAACTCTCAAGCAACCAGAAACTACATTTATCCGGCATCTACCAATCCCCATGGGTGCCAGTTAACTTAGAGTCTACTGTATTTCTATTTTTCTAAGCTATTGTATCAAACTGGTCATATTGGGCATTTCATTGTTCACAGCATACAGAGAACTAAAAACGTATTTCTATACTTTAGGACCATGCAGTATAACCAACCCATATGAATGAAGACGAGAGCAACGTCATGTTAAGAGAAGCCTCAAGCCCCATTGGTGCCTCTGATACCAAGTGCATTTACTGAATTACAAGTCTGCTTAAGTATTTGGGGAGATCAATGTCAAGTGTGGGCTTCTTCTTTTTTTTTTTTTTTAGATAATATTTCCGCTTTTTTGTTTTCCTTCACTACCTCAATGGTATCCATCCAGAGTGCATTAAAAATAATCCCATTTGAAGACATTATACAGACATTATACCCACATACCGCCTGTCTAACGCGTCAAAAGGTAGGAAAATGTTCAGTGCATCAGTTGAGTTTTTCCAAGTGTTGATCCCATTATCACCAAGAAAACCGTCAAAGTGTTCATCAATGGAATCGTTCTGCTGTCTTTAATTGGTCTACACCATCCAAACGAGGAATGACCATGTTTCAAAAGGCTTTGCCTTCTTGTTAACAGCACAGCTGTCAAAATTAAATTATATTCTCACGTAAACCACGTTCATCGAGTAGTCAACGTGGCGGCAGAGTGAGAGGCTGCTATGTTTTTGTCTTCTTCTTCTTCTTTCCAAAATGGCTATGTTAAAAGTACTTTTATATTATCACAAACTGGCAACAGAAAGTCACAAGATGTTCATTAATACTGGTTTTCGGGTCCTCGCGTTGAGGTGTGTCGAACACTTCTACGGTTGCAAGTGTGGCGCCCGCCACATCAGTCCAGAGGCTCTTGTTTTATCCGCATCATGTTCGGTTGCACGCGTCTGTCCTCGCGACACAATACGTATTCGCTAAACTGTGAGGAATCCACGCCCCCGCCGCAAGACGCAGCCACGTTGAATCCCTTCTGGAATAGTCTCTCAAGAACCTGTAACGAAAAATAAAGAAATAAATACAGGAGATGTGAAGCAGAACATATGCCATGAGACCAGACTTCATTTCTCACAACATTTTCCTTTACAAGTTCCTTGTTATTCCGTTAATTCTTTCTCACAGGAAACGCTATAGTATGATATTAACAAAGAAAGTGCAAGTATCCTACTGTTTATTAGCCTAACGGCGCAGCTCGTGTATAGAATTGGTTATTTTCGAAGCCTAAATCTGGTCTTGAAGCAAGTTTATTTAAAATATATTTTCAATATGAAGAGTGGTGGCCTTACTATGTCCAAATATGAATATTAAATCAGTACTTAATGATGGAAGACAACAAAAAGAACTCAAAATGATACGTACAAGACCCTTTGGATTGCTACCTTGGGGTGAAGGGGCTTGTGTACTTCACTATGAAGCTGCGAGCTAAACCATGTAGGGTCAACCACGATGGGCAGGTCATAGGAATGGACAACCCACTCCAGTATCTTTGCTAAAATATCCTTATGGATAAGTAGAACCAGACACACAATGTGCCTGATATACTGTGGTCCATATGAACTGTGAGCTAAACCATGTAGGGTCAACTACGATGGGCAAGTCATAGGAATGGACAACCCACTCCAGTATCTTTGCTAAGATAACCGTATGGATAAGTAGAACCAGACACACAAGGTGCCTGGTATACTGTGGTCCATATGAGCTGTGAGCTAAACCATGTAGGGTCAACCACGATGGGCAGGTCATAGGAATGGACAACCCACTCCAGTATCTTTGCTAAGGTAACCGTATGGATAAGTAGAACCAGACACACATTGTGCCTGGTATGCTGTGGTCCATATGAGCTGTGAGATAAACCATGTAGGGTCAACTACGATGGGCAGGTCATAGGAATGGACAACCCACTCCAGTATCTTTGCTAAGGTAACCGTATGGATAAGTAGAACCAGACACACATTGTGCCTGGTATGCTGTGGTCCATAGGGTCACAGAAAGTCGACTAAACAACAGGACTTAAATTCACCCCCCAAAAATGTCCACACCATTTTACCAAACATATGTCAAAACTCATGGTACCCTTCATTATTTTGTTTCCTTCTATGACCTCTGTTATTAGATAAGGTACAGCTCAATTTGTATCATTTATATTTTTTAGGTTTAGCCCCCAATATTCAGGTATTTGCCGAGTTTTGGAAAGGTTTACTCTACATTGCAGTAGGGGGGAAAGAGACACAGGGGAGGGGGGAAAGAGACACAGGGCGGGGGGAGAGACACAGTGTAGGGAGGAGGGGGGAAAGACACACAGGGGAGGGAGGTGGAAGAGACACGGGAGGGGGGAAAGAGACACATGAGGGGAGACTTATGGGAGAGGGGGGAAAAGACATGGGGAAAGAGACAGAGGGGAGGGGGAGGGGGAAGAAACACAGGGGAGGGAGTGAGGGGAGACACAGGGGATGGAGGGGGGAGAGATACAGGGGAAGGGGGATGGGGGGGGAATAATAATAATATCCCATCATTTATGGCGGGCAAATGACTAGTAATATAAAGGGAGAATTCCATATTGTCTTCTTAACCAATCACAGGTCATATCCCAGGATGACTCACCCAAAATAACAAATGATGAGCTGAGAACTAGCAGGTGGTTATGTCTTACAAACCAATATGGAAATAGTAAAAAAGGCTGTTTTAATTTTCTGAGACAAATGTGTCCATTGTCTAGTTCTTCAAAACAGGATCACATAGATATGATATTTTAATATATACTAGAACATTTTATATATATATGTAAGTTTGGATTTTATTACCACTGTGGAAGAGTTCCCGGTTTCCCAGGTTACTTTTGTTTTTACTTAAATGTTTTCCGGTGAGGATCAAAATATAAATTACATATTTACCTATTTAGTTAACTTGAATGAGTTCACTAACTTAGAGTGAAACTGCAATTAACATTGGACATAAAATGAAATAGTTGTTAAAATGACTCTGGGCAATTTTATACATTTTAAAGAATAAAAAAGTGCAGAGATCAATTTTTTTTTAAAGTCCACACCGCAGGCACCATCATTTAATTATGAGCAAGACATAAATTATGCATTTATACATTGTTGCAATCTCTAGAAAATGGGAGAGCGTTCTTGTGTAGTTTTTTTCCAAACGTATTCTTATATGCTAGGGGGCATATGTGGGGGGGGGGACCTTTAGGCTGTGCATTGATGAAAAAATTAGCATTTATTACAATAGCTAAGCTGCGGCACTATGTTGTTTTATCTATTTAGCTTTAGAATTTGTTTATTTCCATTCTAACCTAATAGAAGGTTGTAGGCGTGGCCGGATTACCCATTAGGCGAACTAGGCAGCCGCCCAAGGGCACTTTCCTGCAAGGGGCGACACTTCTTTAAAAAAATGGTTCCTGGCTCAAAAAAAAAATGAATTGTTGCAGTTCATAGTTTTTCTACCCCCTGGTAATCGCCTAGAACAAGACAGTTGTAACAGGAAGGGGAACTTACACATACAGAAAAGGCAAAATGGGTCCGTAGAGGGGCTCCTCCACTTCACTGCCTAAGGGCTCCAAAAAGCTGGATACGGCCCTGGTTGTAGGATCTTTATCACTGACCATATCTCACAGACATATTTGTTAAGCATGCACTTCAAGAATGGATGCTAAATATTACTATTTTTATTTCAACAACTACTATGGTTGCATAGGTTGATAGTACAGAAATGCAGCACTGCAGCACTGTCAGGTCCTCCATCTCACACATTCTGTTTGGAATGACAGTTATAACTAATTAATATAGAGGATTTAAGTAATTTCTGCATGTGTGTGGTTGTTCAGTCATATCTGACTCTCTGTGAACCTATGCACCCCAGCAAGTCATTGCATCTTGTCTGGTTGTGCTAATGCATAAGGTTTTCATGGCAAAGATTCTGAAGTGGTTTGCCAGTTCCTTCTCCAGTGGACTGCAATTTGTCTGACTTCTCTGCTATGACCTGCCCATCTTGGGTGACCCTACATGGTATAGCTCACAGCTTCATTGAGGTACACAAGCCCTTTCACCACAACAAGGTAGCGATATTGAGATATAATTAACAATACATTACTGGCCCCTCTGCCAGAGAAAGGGTTAAAGGATCACTGTGACATCTATATCTATAGTGTATTTTCATCAAACTGTCATGATAATGGGTCAAACTGTGGTGGGGGATTATGCTTCAATATTAAAGCAGTAGTGTAGTTCAAGAAAACCCACACTTGCTTGTGAAGTATGTAAACTTAACATTAAAGGGACATGGATTTTTTGTTGAATCAGAATGAAGATCTCCAAGCACAAATGTTGAGTTGTTCTTGGGACTTGGCCTCTGACAGATGTACCTGGCTTGCTGCGTTTATAGGGTCACAGAGAGTCAGACACAACTGAAGGAGTGAAGAACAACATAGAACATAAAGACATTTTTCGAATAATTCTGATTTTTTTTAGACTTATTATGAATAGAAGTTTAAATCTTGTCTTTGTTTCCCCACTTAATGAGAGGTGTTTTTTTTTATCTGTCAGTGGAGGGGAGTGGGAGAGGTCAGAAGATTTGTTAAATAGATCTGATTGAAGCTGACACCACATCCCTTCCACATAATAGACCCAGAAACAGGCAAGCTTGCATCAATAAATGTAACAGAGTTCTCCAGTAATGTAAACACCCCTCACACACATGAAGAAAGAATCATGGATGCCTTCAAGCTCTGGTAGAGGCATCAAATTATTGTTTTCTAAACAGCTTTATGCCTTTCTCTTCTGCTCCTAGTCAGACTCAAAATTTTCTGACATATATATTTTTCTTTGCATAAGAAAAAAAGAAGAAACAAAGACACAAATATCAAGCAGAGATAACGCGCGGGTCTAGATTACCTGGACAGAATTTAACCTGCAGTAACCATTGAGTGGAAACCTGATGACGTGAGTGGGGTCCTGGTTCCAGCCAGCATTTACGGAGTTACACATTACATCTCCGGTTTCTGGGAAGATCTCCTCTATCAAGGCCTTCTCTCCACTCAGGGCGATCCTTTCTCCCAAGTCCGGGGTGACCCGCACGACCAGACAGTCACACGGCTGGAAGTGCTTCCGATGCTCCTTGTCCTGTTTCCATCGCTCCAATTCTTTGACCATGGGATGTAGCTGGTAATATTTTGCTTCTTCATATAACAGGTTAAACTCCTAAAAACACAAAATAAGAAGTATATCATCTGCTACAAACATACTTTTTTATACAAAATAAAAATAGTTTGATTGGAAGAAAAAAAACATTTATTACCACCTTATTCTATGGAAAGCTCCAACAATAAGTTGGCTTACTCATAAAGAGCATTCATAACTGGCTTATATTGTACTAGCTGTTTGTATCTACAGTAAATCATTCTTTAGATATTCTGCATTGTTGGGGGCTCTTTTATGCTAATGTGCAGCTCTGTGTGCTAATTGCCTGCTCCAAGTGCTAGGTATTGTTGGGGAAGAGCAGATAGCTGCAAGGGAACATTGAGCCCGATTCAACTGAGCAACTTACAGTATCGCGTAATGGTGACCTTAAATTATTTTGCTATTCAATTGGCGTATTTTTGCAATACAAAAATACGACTACAAACGGGTTTGGGGTTATAGTCTTGAAATCCTTGCGGTTGTTAAAACCATATCTTATAATCCATCCAAGCCTTTCATCTTTCACGTCCGAAAGAGTAAACATAATCAAACTCGTAAACTGCAAATGTCAACGAAAAGTTTACTGGAGAGGATCCGCAAAGGGGTTAAAGACATGCTCATTGCACTGTAAAATCAAATAAAAAATCAATACCGCAGTCTCAAGTTCGCAAATCTGAAATAAAAATTATTTTATTTATTGTTTCACTTTGGGGTTAAATCGATCTCGGGAATCAATGAATTAATACATATCATATATTTTGTGTTTTGCGAGTCCGATCGCATTTCGGGCCTCCAATCACTGAATGATTGACATGTAACCTCCAAGTTTTGCTGACGCCATGATGGCTGTCTCATTTTCTATTAGCTGTTTAAACATCGGTAGTTACGGGCTTGCTTAATTGATCATGTTCCCGCCCTGAAATGCTACATACGATTGCATGGTTTACAGTTTCGACTTTCGGCCCGTAACTTGCGGGCTTGTCCAATTGAATAGAAACAGAATCATAGACGACTACGAGCCACTGCACGCCCGCAGACGCACGGCCTGTATACCGTGAGATGCGGGCTTCAAATTGAATCGGACTCATAGTGTTTATCCCCACAGAAAAAAATGTTTCTAATTATAATGTCCAATTAGTACATCAAAGCAGTCAATTACTATTCAGGAACTGTTCATTAGGATAATAATGCAACACAAACAATGATCCATATTTATAATACACTTGTTTTTAGAACTACACTTAATAACAGGGCAAAATGTTTTCAACAAAACAGTAACTAATATAAACAATTACTCCTCAATAGCAGCCACCATTTTTATTTCTATATTTTATATATTTGCTACAGTGGAAATGTGCGAATCGTTAGTGACCGTGCTTTTAATGGTATTAGAGACAACCTATATAGCCCTATTAAGAAAGCCTCTGAACAAGTCAAGTGACACAAAGATTAAGGAATACATGTAAATTACATTTATTTTTTACTTTCTAAAATCAATGTTTACAGCTATCAAATTTTTTTCTATTTTTAACTTTTTCTAATCTAAACCATATGGTTTATATCAGAAACACACAATACATAAATACATCTTTATTTTATTATATTTTTTTATGTGTTTTCCACACCTCCAGAACTGCATAAATATGCATCTGGTACCTACCAATAGAAACACTGCATTCAAGTACATTTTTTTAACTTATAGTAATCCCCAAGACAACAGCAGCACCATGCAGATAGCCAGAGCAGCACTGCTTAAAGCTACCTCCTTGTGGTTGGAACAAAAGATCACACATCCCATGATGCTTTACTGCAGAGACGGAATCCACAGCTGCCTCTGATTGGCCAAAACAAATTATCAATGTTTTTGCTAACTTAGCCTGGGTTTTTTAGGGACGTTCCTTCTCAAAATCAACTACCAGAAAACTAAAGAAAATTTCAAACTTTAGGGTAAGTTTATGAATGTTTGTTTATTTTCAGATTGTGTTCATGCAAACAATGTTTGCATACACTACTGATTCTCCTCTATCAGATGCTTCATAATCCAGGAAACTTCTATATACCTTTAAAGAAATGAACAAGGCCACAATGCCACATTCAATACAGAGAATTATTCAGTTATTCCCCTGTTCTAGTGTTATTAGATGTACTTGTAAACTTCATTAAATGAGCAGCGCAAGCCCACAGATCAAATGTGCAAGGTCCAAGATGAAAAGAAACTTATTAGCACACCCATGCATAGAAACCGTAAACCAAAATATTGCCAGTCTATGACTAAAATACATCTTTACATACTTCACATTTTCTAAAAAATACATTAAAAAAGCATATCTAATTTAAAGCACAATTGGGACCACATCGCTGTAAAGATATCCTAAAAGCATGGTGAAATACTTTTAGAATTCTTGAAATACGTGCATTTTTCACTAGGAAAACAAATAAAATAAAATCTGTTTTTACATGTATCACTGACTGCCCACTGCCAGTCACGCAGCTACAGCTCTGTGTGGTGAGCAAAAGAAACAAAGGTTAACCCATATCAAATCTTTCTCTGTAAAACATGGAATGCTGGAATCACCTAAACAGGTCACTTATGGGCTAAATGGTCAGTGCAGTCCTGAGTTCAGGGAAAAACTGCTATCAATCACTGAGCGCACCCTACTATCTGTTATTACTCATGCAAAAGCCAGTAGGCAGGATACACTTTGTATATGTATAGACTTAAAACTTTAGATTTTTTTGTCTGTTAGTAGTATAATAAAAAAAAAGATAATTTTAACATACAATCTTGTGGTCATCACACCATGAAGAGCACTTACAGTGAGAAATGACCCTTTAAGTATAATTTGAACTTAGTGTTTTTACTTCAATATCATTAATTAAAATAATAAATACTAGAGCAGTAATGGTATACATTTGATGAGAGGATATTCCATTCATAGAAAGTTATATTGTTTTTCTATTAGACAGTCCATATACAGAGGCCATACATCAAAATTAACACATTCAATAAAAAATAAGAAGTCCGCATAGAAATAGTCTTCACCTGGAATTTAATTGAAACCACAAAAAGCACAATTTAAACACAATTTTAAAAAATTAGGCATGGTAGAAACGGCGACTGAACTTTAAATAGTGAATTTCCATTTTCTAAGACACCCAAGGCTAATTAGCTGGTTGCAAAGTACTGCCTCTAGAAAAAGTAATCACAAATCGCTAGAAGCCATGCTAGTGCCTTGTCGGCTTCTAAAGACAGAGCGAGTATTAATTACTGCTCTGATCAATAGGTGTCTTTTTGGTGTTTGTTGATAAAACGAATGAAGAGGGACAAGCATCAATTTGGTATGATCACTTTGTGGGGTATAATGAACAGATAATATATTTAAATGGCCATGATATTGATTAAACACTATAGATGGGGTAGGCATCTTCCAGATTTAGGGTGCCAAATCTTTATTTTATGAGTGCCAGTATTATATTTTAATGTTCAGAAGGTATTTTTCTATATGTGATTAAACCATGAAGTAAATATAAGCTTAAACATCTTACACATAATTAACTGAAATGTATATTTACCTTACTGGGCTGCAGTATGTACAGAACATATGTGGATACTTTAGGCCTCACGTGTTTCTGAGATGTTGCCTCATCCCATCTAATTAAATCACTGACATTATTATTATTACTAGTGACCTGCTTGACATAAATGACGGTATCCTATCATTTTATGTTTCTCTCTCCCCATGTCCTGTCTCTCTCTCTCTTATCTCTCTCTCCATATGCCTACTGTAGGTCTCTCTCTTGTCTGTATCTCTCCCTTCTCTCACCCTTTCCCACAATCTTCATCTCTTCCTTCTCTCACTCCTTCCCACCCTCTCCCTCCACACTCCCTCTCTCACGCCTTCCCACCCTCTCCCTCTCTCCCATCTCTTACTCCTTCCCACCTTCTCCCTCTCTCTCTCCCTTCCCACCCACTCCCTCTCTCTCTTACTCCTTCCCACCCTCTCTCCCATCTCTTACTCCTTCCCACCTTCTCCCTCTCTCTCCCTTCCCACCCTCTCCCTCTCTCTCTTACTCCTTCCCACCCTCTCCCTCTCTCTTACTCCTTCCTACCCTCTTCCTTCTGACCCACTCTCTTACTCCTTCCTACCTTATCCCCTCTCTCTCACTTCCCACCCTCTCCCTCTCTCTCTTACTCCTTCCCACCCTCTCCCTCTCTCTTACTCCTTCCTACCCTCTCCCTTCTGACCCTCTCTCTTACTCCTTCCCACCCTCTCCCTCTCTCTCCCTTCCCACCCTCTCCCTTCTCTTACTCTCTTCCCATCCTCTCCCTCCCTTCCCTTACTCCTTCCCATCCTCTCCCTCACTTCCCATCCTCTCCCTCGCTTCCCATCCTCTCCCTCACTTCCCATCCTCTCCCTCACTTCCCATCCTCTCCCTCACTTCCCATCCTCTCCCTCGCTTCCCATCCTCTCCCTCGCTTCCCATCCTCTCCCATTCCTCCTCTAAAAAAGCTAAGAAAATGCCTGCCATGCTAGCTTATAAACAAGTCCGAATGCAAGGTTTGGATTCACCTTGGACAGATAAGAGGAACAAGTATGCTCTTGTAAATATACATATGTTGATCCACTGTGTACCATAAAAGTTATAGGACTATTGTGCTAGAGCTCGAAATACAATAAATGTAAATAAAGATATATATATATATATATATATATATTTATATATATATACACAGTATATATATATATATATATATATATATATATATATACACAGTATATATATATATATATATATATATATATATATATATATATTTATATAGTACAAACAATGAATAGTACATTAGTGATTCTATTTGAATGTCTAAAAAATAAGTTAATAAACTTTCTGCTCAAATCTCTTAAAAATCCAGTTTATGCACTGCACTCCGGGAAAACTGGGCGGAGACACGCAAATGAGATCACATAATGCACCCTCACTCTGTCAATTCAAACCATTTTAAACATGGCTCCTTTTAAGCATATATATATATATATATATATATATATATATATATATATATATACAGTATATATATATATATATATATAGCCTTATCTTGGACATTATGATACTTTTGCCAAACACCTGTTACCTCTTATCTAAGTTAGCCTACTACCTCTCACATAAAGCCTCTCCTTTGAGTATATAGTATATGCCCATGTAGGCCTACATTAAGTTACCAGCCTTAAGGCACCATTTTGATGGCAACCAATTTCAGGAGGCGTCTTTTTGCCGGTCCTCCTATAAGTGACACATCAAAGGTTAAGGAAAGCCCTGGGTTATTATCAGAGATCATAGGAAATCCTACCATAATGCAGAGTCTTGGCCGTGAAAGGGCTGAACTGACACCCAAGTGGAGGCTAAGAAAGGAAGTGCTGTGGAAAATTTTAAGAGGTTATGCGAGTGACTGACAACTTATAATGGTAGGGATATGATAGATACTGCCATACACTATCATGTAAAGCAGCCAAAATCAAGTGGAGAAGCTATATAAAAAAATATTTTCATTTCACATATATATATCCCCTCCCACGCTGATGATAGGCAGTAACCTTGAAACGGCTGTCCGTGGGTAGGATTCCCAGCTTGTGTTAAAATCCAACCCTGGCTTTGCAAAAAAGCTGTGTAATGCAGCGGGCATAAGCTTAAAGGAAGCCATGTTTAAAATGGTTAAAGACTGAAAAATGAAGCATTTGTGGGCATATTTGCATGTCCCCACTCAGCTTCCCAGAATGCAGTGCAAAAACTGTATTTATTGGAATTCTGATCTGGAAGCAGTTTTTTTTACTTGTTTTAGACATCCAAATGTGAACAAAATATTTATATATTATATATATATTTTTTTTAAATGATCCAGTGCTAGCCTCTAAAGTCCTCAAACTGTTTGCTTACCTTGGCACTAGCTCTGGGTATAAGCTGTCTGATTCTGAAAGGACCATAAATTCGAAGCTTTCTCTAAATAAGAAGCAATATCTGCTCACACATGAATGTGCACATGCATGAAATGTAACATTAGCAGGTTTTCCGTTGTAGTTTTCATGCAAAATTAAAAATACAATTTTTGGTAGTGTTCAGAATATGTTCTATTAGACATATGGTGGGATCTTACAAGTTCAGTGGACCAAATAAAGAATTAAGTCATGAAGAACTTCTCCATTCCTATGTTATTCTATGGAGGAGTTGGGTACTTTCCCTTACGCAAAAGATTGGCAGCTGCAGTGCCGCCGCCAACGACTAGTTGGCGCTGCCAATGCTGCTACACATTGCATTTAAGGAGCGTCGACAGAATGGGCCTTGAGCTATGAGAGGCGCGCCTGAGGCCCTCGACGAACATATCAATGGCTTTGCTGTCAATTCAGCGCCTGCAAGTTGCGCCACGTTGGAGGGGGGAATAATCATAGGCCTTTCCTGAAACATGACGGTGCCATCTAGTGGATACTTGCTGCCTCTGCAGCTGTCAGTGCTGGCGAATTTCATGCGCATACACAACGGGACAGATCCAGCAATTGTACTAAGATTTGACATTTCCAAAATATCTTCAACATTTCATCCTTTAGTATATATGGCCTATTGTTTCTTAAAGGAGTGTGAACTCCTCCAGCACGGCAACTGTTAACACAACTGTATCGCTCGTGCTGTAACGCAAACACAGTGCATAATTAATTAGTATTCCTAGGCAACAAATTGATTTGATTATGAATAAATCTTATTCTATTTGCTGCAGAGACCTTAAAGAACCTTGATCATCATTACTTGCTCAGGTCCACGTCTAGATTTCGTCTCAGTGCAATGACCATATAATCTGTAAGCAAGATTGATCCTCAAAGTGCCATGAACTGGCCAGGATTTCAGGATAATGCTACTTGTAGACAGATGTCTCTGTAAAACAATCAAAATAATCCGAAATATCCTGAAAATAGGACTGTGCATGTCACTTGAGGACCAGTGATGATCTCCACCAACACAAGTGCCTCTACTGATCAGTTGTCCATTATAAGAGGGTGTGTGACAAACAAAAATGAGACATCTGTGAACGGGCAACTAGTGGATGGTGCCCACTTAAGGGGCGATGTACGCATTTCCATCTCAGTTGTATATGGCAAGAGGTGAAATCTCCTTTCAGTCATGCTCTGTTCCCAATGACAGTCCAGATCTGAAATGCTAGGCTAATCCATACTGCACGCAAAACACAGCAAGACCCTAGAGCTCTGACATTTTATTATTATCCAAAATGGCCATTAAACTATATTTAAGAAGCAAAAAATTATAGCAGCACCAAAGACAGCTCAGTAATTAGTATTTACTTGGTTCTAACGGTCAAGTTCATATTTACGTATATTAATACAGTTAAAAACCATTCATTGTATTGTATTTTATTGTATTTATTTTTCCAAACTAAACCATTCCTGATATATACACTACTGTCTATGAGGTTCAAAATAATCACTTTGACATTGTGCTAACCAGTTATTTTGCAGTTAGGCTTCTTCTCCAACAACAATCAGATACATTGTGCCACAAACTAACACACTGAGATAGGAATGACCACACAGAGCCCGTACTATTGTGTTAACTGAAATTTTCTTTGTGTCTTCTTAAAGGGTCATTTGTTTATAGTAACCAATTAGCAATAAAATCAATGTTACCTTTAAAACATACATATAACGTTTGAAGGACTGGAAGAGCCTCTCTACTCCTGATTATGTTTAAAAGGATCTGCCTAGGAGGCTATCCTGATTTTTTTTCCCCTGATCAATCAAAGATTTGCCTGAGATGACCTTTACAGGGAAGGAGGCAGATAAAGACTCCTGAGCAGATCCCACCCACTCCCTTGCCATCTGATAGTGGGTGGAGAGAAGAATATCTTCTAAAGTCTAACACCATAAGAAGTTCTAATATAAGTATTTCTGCCATGAAAACCAAGTGGATCCGTATGGTGTGATACAATCAATGAGGTCACGGAGAGTCGGACACGACTGAATGAAACACACAGTAAAAACAGGTAGAAAACATTATTTTATCTACCTGTACGCTCTCCCATTCTTCCAAAGTCGAACACAACAAGAAGTTCTAATATAAGTTTTAAAAGCTATGTGGATATTTTTCCCTTCAAATACTGGTTTGATTGCTAATTAGCTAGTAAATAAAATAATATTAACTCTATTGTACAAGCACTACTCCCTTCTAGATTACTACCTTGTCATGGTGATGGGGCTTGTGAAGCTCAATGAAGCTGTGAGCTATACCATGTAGGGTCACCCAAGATGGGCAGCTCATTGCATAGAGGTCACTGGAGAAGGAACTAGCATTCCACCAAGAAAACCTTATGGATGAGCGCAACCAGGCATAGGATGCGCCTGGTATGTTGCAGTCTATAGGGTCATGGGGAGCCGGACATGATTACCTGACTATACAACACTGAACACTACGGTGGTCCAATTCACAAAACAGCTATACCATGTAGGGTCACCCAAGATGGACAGCTCATTGCATAAAGGTCAGACAAATTGTGGTCCACTGGAGAAGGAACTAGCATTCCACCAAGAAAACCTTATGAATGAGCGCAACCAGACATAGAATGCACCTGGTATGCTGCAGTCCATAGGGTCATGGGGAGCCGGACATGATTGACCAACTATACAAGAATGAACACTAAAGTCGTCTTAAACACAAAACAGTAATACCATGTAGGGACAGCCAAGATGGGCAGCTTATTGCATAGAGGTCAGACAAATTGTGGTCCACTGGAGAAGGAACTAGCATTCCACCAAGAAAACCTTAATGGATGAGCGCAACCAGGCATAGGATGCGCCTGGTATGCTGCAGTCCATAGGGTCACTGGGAGCCGGACATGATTGACCACCTATATAACAATGAACACTAAAGTGGTCTTAAACACAAAACAGTAATACCATGTAGGGTCACCCAAGATGGGCAACTTATTGCATAGAGGTCAGACAAATTGGTCCACTGTAGAAGGAACTAGCATTCCACCAAGAAAACCTTATGGATGAGCGCAACCAGACATAGGATGCGCCTGGTATGCTGCAGTCCATACGTTCACGGGGAGCCGGACACGACTGACCAAGTAAACATCAATGGACACTACAGTGGTCCTATACACAAAATATATTTTTATTAATATTATTAATAATAACATAGTACAATAAAATAGTAAAATACCACTCAAGCTACATAAATGATAGATACAAATTAACTGAACACCTTGTTTAAGTGTAACACCCTAAAGCTGTGCTACACTGAAACAAAGTGTTCCGTTAATTTGCATTTATCACTTCCAGGTTTCAAAAGAAGATGCCTATATAAATTACCCATGATGGTATAATATAAGGTTTTCTGAAATTAACAGTATCCTACTAAATATTCCAAACTTTTAACAGTGTTAACAACTCCATAAGTGAAACGCAGCGGCTCTGACCTTAAGGCTGTTATCCCGTTTGATTAAACAAAGGTGAAGATTTATACATATTCATGATATCTTGTTAATCATTTCTTTAACATAAAAACACTTATAACACCTCACACCACAAAAACGCGCCGGAGAGTATCACTCTCCACAGTGTTTGACAATTAGAAAACAAACACTATATTTAACTCCATGATACAGTTATACAGCTTCCTACTAGAGAACTTATTTGAGAAACTTTTAGTTTTTTGCGCGTTTCGCTGATGCGTCGCTTTTTTCTTTTTCTTGTAACATAAAAAATAACAAGAAACCAGAATGTACAAATATAAAAATAGTTTTTATGACCACTGTCGTAGATTTCTGTGCATTGACAGCCTCTCGCCCAGCTGTTTTTTCTTCTGATCAGAAATAAAATAAGGAGTGGAAATGTGCAGAGCTGTCACACCAAAAATGATGAGTTTTGTGTAGTGCTCTATGGATCCAACTGGGACTCGGATCAGGCTACAAATGGAGATAGAGGCTTCTGGTAAAGCTCGGGAAAACGCACGTCACTTTGCACTAGCCACGAAAATAACAACTAAAATAAGAAATAATATTGCTAATGATTCAATCTTTTTTTAAAAAGACAGACTCCTGTTTGTAGTGATTATTTAAAAGTATGTGGAATTTTCCCTGTTTTTAATATTACAATAAACTACCTAAGTGTTTGATTGCATATCTAAAAATAATTTTATTGACAAAAGCTTAAACCTTACAAATAGTCCCTGCAAAGGTCTGCCCCCACAGGTCATGCATACAATTTTTCTATGTACTAGCCAATCACAGATTGTCTCTCAGCAGTGTTTCAAAAATGCTGTTGAGAAAATAGCTAGTGCATCTCTTACCAATAGAAATATTCAATATACCTTTAAGGGAACTTCAATATACCTTCACGAGGGGGTCAAATCCATGCACTACCCAATGGAAATGTTCTCACTACCCATAGTAGTTTGTGAAAAATGTTCATTGAATTATAGGTAAGCTGTGCATGGGCACAATCCTACCCCTATAAATCTGCACTGACATGCATATTGCACCAGCTGGTGCATCCTCTTATTGGCTGTTAAGTACCCAGGATTTGTTTAAGAGCGGTGTGAGATGATTGTCTGCATCGTATGTTGAATTTCTAAGCTTTAGTCACTCATCTAAATATCTATCTACAAACACACACACATATATATATAGATATATATACGGGGATACCTCTGCATTTGTCTACCTCAAAACTTGTTGAATTTGGTATTCAACGCATTTGGACAAGTATGATTACCAAGGCTTGTTTGGTACTTGTCATGCTTGCTAAGACCTGTATGAGTCCATTTACATTACTCCTTATGGGAACTATGGTACTCGCCACTCGTCATGCCTTATGGAGACATTTAACGATGCATATCTCTCACTCTCTCTCTCTATCTATCGATCTATCTCTCTATCGATCTATCTATCTATCTATCTATCTATCTATCTATCTATCTATCTATGTATCTATCTATCTCTCTCTCTATCTATCTCTCTCTATATATCTGTCTCTCTGTCTCTCTCTCTCTCTCTCTATCTATCTATCTATCTAGATTAATAATTGCTAAATTACTATATATACACACAAACATTTAACAGTTTAAAGGATGAAATAATGCATTTATCCATCATCCTTTTTGCCCCATCATGCCCACTTAGCTAGTATTTGTCTCATTAGCCCAGCCTGTATCGCTAATATAGTTTGTAAAGCGTGCGTAACGCTCCAGTGGGAGTGCATGCGCACTTCAAAAAATATTTGTACAGATGTCAGTACATGCCGCAGAAGGTGGGAAAGGGACAGAGAGGGGGAAAGGGGGAAGAGACAGAGGTGGAAAGGGGGAAAGAGACACAGGAGAGGGAGGAGGGTGAAGAGACAGAGGGGGAAATGGGGAAAGAGACACAGAGGAGGGAGGAGGGGGGAAAGGGAGAAAGAGACAGAGGGGGAAAGAGACAAAGGGGGAAAGAGACAAAGGGGGAAAGAGACAAAGGGGAGGGAGGAGGGGGGAAAGGGAGAAAGGGGGAAAGGGGGAAAGAGACTGAGGGAGGAAGTGACAAAGGGGGAAAGGGGGAAAGAGACAAAGGGGAGGGAGGAGGGGGAAGGGAGAAAGAGACAGAGGGGGAAAGAGAAAGAGGGAGGAAAGGGGAAAGAGACACAGGGAGGGAAGATGGGGAAAGAGAGAGGGGGAAAGGGGAAAGAGACACAGGGGAAAAGGGGAAAGAAACAAAGGGGAAGGAGACACATGGGAGGGAGGAGGGGAAAAAGACACAGGGGAGGGAGGAGGGGGAAAAAGACACAGGGAAGGGAGAGGGGGAACAGACACAGGGGAGGGAGGTGGGGGAGAGACAAAGAGGAGGGAGAGGGGGAAGAGACACAGGGGAGGGAGAGTGGGGGGAAGGGACATACGGAAGAGACGGGAAAGAGTCACGGGAACAGACACAGGTAATATTATACTGTCATTTATGACGGGTAAACACCTAGTTAAAGAATATTTCTTGAAATAATGTCTGAATATTAAGATTTTGGATGAAATAAAAGCCAAAGTGGACAGACACATAATACAGAAAAAGAATGCAGCCGCTACTAGGGACTGAGGCACACACAGGGGAACAAAATGCAGATTATTTTGCTGTGGGCACAAAATCAATGGAATTTCACCCTAAAGGCAACTTGCCTTTCACCTCCTTACCTTAAAGTCTTCAGGGAGTAACAGCTTACAGGTTCGTAGAAAACTTAAAATATATCTGAAAATTTCCCCGTCCCGATCGATGAAGTAATGTTGTTTTAAACTGTCCAACACGATGGGTTCTGTGCCATTAAACAGCCGGCTTATTCTGAAAAGAAAAAGAAAAACAATCATTTCCACCGTGCCCATCCGTCCGACCCACTGGGGGTCTCGGGGCACAGACACAGGGACATGGCGTTATGTATATGGCTGCCATGAGCGATGGTTTGTGTACATTCAGAGAATACTATAAAGTACTGCTGATTGCTATGGTTGTACCAAATGCTTAGCACATTGGGATGTTCTGCCCACCCACACACTGAGTATATAAATTACACGGACTCATCTAGGTCTCCAGTGGAATTCCACAGTTGTTGAAGAATGACATGACAAAAATAAAGAGTAGCAGTTTGAGCCATATGTACTAAAGATTGAGAACACTTGGAATGGTTGGGTGTGGACATTTGAAGAAGTCCTGGAGAGTTTTGTTTAGTCGTTCAGTTGTGTCTGACTCTCTGTGATCCTACACACATGTACATCTTGTGCCTATCCATAAGGTTTTCCTGGCAAAGATACAGGAGTGGATCGCCAGTTCCTTCTCCAGTGGACTGAGATTTGTCTGACCTCACTGCTATGACCTGACCCATCTTGGGTGACCCTTCATGGTATGGTACACAGCTTCACTGAGGTACATAACCCCCTTCACCGCAACAAGGTTGTGATCCAGAAGGGGTCCTGGAGAGTACAGACAGGGAAATAACTAAAGAGCTGCTGCAATGCCCCGAAAACAGGTGCTAGATGTATTAATAAGGTTACCTCTATTCTATAATAAAAAAATATATATTCATGGGTGTTTGAGCCAAAAAATATCTGGGGGGGGGGGGGGGTGATACTACATAAAGTATAAAAATATATATTTAAACTTAAGTTCAGAGATCAGACTCCGCCTTTGCTGATCTCAACCCACTTGAAGGTAAAGAGGGGAGGTTGCTCTAGCAGGTAGGCAGTGTTCTCAGGTACAAGCTTGTGTCAACACAGTTCTCTTCATTGGCTAGAGACTGGCTGCTTGAAAGTGATTTCCCATGGCTACGAGCTCTGGCAGCCAATGAAGCGTTGTCTAGACTCAAGTTCACTTCTGTTTAATTTTGTTTAGTCATTCAGTCATGTCCGACTCTCCGTGACCCTATGGACCTCAGCATCCCAGGCACAAATATAATTATGGATAGGCACAACCGGAAATACAGACAGATGTGCCTATTGTGCTGTGTCCATAGGGTCACAGAGAGTCGGAAACAATTGAAGGACTGAAGAACAATGTTAATAAATATATATATGGTAAATGTAGTTGTGTTTCACTGCAGTATTTGCCTAAAATAAGCAGAATTTAGTTTTTTTGTGGTATACACATACATAAAACAGCATGTAAAAAGTATAACACAGAAAAAAATAAAACATTTTCTGTAGTTACATTTCTTAATAGACTGAAAATCTGCTGAGTCTTGTTTGTGATAGTCTATATAATTGTCCCAATACTGTATTCCACCCCCCCCCATTTTTGAGCATTCATTTTACTTGTATAGATAAATATATAAAATTGAGCTCAACAGCCATTACAGATAACCTTCCTCCACAGTCTTTATTTTCATGCGTCTAGAAGTCAGCACTACATATACATCTTAATTGTATTGAAAAGTAACATTAAAAGGAATCCAGTTCCCTAAGAAGAAGTCGTCTTAATTATGCATCAATCATTAATAAAGCTCATGTTCATTAATGTATAAAAGCAATGCTCAATATGAACACATTTTCAAAAATTAAATGATCAATCTTAACCCTAATAAGGTCATCAAAGGGGTTTGGAGGATGGCTGAGGGATCCCTTCTGGATCGCTTCCTTGTCGTGGTGAAGGGGCTTGTGTACTTCAATGAAGCTGTGAGCTATATCATGTAGGGTCACTCAAGATGGGCAGAGAGGTTAAACAAATTGCGGTCCACTGAAGAAGAAACTGGCAACCCACTCCAGTATCGTTGCCAAGAAAACCTTATGGATAAGCACAATCAGAGACATAACAAGTGTGCCTGGCGTGCTGCAGCCCATAAGGGGACAGAGAGTCGGACATGAATGAATGACTAAACAACAATGTTAGTTTTCTTCAATTAAAATAATTTACGTTCCATGGGAATAAAGGTTCTGAAATGTATAAAACACGCTTTTTTACATGACAGAAGGATCTGGACAGCATTAACCCCTTTGTGCATCCTGTAACCTAAACACAATGCTGTTTAATCTCTAACTAGACTATTTTATAATTAGACACAATGATGATCTACAGGGAAGAGAGCACAGCAAGTGGTTGTGGAGGCTCCCTGCCCCCTCCAATGCAGCTTCCTCCTACCCATATCTGTGCACATGCTACAGCTGCACCACTAGGTCACGAGCCTCGGGCACCAAATCCCATTGAGCCGAGGGCAAGCTGCTCCTGTTGTTCTCTAAGTGTTCCCCACATTGCATCTACTGTACAATCCACAAGGACAGGCGCACTCCATTATGGCCAAATGCCCTCAATTCACATGCATCTTAATTAGGGCAAGACATCATCATCTGGGCCTCTATGAATGAAATATTGTGTCAGTTTAAGTACCCTACTATTTTTTATTTTGCGTTGTTGTCGTTTTTTGACTCTCCATGACCTCATGGGCCCTAATGCACCAGGCCAACTTTATGTCCTTGGCCATGCTGATACACTTGGTATTCATAGCAGATATACCAGTTCCTTATCCACAGCATACAGCTTCTGGTATTCCTAGGTGGTCTCCCATCCAAGTACTGACCAGGCCCAAACCTGCTTGGCTTCAGAGTGATGTGGCCTATTGGTTCCCTGACTGGAATCGAACACAGGTTGCAGTGGTGAAAGCAATAAGTCCTAACCACCAGGCTACAATCCCGTACTATTATATACATTTAAAAACCACTGATTATCTGCACATGATGTCTTGGATAAGCACAAGGCTACCTTGAGGCTAATTTTAACCAAGCTTTTAGGTAGACAGAATGGGCAAACTAAACAGGCCTTTTTATTTCTTATCTGATGTCAATCTACGTTTTTTTCCTTTCATTCCTAAATGCATATTTAAGTTTCCTGGATTGTAAATGCATCTGATAGAGGAGAATCAGTAGTGTATGAAAACATGTTTTTGCATGAAAACAAATCTGAAAATAAATATTAATAAACTTACCCTAAAATTGACTAAATCTCTTGAATTTGCAAGAGGTTGATATTGAGCGTTAAAACCCTTTAAAATCCCTGCTACAATTAGTATAAAATTCATAATTTGTTTTGGCCAATCACAGGCAGCTATAACATTGTTTCAATCTGTGAAGTTATTTGGTGCAGCAAAGCATCCTGGAATGTGAAGTCTTGTTTTTCCCTGCATAAGGAAGAAAGGAATCAGCTCGGACATTGCTATGTGTATTTCTGCACCGTGCTGCTGTTGGCTTGAAGGTTAGTATAGGGTTAAAAACTGTACCCAAATGCAGGGATTCTATTGGTAAGTACACTGTGCCTATGTAAGCAGCTCTGGGGGTGTGGAAAACAAGATTTATTTTTAAATAAAATAAGTCTGTATGTGTATAGAATGAGTCCATATAAGGTGTATGTCTGATGTAAGCAGCGTGTATTAGATTAGAAAAAGGGAAAACAGGGAACCTTAGATATACCTTTAAGGAGACACTGCAGTGATAACCCATATCTTGTCCTTTAAAAACTTGCGTCTAGAAATATAAAATCCTATTAGCCTACGTATATACAGCTGAGAACTGTTATTATTTGTTTTAATTTCCCTCTAAGTTACTGCATATTGGCCTTTATCCCTCCTCCCATCTGTTACAGTATCTCACTGTCTGAAGTGAAACTCCATATTGCACTTAGTAATGCGCAGCATGGTCAGCACAAACATGTTGCATTTGAATCTATACCATACAACTACATAGACTGCAGGGAGCCTATGTCTGTACATTAACCTTTTAAGTGGCAAATTACATTTCAGCAATGTTTAATATGCTGAAAGATAATAAATATAGTGAATGATTCATAAATAAGTTAATTGCTAAAAATATACTTAATATTTGAGCTTTAATTGTTTTCAGCAAATTAAAAGGAGCTCAACAAGTCATTAATGCTAAGATGGATAAGGAATGTAAAAGCAGCAAGCTGTGGATTATTATTATTATTTTTAGTACTATTAACCATTATTTAAAAAAGCAACATTTTAATCTCTATATACAATGGAAAATACGTTGTATACAAAGGGTATGTGATTTAAACCCTTCTGGATTGCTACTTCGTCGTGGTGAAGGGGCTTGTGCATCTCAATGAAGCTGTGAGCTATACCATGTAGGGTCACCCAAGATGGACAGAGACGTCAGACCAATCGCGGTCCACTTGAAAAGGCACTGGCAACCCACTCCAGTATCTTTGCCAAGAAAATTATATGGAAAAGCACATTCAGAAACACAGACAAATGTGCCTAGCATGCTGCAGTCCATATGGTCACAGAGAGTCGGACACGACTGAAGGACTAAACAACAACAAATATGATTTAACAGTACAATAACCAATACTGATACAAAAGGAGAAGTCCCTGCTCCTCAGAGCTTACATTCTAATATAGATGATTAGGCAAGGGAGATAAAGGAGTGGTGGAGATGAGTAACCAGTAGTAGTTTGAATAAATTGTGTGTAATGGTGAATATTAAACCAGCAGATCAATCGATATCATTAAGCAGTATGTGTGAGAGCTATAGGTTATAGGCTTCCATGAAAAGGTAGGTGTGTAAAGCGTCATGAAGGCTTTCTCTGTTTATATAATATTGAGATTCACTCTGGTTTCTTAATGTTCTGCTTTATAATAATACAGCTGCACTTGCTGTCTGGGCTGATCAAGTCTACCCATAACAAATCCTGCCCAGGCCAGCTTACACTACCCCATAAGTGAGGCTTTGCTATCCATAAGTAGAATGTCATGTGTATGTTTGCTTGTAGAATTAAAACTGTTTTTTAGAAAGTAAAAATAAATAAATACTTGCTTTAAATGATTATTTATTACATGCATTTTTTATTTTTATTTTAAACAGCCATTGTCCATTTGAGATGCTTGTTTGAAGATTTTGATCAGTTGTACTGATAGCCCTTGCGCTTAAAGGTATATATAAGTTTGCTGGGTTTCAAATGTTTGGTAAGAAACAAGCAGTGATTATCAGAAAAATATGTTATATAGAAAAGTTCAGTGTACTTACAAAGTTATAGGCAGAAAAGTAAATTCCAGCTTTGCACATCAACAGGAAACTCACATAACCGAGTACACTGAAGAGAGCTGCTAGGTATGGAGTTTGACCTTTCAAAGAAAGTATTTGCTGCAGGATGGAATCACATGGTTGGATGGGGTCTGAGCTTACAGCTGAATCAGAGGACAATGAGAGAAAGATACTACATATCCCAGGCTGCTTTGCAACACAGGAACCCCAGAGTATGATACAAATGTATCAGCTAACCTCTGATTTCTCCTGTTTCGCCAAAACGAATTATGAATTTTATGCTAATCTAAGCAGGGATTTTCAGAGCTGTCAACTAACAAAAGCTGCAGCTTGCAAACTGAAGGGATTTAGCAAACATCAGGGTGAGTTTGTAAATGTTTATTTTGGGATTTTCTTATGCAAATAAATGTTTGCATACACTACTGATTCTCCTCTATCAGATGCCTTTAAGACATATTTCAACTGAAGCAGCTGCAAAGCTCCTTGCATTCATTGCAAAAAAAACAGAAACAAAAATGGCAGCTCCCACTGCAAAATCATTGCGTATGAAAGGTTTTATCCAATATGTAGTTCTTTAAAATAACATATTGTAAATATGAGGTTAATGTTGTAGATGATACAGAGACAACCGGCTTAAAGCTAACAGGGTAATGATACCTTCAATAACGTGATGGCAGATAAGTACAATAATAAAATATATATTCTAATTCAAATGCTGGGTGATGCAGGCTAATGCAATAGTGGTTTTTGTTTTGTAAAAAGGAAGTAGATGCATGGAATAGGGTGCCAGCAGAAGTGGCAAACACTTGGAAACATAGTTTTGGATAGAGTTAACCAAAGCTAAGATGGCGATTTCAAAACTAAATATGCAACAATAAAAATAAAGGAGCTCAATCAGAGGGCGAATGTACATGATAATCTAGTCTGAGGGTAGACTCTTTAGCTCATTTGTGCCCTTCACAGGGAAAAGTGTCCTGTAGTATATCCATCTGGTCTCACTCGGTAGAGTGATCCAGTCCCAAAATACCAGGCAATTCTACCCTGAGCAGCAAACCCCAGATGTACTTTTCGGCCTTCATTGGGCCTCATCAGTAGGGCGTAGCTGATAACGCCCTAAGGCAAAGTGAGAAAGGAGTCCAAGTCTGGAATCCCTATCACCCTTAGGGATCCAGCCCAGAAATACCAGACAATTTTACACTGAACAGGAGAAACAGCAAACCCCAGATGTACGTTTCAGCCTCTCTTGAGCCTCGTCAGTGAGGTGCAGCTGAACTCCTTAAAGTGAGCAAGGGTTCCTCGTCTGGAGCCCCCTATCATCCGTAGGGTGCTGAAATCCCAAAGGGTAATTTGCATATGCAAAAAAAAATCATTAGGTTTGTTCTATGAGCCTCGTCAACCCACTATGGTTCAACCTTCTTTCAGCCTCTCTTGGGCCTCATCGGTGAGCTGTAGCTGATAACTTCAGTGCAAATGCAAATGACCCTTATGGCTTAGTCTCCCTAAGGGTGATAAGGACTCAAGACGTTGACTCCTTGCTCACATAGGGAGTTATCAGCTACACCCTAATGATGAGGCCCAATAAAGGCCGAAATGTATGTCTGGGGTTTTCTGCTCAGGATAGAATTGCCTGGTATTTCTGGTCTGGAGCACTCTTTTGCTGAGATAATACTAATATACTACAGGATATTTCTCCCTGTGAAGGGCACAATTGAGCTAAAAGAGGTTGCTCTCTGAGAGGTTAGTTCTATGGACATGATAACCCAATTAGGTTAGTCTGTCCTCTGATTGAGCACCTCAATTTTTGTTTGTTGTTCATTAATATGCCAAAGAAATGTTGCCCATAAGTACTGCATATCAGTAACAGGAATCTGGTTTGGTATTGAGGTAATGACCCTGTTTACCTCTGTATCTCGGCTCCTAGCTGGTCCTAGCACAGGACCTGCATAGCTTAGCTACAAGCTCGTTTTTCATACTGCTCTAATGTATGTCCTCATCAGATTAATAATTAACTATACAAGGAGGACGACTGGGGAATCTGGGGGTGGCATAATTACCTCTTAGGAGCAGGAACGCCTAAAGGTCTGTGTGCTAAAGACAAGATTTTAAAGGCTGGGAGATGTCGGGTAGCTGCAAACTTTCATATTAAGAAGTTTGTAAGAAAGGGAATTTAGCAGCAGTTACCAAGGGCCGGGCTTTAAAGGGGCCCTTGAGATAAGATGTATCAATAGAGGTCATAAAGACATATTTTATATCTTATAAATCCGATTTTCTATATTTGTTTTTTAACCTGTCTATTGTCAGTATTTAAATTCTGCTTTTTAGTCACATTAGTCAATAAAATAGATCTTGATATGATCTTTATTGGATAATTCATCTCTTACTTGACAACAAGATTCCTTGTTTGGTTGGTTGTTCCCTGTGTTGCTTTTTTGCAATGTTAGGCTTCAACCGGCAAAAAAAAAATAATCTTACAATTATAATTAAAAATTGTTTGCAAGGTGAGAAAGTGTATCCATTTGCATGCACTCTTGGGGCCTCATTCAATTGCCATTTGGCCAATTGAATAGGGCTCTATATAAGCATATTTGTTTGACAGAAGTGTTTAGTTAGTGAAGACCTTGCTTTTCGATAGAAGGTCACTAACTAAAAAATTCTGTAAAAAAAATATGCTGTGTGCTTATATAGAGCCCTATTCAATTGGCCAAATCGGAATTGAATGAGGCCCTTGCTCAGTGCCTTCCTCTTTGTTTTACATCATGTTAAAGTGTCTTCTGTTTGCTATATTTTCTCTATAAGGCATGGTGTTCATGTCTTGATATAATTTTGGGGGGGGGGGCAACCTGAATAAATGCATTAAAGGGATATGGAAGTTTCCCAGTTCTTCCCTTTCTCTAATCTAACACCTGCTGCTTATATCAGACGCGCACATTACATGGAGTCATTCTATACACATACAGAGTTATTTTTATTTTTTTTTAAATTTGGATTCCACACCCCCCAGAGCTGCTTACATAGGCAATTGGTACTAACCAATAGAAACATTGCATTTGGGTATGGAGGTTAACCCTATACTAACCTTCAAGTCAACAGCAGCACAGTTCAGAGATCCACAGAGCAATGTCTGGGCACCTCCTTGCTCCCTTGTGGAGGGGAATCAAAAGACTACACACACCCTGATGATTTACTGCACAAACAGACTTCCCAGTCATTGAAACAATATTATAGCTGCCTGTGATTGGCCAAAACAAATGATGAATTTTATGCTAATTTAGTTAAGGTTTTCAAGGGGCATTCCTTCTCAAAATAAAGTGGCAGAAAACTGAATACATTTGCAAACATCAGGGTAAGTTTGTTAATGTTTATTTAGGGGGGTTTTCTGTCATGCAAAAAAAATGTTTTTATACACTACTGATTCTCCTCTAACAGATGCATTCATAATCCAGGAAATGTAAATGTGTCTTTAAAGACTTGGATCTAGAGGAAAACCCAAACCTTCACAGTCACTGCAAAGGTCCACAGTACTGCAAAGGTCCTCATGTAGCTCATGCATACAATTGCCCTCATTCAATTGCAATTTGGCCAATTGAATAGGGCTCTAAATAAGCACATAACATATTTTTTTTTTTTAGTTTTTAGTTAGTAAACATCTACCCAAAAGCAAGGTTTTCACTAACTAAAAACTTCTTTAAAAAATATATGCTATGTGCTTATTTAGAGCCCTATTCATTTGGCCAAATCGCAATTGAATGAGGCCCAATGTGTCTACAGTACTAGATGTACTAGCCAATGACAGGCTGTGTGTTGCTGAAATGCTGTCGACACACAGTCTGTCATTGGCTAGGACACCTAGTGCTATATACAAATTATATGCCTGAGCTACAGGGACTGTTTGGGAAGTTTCAGTGAGTAAAAACAGTTTCTAATAAAATTATATGAAGTATGCAAATAAATACTTAGGTAGTTTATTTTAATATTAAAGAGACATGGAAGGTTCATTGTTTTTAAGGCCACTGCAATTCTCTAGCACTCCTCAGTACTATAAACAACATTGCAATATACTTTCTAAAATGAGATTTCCTTACATATATGTGATTTGAGCGCCTGTATTATTCCACTTCCCCAGCTCCTTGGCACACTACTTTGATCAGTGTATCAGCTTGTACCATTATCATCACAGTATAAAACAATCACGGCCTAGGCTGAATGAATATTTTATCAAGAATTGATTATCCTGTCTCTTGTTCAGAATTCCTTATCAGCTCGATGTTTTTGGTGCTAAACAACCGCCACCGTGAATCAGTCAGGAGCCACCAACAACTAAAGCTAATGCAAAAGTTGTTTATACTGCTGTTTGGAGCTGAAATTAAAATATTGCTTGAGAGTTTACGCTGAATTTTCTAATTACCAGTGAAATAAAGTGTAACTTGCTACTTGCTACCAGGCATTTTTTTCTTCTAAATAGGTTACCGAGTTATGAGCACAAACACAGGCTGCTCAGCATCATTGTGTATAAGTGCAAAGATAGATTTGATGGCAGATAAGAAACAAAAGGCTCATCTGGTCTTCCTATTTTATCTACTTAAAGATGTGGCTTGAAAGAACTTCAGGGTGACTTTGTGCTTCCTTTGTGAGTTACAAGCCTTGCCAATCAGGGCAAGAAAAGCCAACTACTTAAAAATGGTCTCATTTTTTTCAGCCATCCGTATAAAAAAATAAGTAGCCGCAGCAGTAGCCGCTGATGCATTTCATGCCTTAATATGGCACTTAGTTGTAGACTCTTGGCTTCCTTTAATTTGTATGCCCCTATTACTTCGGCTCTAACAATCCTTTATGTCAAGTAATAGTTTTGCACATTACTCCTATATCGCCTATCCCATGCGTTTCAGTCATGTTCGACTCTCTGTGACCTTATGGACCATAACACACCCGGGACATCTTTATGTCCAAGGTCATGCTTATCCACTTTGTATTCATGGCAGAGATACTGAAGTGGATTTCAAGTTCCTTCTATAGTGAGCCACTGCATACAGCTCCTGGTATTCCTAGCTGGTGTCCCATCCAAGTACTGACCAGGCCCAACCCTGCATGGATCTATGGTGGTGTGACCTCTTGGTTCCCTGACTGGAATCAAGAGGTGAAAGCACCAAATCCTAACCAATGAACTATCAGGGAACCCCATAAATTAACCACAATGGTCAAAAATATAAAATATCCTCTTTTGAAGAACTACACTTTAAAATTGGCCATGTTGTTAGAATATAAAAAAAATAATACAACCTTTCATTTATTACTTTGTATACGCTGCTGTGGAAGCCACCATTAGTATCTGATGATCTGTATCCAGAGTTGGGAGGAAACTTTCAATACACAGGAAGTTTGTATCTGTGCAGTGGTAATTTGGGAGATACATCTGCCAGCACTCTTATTAGAATTAACAAAATGCTCTTTAATTTACAAGGACATACCCTGCTGAGGCTGATGCTGCAAGAAGCAGGGTCAGAAAGAAAATGGAAGCCTGAAAAAAGATAACGACTTAGATCTTTATTCAAGTATCCTGATTGGAGGAGAATTCAAAGCCTTTTTGGGAGGAGCTAAACAGGGGCTTGGAAAAGGCATGATTATTATTTTTTCTTATGCAATTACCCAATATTTCAGATTTTAAAGATTTTTATAGAAAATAAAGCCATAAAATACAACTTCCATTGTAATCTGGTTGCGGTATTATTCTTGCATTGTATGGTGCCACATTATAATTGGACAATCACTAATATAGTTTGTAGAGTATGTGTAATGCTCCAGGGGAGCGCATGCACGCTTTACAAATGAAATGTAAGGAATTCCAAAGCAAAGCGCAGAACCAGCAGAGGGGGGAAGGGGGGAAAGAGACACGGGGGGAAGGGGGGAAAGAGACACATGGGAGGGAGAAAGAGACACAGGGGAGGGCAGATGTGGAAAGAGACACAGTGGAGGGAGGAGTGGGGAAAGAGACACAGGGGAGGGAGGAGGGGGAAATGAGACACAGGCCGAAAGAGACACAGGGGAGGGAGGAGAGGAGAAAGAGACACAGGGGAGGGAGGAGGGGGAACGAGACACAGGGGGAAAGAGACACAGGGGAGGGGGAAGAGACGCAGGGGGAAAGAGACATAAGGGGAAAGGGGGAAATAGACACAGGGGAGGGAGGACGGGGCAAGAGACACAGGGGAAAGGGGGAAATGGACAGAAGGGAAAAGGGGGAAAGAGACACAGGAGGGTGAATGGGGAGAAAGAGACACTGGGGAAAGGGGGAAATAAACAGAAGGGGAAAAGGTGGAAAATGCACATGGGAGGGAGAAGGGGGGAAGAGACACAGAGGAGGGAGGGGGGAGACTCAGGGAATAGAGAGGGGGAAAGAGACACAGGAGAGAAAGATGGGGGAAGAGACACAGGAGAGGGAGGGGAAGAGACAAAGAGGAGGGAGAGGGGAGGAAGAGTCACAGGAGAGGGAGCAGGGGGTTGATACACAGGGGAGAGGGGGGGACGAGACACAGGGAAGAGAGGGGTGGGCACAAGACACAGGGGAGAGAGGGGGGGGGACAAGACACAGGGGAGAGAGAGGGGGGGGGGGGACGAGACACAGGGGACGGAGAGGGAAGAAAGAGATACAGGGGAAGAAGGTGGGGGAAATACATATATATTATCCTGTCATTTATGATGGGTAAACAACTAGTTAATGATAATAGGTACATTGGTCTTTATTTCTATGATATGTATAATATCAGATTCTGGTTACTGGTATTTTGTATTCAGCCAAATCTGCCAAATGGAAACTAAAACTAAACTGACCGACACTGACAATAAGGGAACTAAAGGGACACAGAAAAGCCTTTTTTTTATTCATTTGACTAGGAGTGGGTACTACTCAAGGTGGATAAATGAAATGCATAAAGATCCACTGATGTAATAAGATGATGTATGATCCTCTGAAGCACTTGAATCTGAGAAATGTTTTTATAAAGTAATATGAACTCTAATATATTAACTGTTAGTGTCCATTGCTATTTTTGCTTTCCTGACTTGTCACCTTGGAGTGTGATCACTCTCTAAGATCTACTTCAACGTGGCAGACCATTCAATAGAATCACATATATAGTTGTGAGCGTACGAGTCGTTGCTCACGCTTGCGGGCTCGCAAAGCGAGCCGCGGCCCTCGCGTAGCGAGGTCACTGGGCAAGGGCCTCAGTTGCTGGCATGGAGCGCCGAAGGCGCTCCATGCCAGCAACTGAGGCCCCTCGCAAAGCGAGGGCCTCAGTTGCTGGCGAGGTCACTGGGCACGGGCCTCAGTTGCTGGCATGGAGCGCCGAAGGCGCTCCATGTCAGCAACTGAGGCCCCTCGCGAAGCGAGGGCCTCAGTTGCTGGCGAGGTCACTGGGCAAGGGCCTCAGTTGCTGGCATGGAGCGCCGAAGGCGCTCCATGCCAGCAACTGAGGCCCCTCGCGAAGCGAGGGACTCAGTTGCTGGCGAGGTCACTGGGCAAGGGCCTCAAACCCTCGCAAAATTCACGTCGCTACTCAAAAAACACGACACACAAATTACGACACTCGCTAAATTTTACGAGGAACGCAAACAACGTACGAAACACGTTACCACACATTACGACCTCGCAAACATCGGACGCAACACGCCGACATACAAACATTTAAAACACAATACATACACACAGCACATACATAAAAAACTTACCTACACCAAGAGGGAGCACCCAGGACCTCAAAAATGCAACTTACACCTCGATTTTACTCGAAAAAAAACAGTTTAGAGACTAAAAAAAAATCTAAGCGAGAGAAAAAATGGCCGCCGAACAAAACGAAAACGAGGCTACAGCACTCTAAACTCGCAAAACACCACAAAACACCTACGGATATTCCGATACAGACCTATACCACACATTACTCGCCATTTTACACCAATGCGGAAGTACACGACTACGCTAACGGTTTGGTCTCGCGCACGCACAGTGTTACACTGCACACATTCAGCACGCTTATACAGCAGCTCCACACCACTAATGCTGCAGCAACATCAACACAGATTGCCAGCTCTTCATCACAATGCTTCAAAATAGGTACACTATATTTATTTACTAATTTAGCTACCTTACAATTTCATTGCCGTCATTTTTTGACGGGCAATTCGCTAGTAGATATATATTTATCCACCCCTTCCGGATCACTATCTTGTCGGGTGGCGAAGGGGCTTGTACCTCAATGAAGCTGTGAGCTATATATACCATGTATGGTCACCCAAGATGGGCAGGTCATAGCAGAGAGGTCAGACAAATTGCGGTTCACTGAAGAAGGAACTGGCAACCAATAAAAACCTTATGGATTAGCAAACCCAGACACAATGTGCCTGGCATGCTGTGGTCCATAGGGACACGACTGAACACACACATCTTTATACAAGTTGACAAATTACGTAAGGGCAAAAAAATTATGTCTGTCTCAGTAACACAACATTGAATATAATAGAAAGAATTAAACACTTGTCAATTATAAGGTTAAGTTCTTCAAAAGCCCATACTACAGATGAGACTTCACACAAACAAATAAATGGCTTGATTAAATTAAATAGCGTCTCTGCAGGTCCTCCCAGATCTCTCCTTCCTATCTATCTTTATTCCCACCTTGTCCCTACTGCGCTCTTATCTTGGGTACTGTAGTGAAGGATACTGTTACTTTAACATAGATTCTTGATCTTAGAAAGAGAAGTCATTATGGTAATAAGTAGATAACATAGGCAGGGAAATGATAGATGTGGGAGGAGAATTAAAGAGGCACTTTAGACCATTATTTTCATATTTAAAGGGACAGGGAACACAATTTTTTTTTTATGCATTTAAAAGGGCATCACAGAAACTGTTTTTTGCATGAAAAAATATAAAGCAAAACCTGTTTAAACTTTATTGAAACTAACAGGAAATGCAGAGAGCGCCCTTTGGTCTGTAGATTTCATTGGTTGGCACGGAGCAAGCCCCCAAGAACAGTTAAAAATCAGAATACATTTTTGTGCTCTGAGACCTTCATTTGAAAAAAGAAAACACTGTATCATTTTGATATACCCTATTTGTGATGTAACAAAGATAAGAAACCTTTCCATGTCCTTTTGACATGCAAGTAAATAAGTGCTGTAAGATATTCCCGACATTTACTAAGCTTCACATATGAAGTGATTCACTGAAGGCTGCAACGGCAATCTTTGTTTCCATCAAATCTGTTCAGTTAAACACTTCACACCCCCCTTGACAATTTATAAAATGAGTTGTTCAGTCGTGTCTGGCTCTCCATGACGCTATGAACCGCAGCACATCTTGTGTCTGGTTGTGCTCATCCATAAGGTTTTCTTGGCAAAGATACCAAAGTGGGTTGCAAGTTCCTTCTCCACTGGACTGCGATGTGTCTGAACTCTCTGCTATGACCTGAACATCTTGGGTGGCCATACATGATATAGCTCACAGCTTCATTGAGGTACACAAGCCCCTTCACCACGACAAGGTAGCAATCCAAAGGGGCATACATCTACCGGATTATTTTATGTTTGTTTACCTTTATATTTACTAATGAGTTGCAATTGTAGCATCACCAATATATTCCACCGACTTAATTATATGCATTATTTATGAGGCATCTCTCCCCAAAACTACCACAAATCCCCAAATTCTATCATTATAAATAAATGTAAACTAATCTCTCTGCAGTAGGATCTGGCTTAGAGTCAAATTATGACCTTGCAAAATAGTAAAAACGAGTGTAAGTTAAATTTTAACTAACGAGCATGTTGTTTCAGAAACCAATTAGGGAAATGAGGGCACTGGTTGATTTCTAATAACTTTGTGTATAGGTGTGTCAGACAAAACTGAGAAACAAACTGTAGTCATCCGACTCACTTTATTGCCACAATAAAGAAACTACTAATTAAAGAGATGATTTGTGCACCAAAGGGTCAAAGCCTAATTAGGCATGCAATACATGGTGGTTGAATATGAACAAGCTCCCCTACTTTACATGTAACTATTAACTTATATGCATATGGAAATGACCCCTGGTTTCCTAAATTTTTTGCTTTTAAATCAAGTTATAACATATCAACAGATACACAACACTTTTTCAATTATAAAACCTATCTTAAACAATTTAGCTTAGAATTATATAGTAATCGAGGTTGAAAAAAAGACTTTCAGTCCATCTAATTCAACCTTTTTTTAGATATCCTCCGACCTGCAATATGAGGATTAGTTGTTAATTAACTGTTTTATGTATTTTGGCTACACCTGAGCAAGTTAAAATTAAAACA